>OU893350.1:4270539-4641302 GCA_918026875.4 Diatraea saccharalis | reverse complement strand
TGTTGCTTCTATATGTAGAAGCAACATATTATGTAGTATGCTACATAGTCCTAACGGCCGCCCCTTAGGGTAATCTACTCTATTCAAGAGGAAAAAAGGAAGGCAACATATAAAATAAACCTTATAAATAATAATAATAGTAGTTTATTTGCAAGAATATGGTACAAATGATATTACATAGTTATTAACAATAGTTTCTCATATTCTACAGTATATGAACAGTGTGCAAATTTTTGTTTTTTTTTTTATGTTACATAAAATACAAAGAATTTAATGTTACAGTATAAATCATATCAATAATTAACAATTAACCATTTGAATACAATATTGTATTTACGAATTATCATTACAAAAGTCAAATTAAATGTTATCTAAATTTTAATTGAATTACCAATTTTATCCTTTAAAAAATCTTTAATATTATGATACATTTTATTGGTTAAATATTCATGCAGCTGTTTTTGGAACTTCGTGTAAGTCATGTCAGTGAGGTGTTTTGGCAGCTTATTGCAAATACGTATAGCCCTATAAAAAGCATTTTCGGAGATTAATTAAGGTTCTTGCAGTTAATGCACGTAGGTGGGGTGACGCAGTGGAGGGACACTTTTTGCAGGCATGATTTGTAAGCCCGCAATGAGTACAGTAGATCGTCGGTAGTAAGGTTAAACTGCGCATTGCGTTACACCAACTCAGATGTCAGCTGGTCATGTGGAGTATCTTCATGGATGCTATTGAGGAGGATAATTGGGTAGGATTTTCCTCTAGGGCTCCGCAGTGAAAGAATTGGATGCTGTGGCGCGCAGTTGGTCGGCGGCCTTATCCCTGCCTTGCTCTGTCTCGTATTGTAAGCGGATTTTCCCCTTGGAGACGTGTCGGACGTTTATAGGGGGACTGAGTCGAGATTGGACACATTACACACATTATATATACATATATACAAGACTACATGGACGGTAGTAAGCTCGTTACCTTGCCTTAAAAATAATCGGAAATTCAAACTATTTTATTACCCGACTGCGCGACGCAAAGGAGGGTAATGTGTTTATCAGTCTATGTATGTATGTATGTATGTATGTATGTTTGTTTCTATGTGGCGTTCTAGAGACCAAATGGGTAGGCCGATTTTGATGATTCATTCATCAATCGATTCGTCTTAACCTTGCGAGTGACACTAAAGACAAGACAGTATCAAAATTCACCACAGCGACCACCAGACGCCATATTGTCAAAATGAAAAAAATAAAAATCTATGAACTATGTCAAGTGGGGTGTCGTTGAATAGCGATTTTAAAATTATAGGTTCCTTTTATCATTTTTCATTTTAAATAATAGTTTAGGATATATAACGATTTAAAGTTGTTTAACAAAACAGTATCGGTAATTTTCTTACTTATTGATTTGTTTTTACTTAAAGTATATACGATATGCAAACAAAAAAAAAAAAACAGTGGAAAAGCATGAAGAACAAATATTTTTGTTAAAAAAATAAAGCATTTGTAGCTTTGAGCCGAGTTAGGTCTCTAGAGGGACTAATCATCAGTAGTCTAGACCACCGCAAGTTACTTAATAATCCCCACTATATTAACTCCCTCATTGAAATGATTAGATTGCGATATATTTTGCCATCTTATAAGTCAACGAATCGTAACTAAAAAGAATAAAATAAAAATCAATAATTTAAAGAAAAACAAAAAAAACCCGCCTGCGTAAAACGAATTTTAAAAAATACATGAAAATATTTACTTAAAGAAAAACTCAAAAGAAAGAAACAAGCCCAGTAGTTTAGAATTCTGTTAAGTGGGCTTGTTTCTTCCTTTTAAGTTTTTATTTACGTTAATTTTTTCATGTATTTTTTAAAATTCGTTTTTACGCAGTCGGGATTTTTTGCTCATTCAGTTGAGCATTCTGAAATTTTAATTGTCTGTGATCTGGCATTTTTATGTCTAAACGTATTTTTAAGTCATAAAAGGAATATATTTATTCTCCCCTATACGAAGTTTACGTCTGTTATGTTATTTTCGAAATTTAAAACGCAGATTGACAGAACCGAACTTATATTAAAAATCAAATAAAAAATGTTTATTCATTTTTTTCTAGCTCTATAAGTATAATCGAAACGAAACTTGCTAGAATGGGCGTGTTTGTTGTTAAAAGCATTTAATTATGAAATTAACGTTATCATTAGCAAGGTAATTTGCTAATTAGGGTTTAAATGAAGAGTACGTATACAAATAGCATGACATGCATTGATATTTGATGCATTCGTGATATAGTAGTGTTTGGATTTAGACGATTGATTTGTTGGTAAGTTATTTTTGCTAATTATACAGTTATTGCCTTAGCCTTAACATTGTCAGTGTCATAAAATGAAAATTTTGAGATTATGGTTATAAGTTATTTAGAAGTTTCTTTTATTTAATTTAATCGGATATTGCGGACTCGCATTGTAAATTTGTCTCGTTATTGAAGCCTTAATTTTCCGCCTTCGGTGTTACTGTGGGTGTTGGGTGTTACATGAGAGTTTGAAATTATACCAGATCGAAAAGAGAACGAGTTGAGAATTCTCTTCACATGTATTCACGCTGTGGTTATGAGAGTCAAGCCACTTTCGTTAAGGTAGTTAACTTGTTTTTCCTCATCCATGTTTCCGCAGACATTTTAAATCGTAAGTCTCAGCATTGCATGCATGCATTTGCTGTCTGCATACACTTACCAATTTATACAAGGCTTGTGTAGTGGGCTATGGCCTGTTTTTATGTTATTTGGCAGTCGGCACAAAATAATATTTGTAAAAATGAAATAATAAATCATCATAATGGAACTTATTATTAATTTCTCTCATAGTCAAACCTATTTCCAAATTTTGTTATTTTAATATTCTTCTTAGTCTTTAAATGTTTATCGAATTTTGGTACATCATTATCTTGTCTGTAGCATGTATCGTTTAACCTGCTACAAACCTGTTTCCTTTCCAAAAGTTATTGTAAACAATGCAGGATGCAAAATATTAATGAGTCACTAATGTCCAGTTGCGCAAATTTTCATTAGCATTGAATGACTAAGCTTTAAGGAATTTTCCAAAATTTGTGTAGATAATGTTATGCACTTAAATTAATGATAATATAATGTATGATCATCGAATTCCTTGAGTAACAGTTACTTTTACTGCTAGTATTGGAATAAGAAATTTGACCTAAGTTTACTGTCTGAATTGTTGTTAAGATAACCATGGAGCAAGGAGCTATGGAGGGTGCGGTGACCACGGAACGAGAGCATCACACACGCGTAGCCCTCGCTGAGATTACAGCACGGCTTACAAACACTAGAGACATGTCTACTACCCTGCCTTCTGGATACCTCAGTCCAGCACCTTCACCTAATGAGCTACTCATACAGGAAAGAGGTAGTAATAAATTATACATCTGTACTAATATTATAAAGAAGAAAAATATCTTATTTTGTTTGTAGGGAGTAATCTTCAGAAACACTTATCCGATTATGAAAATCCTTCAACATCATACGCGGGTGCTATAATTTTCGAAGTCAAAGTCCCGTGAAAGCATGTTTTAGTTGATTTGAACATTTTTATTTTACAGAAGAATGTAGTTTTATTTATGTCTTGAGATCGTCGAATACCATTTTATTTACTTTTATTGATTACGATACCCAATGATATTTTATATCCATAGGTTGTTTCTTTGGTTCAGTCGTAGTAGTACCTAATCTTCTCAGGGACCTCTTTTTATACCTTATTTAGATATATATATGAGGCTAAGACCGCTTCGGTGATTTTTTGCCATCATGACTTATTGTTTTTGACACCGTACTCCTACATTCTATGAAAGTAATTGTTACGAGTCTAAAAGCGCGCGCCGCCCCGCTAGGTTTCTCAACCACGTCACAGACCACGGTGACAAGATACAAAAGTCACGGTGATGAAAAAGCACCAGTGAGTACATAACCTTAGTATTAAAGATGGTACACAGTATTAGATTGTGAATAGTGTAACTTGACGAACCATGTATTATATATCCTATATAAAAATAAGGAGGAAACATGTTATGCAAAATATCAGTCTTCAATTCTTATAGGTATCAACTTTAAAATTTATTTGCTGGTTTTGATGAAGTATATTCATTTGAAGTAAAAAAAATGAGTTAAATAAAAGTTGGCAATAAAATAAATACAGCAAACATTAAATGATTGCTAAAAAATGTGAACATTATAAACCTTAAATTTCATAATTTAGCCAATTAATATAACAAAAAAATATTTGGTACAGGGTTATTTACAAAATAAAAATGTTTCATAACAAACATTACACAATGTGAGCCACTTTGTATCTAAATACACGGTTTATATTGTATCGGAGATTTGATAATAATCCATTATGATTATTATTATTTTTGAACAATTTAGCATTCACAATGCTGTACTGAACAATATTGTTAATGAAAAATGCTAAAAAATCAAATCGCAATCCGGCGAGTGCGAAAGGTCATTAGTTCGAGTCCCATCTCAGAGTGCGAGGGACAAACTGGACTTTTTAAGAATTTTTCATAAAGAATATTTTCCATTATGATTATTTTCACAAATTAATTAAAAACAATTTCCGTGTTGTGTTTGTCATATTCGTATTGTGCAATAAAGTATATATAATCTGTCACATTAACAATATCTTATCTTATTATTAAAGGATATTTAAATTTTGTTCTTTCAGGTCGAAAAATTTGCCCGACAACATGTTCCCCGGATATGGAATTCAAACGTAACTCTTCGTTTCATTCATTAGTACGTACACCACCTAAAACCTCCGGTCGGGTCTCGCCTCCAAAACTGGGTGCCACCTTGCGATCTACGCTGAGAAAGCGGCTATTATTAGACTGAGCAGAAAGAATTCCTCTCACACCAGGGAAGATAGATTTCAGTGACATCAGCCTCCTCAAAAGTTTGATGTACAATAATGTATAATAAATTAATTGTTGAAAATACATCAGTCATTTCTACTACAGAAATACAAGTATGTAAGATGCAGAATATTGTACATTAGTGTATGATGAATGAGTGGATACTTACTCATTGTTTTATGATGCGGTTGCCATGTTTTTTTACTAATTAAAATAAAGCTGTATAGAGAATGTCTTCTACATTCAAATTTATTTTGTAAAGACTGATTTTGAAATGAATCAAATTAATAGATTGATAATTTATGAACACTCAAATATTAAGACGAAAATTAAATTTTATGGTTATTTTAATTGATGTGAAATTATTAAAATAATGTTGTAGTAGAAAGTGCCTAAATTACTATAATTTAAAATCATTGATGCATTTTTTTAAAGAATTTACACAATATTTGTCATTAGTTTTGAACTAAAATTAAACTAGGTTTGATGTCTGTTACGTAATAGAAAAATATTAGATATGTATTTTTTTTTATTAAAGATAGCATGAAATTACTTATATAATAGGCATTTAAGTTGCTTAGTGGGGGTTCACTACGTCACAACTGTGTAGAAAATCTACATAGGTGCGATGTTACAGTTATTACAGTTATTTAAAGATTATAAAAAAAACATATTTAATATTTTTCATTAATACATTAAATAATACAATTAATTTATTAAGATAAAAAGAAAATATTTTAATCATGATCCCTATCATAATAAAATCTAAATTTGAAAATAAAAGAAAGTTAGTTTGTAATAAATTTAGTGATAGTAAGTATGTTTGATTGTGATTAATTTTAATACAATCGACAGCAAGTCAGGTGATACCAGGGTTGCCAGCTTTCCCGAATCCCACGTCCTGATTTCTTAATTGTTTTGTCCCGTTTTTTGATAAAATTCGATAAAAAAATATGATTCTTTTTTTAGTATGACTGTTTATATAAAAAATTAATAACAAAAAAGTATTAAATTTTTCCGCGTACTTACGCTTATAATAAGGATTTATATTGGATTTTAAGTCCGATTTCTTCTCATGACATGTCCCGAATGTTGTTTCTTAAAAGGTGGCAACCTTGTGTGCTACAAAGCTGCATCAGTTGTACATTTTATTTACATCTACATTGTTGAGTTCAAAATCGATTGCAGAAATTTTATATACTTTTGTGTTAACCTGACATGCAGCTGTGTACTTAGCAAATTATATTTTTAATGGAATATGGACTGTATGATAATGTGCCTTGGAAAAAAGATTAAATAAAAATCATGGAATATGCTTAATTTTTATCGTAACAAAATATTTCATGATATCGTTTCAATAAGTACGGTTTTGTAAAGTATATTTTACACTTACAATAATAAAGTGTATGTTTTGATTAAGTTCTCGTTTTATTCATTTTGGTAGCTACCTACTACGTTTAAAGACCTAAAATATCAGATAAGCATCTGCAGTTCTTCCTTTTCGCTGTACATTTTATTTGTTAATAATAATAAATTACTTACGTCTATCATTGACATGGACATACCTACCTACATAATATGTTGCTTCTATATGTAGAAGCAACATATTATGTAGAATGCTACATAGTCCTAACGGTCGTCCTTTAGGGTAATCTACTCTATTCAAGAGGAAAAAAGGAAGACCATATATAAAACTATTATCTTGAGCACGGTGTATAACATTGGCATAATGCACGTTAAGGCGTTAGTCCTGGCTGCATCAGCAACGTTAACACCCACCGATACGCATTAAGCCCGCGTAGTGGGTTATGGCCCATTGATCTTATTCGATTCGTCTGCATTCATAGGAAAAAAATAATTCTACCAAAATACTTCCCACGCAGACGAAGTCGCGGGCACAGCTAGTATAAAATAAACCTTATAAATAATAATAATAGTAGTTTATTTGCAAGAATATGGTACAAATGATATTACATAGTTATTAACAATAGTTTCTCATATTCTACATTATATGAACAGTGTGCAATTTTTTTTTTTTTAATATTAAAATATAAAGAATTTAATGTTACAGTATAAATCATATCAATAATTAACAATTAACCATTTGAATACAATATTGTATTTACGAATTATCATTACAAAAGTCAAATTAAATGTTATCTAAACTTTAATTGAATTACCAATTTTATCCTTTAAAAAATCTTTAATATTATATTACATTCTATTAATTAAATATTCATGCAGCTGTTTTTGGAACTTCGTGTAAGTCATGTCAGTGAGGTGTTTTGGCAGCTTATTGCAAATACGTATAGCCCTACAAAAAGCATTTTCGGAGATTAATTAAGGTTTTTGCAATTAATGCACGTAGGTGGTGACGCAGTGGAGGGACACTTTTTGCAGGCATGTTTTGTAAGCCCGCAATGAGTTCAGTAGATCGTCGGTAGTAAGGTTAAACTGCGCATTGCGTTACACCAATTCAAATGTCAGCTGATCATGTGGAGTATCTTCATGGATGCTATTGAGGAGGACAATTGGGTAGGATTTTCCTCTAGGGCTCCGCAGTGAAAGAATTGGATGCTGTGGCGCGCAGTTGGTCGGCGGCCTTATCCCTGTCTTGCTCTGTCTCGTAGTGTAAGCGGATTTTCCCCTTGGAGACGTGTCGGACGTTTATAAGGGGATTAAGTCGAGATTGTACACATTACATATATTATATATACATATATACAAGACTACATAGATGGTAGTAAGATCGTCACTTGCCTTAAAAATAATCGGAAATTCATTTATTCTCCCCTATACGAAGTTTACATCTGTTATGTTATTTTCGAAATTAAAAACGCAGTTTGACAGAACTGAACTTATATTAAAAATCAAATCAAAAATATTTATTCATTTTTTTGTAGCTGCATAAGTACCTATAATTGAAACGAAACTTGCTAAAATGGGCGTGTTTGTTGTTGATAGCATTTAATTATGAAATTAACGTTATCATTAGCAAGGTAATTTGCTAATTAGGGTTTAAATGAAGAGTACGTATACAAATAGCATGACATGCGTTGATATTTGATGCATTCGTGATATAGTAGTGTTTAGATTAAGACGATTGATTTGTTGGTAAGTTATTTTTGCTAATTATATTATACAGTTGTTGCCTTAGCCATAAACATTGTCAGTATCATAAAATGAAAGATTTGATCTTATGGTTAAAAGTTATTTAGAAATTTCTTTAATTTAATTTAATCGGATATTGCAGACTCGCATTGTAAATTTATATCGTTATTGAAGTCTAAATTTTCCGCCTTGGGTGTAACTGTGCATACACGACAGATTAAAATTATACCAGATCGAAAAGTGAACGAGTTGAGAATTCTCTTCACATATATTCACGCTGTGATTATGAGAGTCAAGCCACTTTCGTTAAGGTAGTTAACTTGTTTTTCCTCATCCATGTTTTCGAAGACATTTTAAATCGTAAGTCTCAGCATTGCATGCATGCATTTGCTGCCTGCATACACCTACCAATTCATACAAGGCTTGTATAGTGGGCTATGGCCTGTTTTTGTGTTATTTAGCAGTCTGCACAAAATAATATCTGTAAAAATGAAAAAAATAAATCATCATAATGGAATTTATTATTAATTTCTCTCATACTAAAACATATTTCCATATTTTGTTATTTTAATGTTCTACATATGTTGCTTACATTCAATTACATATGTCTTTAAATGTTTATCGAACTTTGGTACATAATTATCGTATCTGTAGCATGTATCGTTTAACCTGCTACAAACCTGTTTCCTTTCCAAAAGTTATAGTAAACAATCCAGGATGCAAACTATTAATGAGTCACTTATGTCCAGTTGCGCAAATTTTCATTAGCAAATAATGACTAAGCTCCAAGGAATCTTCTAAATTTGTATGGATAGTGTTATGCACTTAGATTAATGATAATATTATATACGTTTAGTATAAGTGATGATGGAATTCCTTTAGTATTGGTCACTTCACTGCTAGTATTGCAATGAGAATATTTGACCTAAGCTTACTGTCTGAATTGTTGTTAAGATAACCATGGAGCAAGAAGCTATGGAGGGTGCGGTGACCCCGGAAGGAGAGCGTCGCACACGCGCAGCCCTCGCTGATGTTACAGTACGGACCACAAACACTAGCGAGGTGTCTATTGCCCTGCCTTCTGGATACCTCAGTCCAGCACCTTCACCCAGTGAGCTACTCATACAGCAAAGAGGTAGTAATAAATTATACATCTCTACTAATATTATACAGCAGAAAATTATCTTATTTTGTGTGTAATCTTTAGAAATACTGATCCGATTATGAAAATCCTTCAACATCATACGCGGGTGCTACAAGTATCATTTTCGAAGGTAAAGTCCCGTGAAAGCATGTCTTTATTTGATTTGAACATTTTTATTTTACAGTAGAATGTAGTTTTATTTATGTATTGAGATCGTCGAATACCATTTTATTTACTTTTATTGATTACGATACCCAGTGATATTTTATATCTATAGGTTGTTTCTTGTTTGTACCTAATCTTCTCAGGGACCTCATTTTATAACTTATATAAATATATATGGGGCTAAGACCGCTTCGGTGAATTTTTGCCATCATGACTTATTGTTTTTGACACCGTACTCCTACTTTCTATGGAAGTAATTGTTACGAGTCTAAAAGCGCGCGCCACCCCGCTAGGTTTCTCAACCACGTCACAGACCACGGTGACAAGATACAAAAGTCACGGTGATGAAAAAGCACCAGTGCGTACATAACCTTAGTATTAAAGATGGTACACAGTATTAGATTGTGAATAGTGTAACTTGACGAACCACGTATTATATATCGTATATAAAAAATAAAAACTAAACATGTTATGCAAAATATCAGTCTTCAATTCTTATAGGTATCAACTTTAAAATTTATTTGCTGGTTTTGATGAAGTATATTCATTTGAAGTTAAAAAAATGAGTTAAATAAAAGCTGGCAATGAAATAAATACAGCAAACATTAAATGATTGCTAAATCATGTGAACTTTATAAACCTTAAATTTCATAATTTAGCCAATTAATATAACAAAAAAATATTTCATAATGTTTCATAACAAACATAACACAATGTGAGCCACTTTGTAGCTAAAGAGACTAAAGAGGTTTATATTGTATCGGAGATTTGATAATAATCCATTATGATTATTATTATATTTGAACAATTTTGCATTCACAATGCTGTACTGAACAATATTGTTAATGAAAAATGCTAAAAAATCAAATCGCAATCCGGGCGAGCGCAAAAGGTCATGGGTTCGAGTTCGAGTTTATTAAAAATATTCATCATGAAAAATTCCTAAAAAGTCCAGTCAGTCGCTCGCCCCCTTGAGATGGGACTTTTTAAGAATTTTTCATGAAGAATATTTTTAATCATGATTATTTTCATTAATTAATTAAAAACAATTTCCGAGTTGTGTTTGTCATATTCTTATTGTGCAATAAAGTTTATATAATCTGTCACATTAACAATATCTTATCTTATTATTAAAGGATATTTAAATTTAGTTTTTTCAGGTCGAAAAATTTGGCCAACATGTTCCCCGGATATGGAATTCAAACGTAACTCTTCGTTTCATTCATTAGTACGTACACCACCTAAAACCCCCGGTCGTGTCTCGCCTCCAAAACTAGGTGCCACCTTGCGATCTACGCTGAGAAAGCGGCTATTATTAGACTAAGCAGAAAGAATTCCTCTCACACCAGGGAAGATAGATTTCAGTGACATCAGCCTCCTCAAAAGTTTGATGTACAATAAATTGATTGTTGAAAATACATCAGTCATTTCTACTACAGAAATACAAGTATGTAAGATGCAGAATATTGTACATTAGCGTATGATGAATGAGTGGATACTTACTCATTGTTTTATGATGCGGTTGCCATGTTTCTTTACTAATTAAAATAAAGCTGTATAGAGAATGTCTTCTACATTCAAATTTATTTTGTAAAGACTGATTTTGAAATGAATCAAATTAATAGATTGATAATTTATGAACACTCAAATATTAAGACGAAAATTAAATTTTATGGTTCTTTTAATTGATGTGAAATTATTAAAATAATTTTGTAGTAGAAAGTGGCTAAATAACTATAATTTAAAATCATTGATGCATTTTTTTAAAGAATTTACACAATATTTGTCATTAGTTTTGAACTAAAATTGAACTAGGTTTGATATCTGTTACGTTATAGAAAAATATTAGATATGTAATTTTTTTTTTATTAAAGATAGGATGAAATTACTTATATAATATACATTTAAGTTGCTTAGTGGGGGTTCACTACGTCACAACTGTGTAGAAAATCTACATAGGTGTGATGTCATGTTAATTTTAATTCAATGTATTACAGTTATTTAAAGAATATAAAAAACATATTTAATATTTTTCTTTAATACATTAAATTCATTAAGATAAAAAGAAAATATTTTATTCGTGATCCCTATCATAATAAAATCTAAATTTGAAAATAAAAGAAAGTTAGTTTGTAATATATTTAGTGATAGTAAGTATGTTTGATTGTGATTAATTTTAATACAATCGACAGCAAGTCAGGTGATACCAGGGTTGCCAGCTTTCCCGAATCGCACGTCCTGATTTCTTAATTGTTTTGTCCCGTTTTTTTGATAAAATTCGATAAAAAAATATGATTTTTTTTTTGTAATAGTTTTGAAAAGTACACCTCCTAGTATGACTGTTTATATAAAAAATTAATAACAAAAAAGTATTAAATTTTTCCGCGTACTTACGCTTATAATAAGGATTTATATTGGATTTTAAGTCCGATTTCTTCTCATGACATGTCCCGAATGTTGTTTCTTAAAAGGTGGCAACCTTGTGTGCTACAAAGCTGCATCAGTTGTACATTTCATTTACATCTACATTGTTGAGTTCAAAATCGATTGCAGAAATTTTATATACTTTTGTGTTAACATGACATGCAGCTGTGTACTTAGCAAATTATATTTTTAATGGAATATGGACTGTATGATAATATGCCTTAGAAAAAAGATTAAATAAAAATCATGGAATATGCTTTATTTTTATCGTAACAAAATATTTCATGATATCGTTTCAATAAGTACCTACGTTTTTGTAAAGTATATTTTACGCTTATAATAATAAAGTGTATGTTTTGATTAAGTTCTCGTTTTATTCATTTTGATAGCTACCTACTACGTTTAAAGTCCTAAAATATCAGATTAGCATCTGCAGTTTTTCCTTTTCGCTGTACATTTTATTTGTTAATAATAATTAATTACTTAAGTCTATCATTTACATGGACATACCTACCTACATAACATGTTGCTTCTAAATAATCCTAACGGTCGCCCTTTAGGGTAATCTACTCTATTCAAGAGGTAAAAAGGAAGGCCATATATAAAATAAACCTTATAAATAATAATAATAGTTGTTTATTTACAAGAATATGGTACAAATGATATTACATAGTTATTAACAATAGTTTCTCATATTCTACAGTATATGAACAGTGTGCAAATTTTTGTTTGTTTTGTTATGTTACATAAAATACAAAGAATTTAATGTTACAGTATAGATCATATCAATAATTAACAATTAACCATTTGAATACAATATTGTATTTACGAATTATCATTACAAAAGTCAAATTAAATGTTATCTAAATTTTAATTGCATTACCAATTTTATCCTTTAAAAAATCTTTAATATTATGATACATTTTATTGGTTAAATATTCATGCAGCTGTTTTTGGAACTGCGTCTAAGTCATGTCAGTGAGATGTTTTGGCAGCTTGTTGCAAATACATATAGCCCTATAAAAAGCATTTTCGGAGATTGATTAAGGTTCTTGCAGTTAATGCACGTAGGTGGGGTGACGCAGTGGAGGGACACTTTTTGCAGGCATGTTTTGTAAGCCCGCAATGAGTACAGTAGATCGTCGGTAGTAAGGTTAAACTGCGCATTGCGTTACACCAACTCAGATGTCAGCTGGTCATGTGGAGTATCTTCATGGATGCTATTGAGGAGGATAATTGGGTAGGATTTTCCTCTAGGGCTCCGCAGTGAAAGAATTGGATGCTGTGGCGCGCATTTGGTCGGCGGCCTTATCCCTGTCTTGCTCTGTCTCGTATTGTAAGCGGATTTTCCCCTTGGAGACGTGTCGGACGTTTATAGGGGACTAAGTTGAGATTGAACACATTATACACATTATATATACATATATACAAGACTACATGGACGGTAGTAAGCTCGTTACCTTGCCTTAAAAATAATCGGAAATTCAAACTATTTTATTACCCGACTGCGCGACGCAAAGGAGGGTAATGTGTTTTTCAGTCTATGCATGTATGTATGTTTGTTTCTATGTGGCGTTCTAGAGACCAAATGGGAAGGCCGATTTTGATGATTCATACATCAATCGATTCGTCTTAACCTTGCGAGTGTCACTAAAGACATGACAGTAATCAAAATTCACCACAACGACCACCAGACGCCATATTGTCAAAATGAAAAAAATAAAAATCTATGAACTATGTCAAGTGGGGTGTCGTTGAATTGCGATTTTAAAATTATAGGTTCCTTTTATCATTTTTCATTTTAAAAAATAGTTTAGGATATATAACGATTTAAAGTTGTTTAACAAAACAGTATCGGTAATTTTCTTACTTATTGATTTGTTTTTACTTAAAGTATATACGATATGCAAACAAAAAAAAAAAACAGTGGAAAAGCATAAAAAACAAATATTTTTGTTAAAAAAATAAAGCATTTGTAGCTTTGAGCCGAGTTAGGTCTCTAGAGGGACTAATCATCAGTAGTCTAGACCACCGCAAGTTACTTAATAATCCCCACTATATTAATTCCCTCATTGAAATGATTAGATTGCGATATATTTTGCCATCTTATAAGTCAACGAATCGTAACTAAAAAGAATAAAATAAAAATCAATAATTTAAAGAAAAACAAAATAAGCCGTCTGCGTAAAACGAATTTTAAAAAATACATGAAAAAATTTACTTAAATAAAAACTCAAAAGAAAGAAACAAGCCCAGTAGTTAAGAATTCTGTTAAGTGGGCTTGTTTCTTTCTTTTAAGTTTTTATTTACGTTAATTTTTTTCATGTATTTTTTAAAATTCGTTTTTACGCAGTCGGGTTTTTTTGCTCATTCAGTTGAGTATTCTGAAATTTTAATTGTCTGTGATCTGGCATTTTTATGTCTAAACGTATTTTTAAGTCATAATTGTTATCAAAGGTATATATTTATTCTCCCCTATACGAAGTTTACATCTGTTATGTTATTTTCGAAATTTAAAACGCAGTTTGACTTAACTGAACTTATATTAAAAATCAAATCAAAAACATTTATTCATTTTTTTCTAGCTGCATAAGTATAATCGAAACGAAACTTGCTAGAATGGGCGTGTTTGTTGTTAATAGCATTTAATTATGAAATTAACGTTATCATTAGCAAGGTAATTTGCTAATTAGGGTTTAAATGAAGAGTACGTATACAAATAGCATGACATGCATTGATATTTGATGCATTCGTGATATAGTAGTGTTTAGATTAAGACTATTGATTTGTTGGTAAGTTATTTTTGTTTATTATATGATACAGTTATTGCCTTAGCCATAAACATTGTCAGTGTCATAAAATGAAAGATTTCATATTATGGTTAAAATTTATTTAGAAATTTCTTTAATTTAATTTAATCGGATATTGCGGACTCGCGTTGTAAATTTGTCTCGTTATTGAAGCCTAAATTTTCCGCCCTGGGTGTAGCTGTGCATACACGACAGTTTAAAATTATACCAGATTGAAAAGAGAACGAGTTGAGAATTCTCTTCACATGTATTCACGCTGTGATTCTGAGAGTCAAGCCACTTTCGTTAAGGTCTTTAACTTGTTTTCCCTCATACATATTTCCGAAGACACTTTAAATAGTAAGTCCCAGCATTGCATGCATGCATTTTCAGTCTTCATACACCTACCAATTCATAGAAGACTTGTGTAGTGGGCTATGGCCTGTTTTTGTGTTATTTAGCAGTCTGCACAAAATAATATCTGTAAAAATGAAAAAAATAAATCATCATAATGGAATTTATTATGAATTTCTCTCATAGTAAAACATATTTCCATATTTTGTTATTTTAATATTCTGCATATGTTGCTTACATTCAATTACATTTGTCTTTAAATGTTTATCGAACTTTGGTGCATAATTATCGTATCTGTAGCATGTATCGTTTAACCTGCTACAAACCTGTTTCCTTTCCAAAAGTTACTGTAAACAATGCAGGATGCAAACTATTAATGAGTCACTAATGTCCAGTCGCGCAAATTTTCATTAGCAAATAATTACTAAGCTCCAAGGAATTTTCTAAATGTGTATAGATAGTGTTATGCACTTAAATTAATGATAATATAATATACGTTTAGTGTAACTGATGATGGAATTCCTTTAGTATTGGTTACTTCACTGCTAGTATTGCAATGAGAATATTTGACCTAAGTTTACTGTCTGAATTGTTGTTAAGTAACCATGGAGCAAGGAGCTATGGAGGGTGCGGTGACCCCAGAAGGAGAGCGTCGCACACGCGCAGCCCTCGCTGAGATTACAGCACGGCTCACAAACACTAGAGACATGTCTACTACCCTGCCTTCTGGATACCTCAGTCCAGCACCTTCACCCAGTGAGCTACTCATACGGCAAAGAGGTAGTAATAAATTATACATGTATACTAATATTATAAAGCAGAAAAATATCTTATTTTGTTTGAAGGGAGTAATCTTCAGAAATACTGATTCGATTATGAAAATCCTTCAACATCATACGTGGGTGCTATAATTTTCGAAGGCAAAGTCCCGTGAAAGCATGTTTTTAGTTGATTTGAACATTTTTATTTTACAGTAGAATGTAGTTTTATTTATGTATTGAGATCGTCGAATACCATTTTATTTGATTCTTTGGTTCAGTCGTAGTAGTACCTAATCTTCTCAGGGACCTCTTTTTATAACTTATATAAATATATATGGGGCTAAGACCGCTTCGGTGAATTTTTGCCATCATGACTTATTGTTTTTGACACCGTACTCCTACTTTCTATGGAAGTAATTGTCACGAGTCTAAAAGCGCGCGCCACCCTGCTATGATTCTCAACCATGTCACAGACCACGGTGACAAGATACAAAAGTCACGGTGATGAAAAATCACCAGTGGGTACATAACCTTATGTTAAAGATACCTAGCTAACCATATTATATGGTACACCGTATTAGATTTTGAATAGTGTAACTTATAGAAACCACGTAATATATATCGTAAATAAAAAAAAAACTAAACATGTTATGCAAAATATCAGTCTTCAATTCTTATAGGTATCAACTTTAAAATTTATTTGCTGGTTTTGATGAAGTATATTCATTTGAAGTTAAAAAAATGAGTTAAATAAAAGCTGGCAATGAAATAAATACAGCAAACATTATATGATTGTTAAATCATGTGAAATTTTTAACCTTAAATTTCATAATTTAGTCAATTACTATAACAAAAAAAATTTGGTACAGGGTAATTTACAAAATAAAAATATTTTATAACAAACATTACACAATGTGAGCAACTTTGTATCTAAATACAGTATATTATATCTGAGATTTGATAATAATTCATTATGATTATTATTATATTTGAACAATTTTGCATTCACAATGCTGTACTGAAAAATATTGTTAATGGAAAATGCTGAAAAATCAAATCGCAATCCGGGCGAGTGCGAAAGGTGGGTTCGAGTCCTATCTCAGAGTGCGAGGGACTGACTGAACTTTTTAACAATTTTTCATGAAGAATATTTTCCATTATGATTATTTTCATTAATTAATTAAAAACAATTTCCGTGTTGTGTTTGTCATATTCTTGTTGTGCAATAAAGTTTATATAATCTGTCACATTAACAATATCTTATCTTATTATTAAAGGATATTTAAATTTTGTTTTTTCAGGTCGAAAAATTTGGCCTACAACATGTTCCCCGGATATGGAATTCCAACGTAACTCTTCGTTTCATTCATTAGTACGTACACCACCTAAAACCTCCGGTCGGGTCTCGCCTCCAAAACTGGTTGCCACCTTGCGATCTACGCTAAGAAAGCGGCTATTATTAGACTAAGCAGAAAGAATTCCTCTCACACCAGGGAAGATAGATTTCAGTGACATCAGCCTCCTCAAAAGTTTGATGTACAATAATGTACAATAAGTTAATTGTTGAAAATACATCAGTCATTTCTACTACAGAAATACAAGAATATTGTACATTAACGTATGATGAATGAGTTGATACTTACTCATTGTTTTATGATGCGGTTGCCATGTTTTTACTTATTAAAGTAAAGCTGTATAGAGAATATCTTCTACATTCAAATTTATTTTGTAAAGACTGATTTTGAAATGAATCAAATTTATAGATTGTTTATTTTATGAACACTCAAATATTTAGACGAAAATTAAATTTTGTGGTTATTTTAATTGATGTGAAATTATTAAAATAATTTTGTAGTAGAAAGTGCCTAAATTACTATAATTTAAAATCATTGATGCATTTTTTTAAAGAATTCAAACAATATTTGTCATTAGTTTTGAACTAAAATTGAACTAGGTTTGATGTCTGTTACGTAATAGAAAAATATTAGATATGTATTTTTTTTATTAAAGATAGCATGAAATTACTTATATAATAGGCATTTAAGTTGCTTAGTGGGGGTTCACTACGTCACAACTGTGTAGAAAATCTACATACGTGCGATGTTACAGTTATTTAAAGATTATAAAAAAACATATTTAATATTTTTCATTAATACATTAAATAATACAATTAATTCATTAAGATAAAAAGAAAATACTTTGGTCATGATCCCTATCATAATAAAATCTAAATTTGAAAATAAAAGAAAGTTAGTTTGTAATAAATTTAGTGATAGTAATTATATTTGATTGTGATTAATTTTAATATAATCAACAGCAAGTCAGGTGATACCAGGGTTGCCAGCTGTCCCGAATCCCACGTCCTGATTTCTTAATTGTTTTGTCCCGTTTTTTGATAAAATTCTATAAATAATATGTTTTTTTTTTGTTATGGTTTTGAAAAGTACACCTCCTATTATTACTGTTTATGTAAAAAAATCATAACAAAAAGAAAAGTTCAATTTTCCCGCGTACTTACGCTAATAATAAGGATTAATATTGGATTTTACGTCCGATTGTAAAATCCATTCGACATTTCCCGAATTTTGTTTCTTAAAAGGTGTTAACCTGTGTGCTACAAAGCTGCATCAGCTGTACACTTCATTTACATCTACATTGTTGAGCTCAAAATCGATTGCAGAACTTTTGTGTTAACCTGACATGCAGCTGTGTACTTATCAAATTATATTTTTAATGGAATATGGACTGTATGATAATGTGCCTTAGAAAAAGTCTGATAAGAGCAAAACTACATATTGATGCGAAACTGGAACGTTATAACTCGATGAAGAAGAATAAGTCACGTAAAATTGACCAACAACGGCTGACAGTAAATGCTCACGGTTATAGAACCCTACTGAAACCATTAATCCAAAATAAACCGCTGGAAGACTTAGATGTTAATGAGCTGAATAAGCACCTGAATCGGGGGATGTTAGCAGCCGCATCAATTGTAGCGAAAAAAGTAGGAAATCATCAAAGCAAACTGTCCGAAGATTCAAAAAAGCTTATGCAGCAAAGACGTCAAATGTCCTATTCAAGCCATGGGGATGAATATGTGGCGCTTTGTAAGGAGGTGAGAACCAAAAGAGAGAGAGATATAGGAGAACACAAAGAAAGAACCGTCAAAGCCATTATAGAGAAATACAAAGGACCTAAAGTATTCAGAAAAGAGCTAAAGCCTGGAAGCCGTGTAATAACAAAACTGAAAAATAATGAAGGAAACTTGGTCATGGAAAGAGCACAAATGCAGAAAGTAGTGGAGGAGTATTACTCAGCCTTATATGCCCAAAGAGGACAGGAACCAAGCAAAACAAACCGCTCTAGTATACAAAACGTAGGCTCAGAGGATATCCCCGATATCACAAAGGAGGAAGTGGCTTGGGCTCTGTCCAGGATGAAGATGGGAAAGGCTAGTGGTGATGATGATATCTTACCCGAGATGTTGAAGGAAGGCGGCGATGCGCTATTAGAGGCCTTAGTCTTACTTCTCAATAAATGCCTCCTTTCAGGAAAAATACCCGAGGATTGGGTTAGCGCTGTAGTAATTATACTATTTAAAAAAGGCTGTAAGACTGATTTAAATAACTACAGACCTATTAGCTTGCTGTCTCAGACATATAAGTTGTTCTCTAAAATACTAACAACCCGACTAACTACTAAATTAGATTTTTACCAACCAATAGAACAAGCGGGTTTTCGGAAAGGTTATTGCACCGCAGAACACATCTTAACACTGCGTGTTCTAATAGAAAAGGCCATTGAATATCAGATGCCGTTGTGGATGGCATTCATAGACTACAAGAAGGCCTTTGATAGTGTGGAAATCTGGGCTGTGCAAAATTCCTTAAAGAATGCACGAATAGATCACAGATATAGCGATATAATAAATAAGATCTACCACAACGCCAAAATGAAAGTGTCGCTTCCACAACTTACAAGCCCCATTGATATTAAAAGAGGAGTTCGACAGGGGGATACATTGTCGCCCAAACTTTTTACATTGGTTTTGGAGGACGTATTTAAAGAGCTGGACTGGCAGAATAGAGGGATATCAGTATCAGGGGAATATCTATCAAACCTAAGATACGCAGATGACATAGTCATATTCTCACACACCCCGAAAGAGCTGCAGGAAATGATCCAAGAACTACAGGTTGCGTCCCTAAAAGTTGGATTAGAAATGAACTTGGACAAAACAAAGGTGATGACAAGCGACACAAACAGCACATTACCGATCAAAGTAGGGGGAGTGGAAATAGAACGGGTTCAGAAATATGTCTACTTGGGCCAGGAAGTGAAATTAGGGAAAGCAAACCAATGTAGCGAGATCGACAGAAGGATAAGACTGGGTTGGGCAGCATTCTCAAAACTCGACTTTGTCTTCAAAATGAAACTAACAGCCCAGCAAAAAGCTCAAATATTCGATCAATGCGTCCTCCCCGTACTAACATATGGATCTGAAACTTGGGTTTATACGAAAGACACAATAAATAAACTGAGGGTGGCGCAAAGGGCAATGGAGAGAAAGTTGGTTGGTGTCACTATAAGAGATCGAAAGACGAACGTATGGCTTAGAAACCAAAGCAAAGTCACCGACATCGCTCGTAGAGTGGCAAGGCTTAAGTGGGAGTGGGCCGGCCATATAGCCAGAAAAGAAGACTCTTGGTGCAAGCGGATATTGGGCTGGAGACCATGGGATCAGAAAAGACCAAGGGGAAGACCACAAATGCGCTGGAAAGATGACATCACAAGGATGGCAGGCAGCAACTGGACTCTTACTGCCCAAGACAGAGAGAAGTGGAGGGGGCTGAGGGAGGCCTACACCAATTCATTGGTTGATTATGGCTGAGAAGAAGAAGAAGAAGAAAAAGATTATATAAAAGTCATAGAATAGGCTTAATTTTTATCGTAACAAAATATTTCATGATATCGTTTCAATAAGTACGTTTTTGTAAAGTATATTTTACGCTTATAATAATAAAGTGTATGTTTTGATTAAGTTCTCGTTTTATTCATTTTGGTAGCTACATAAACGTAGTGTTTAAAGTCCTAAAAGTTTTTCCTTTTCGCTGTACATTTTATTTGTTACTAATAATTAATTACTTAAGTCTATCATTTATATGGACATACCTACCTACATAATATGTTGCTTCTACATACTACATAATACTAACGGTCGCCCTTTAATAATAATAATAATTTATTTGCGTTTGAATAGGGTATACAAAAGAGATGTAAAAGGTAATACAATTATCGCCTATTCAGCCATTAACAATAGCATGCAAATGTAGTAAGAGAAGATACTATAAGCACTGATTAATCCACCCAGGCTACCGTTCAGTTTCTATAGTCTAAGAACTCATGCAACGAATAAAAGGAACGCTCAGCAAGCCTACAGTTGACGCATACAGTAGCAGTTATATTTAAATCGCGCGCTTTTTGGGACTATGTCTAGAACTAGCCTATTTTTATTTCTAGTGTTCCTGGGATACACTTCATGAGCTATTTTGTAATAATTAGGGTATCGTATGGCAAATTTCGCTGCTTCAAATATATATAAGCAAAGAAGAGATAGAATACCAAGAAATTTAAACCATTGCTTACATGAGACGTCGGGAGCAATACCACATATGGATCTTATGCATTTTTTGTGGGCAATAAATACCCTTTGCGCATCTGTACCATTGCCCCAAATAATAATTGTATAACGTAAAATTGACTCCACATAAGCGAAGTATGCTGTGAGAGCCGTACTTCTTGTCGCTACTCTCGTTAATGTAAATAATGCAAATGAGAAGCTATTTATCTTATTACAAACGATTTCTGCATATTGTTTCCAATCTAGTTTCTTGTCAATAGTTATGCCTAAGAATCTAACGTTATCAGCTTCTTCAAGCGTGCATTTTTGATATTTAATAATCAAGTTATTAGAAATTAAATTATTAAAATTCATAAAATATGTCTTGTCTATATTTATTGTCAGATTATGGAATTTAAGCTAGTTTATTATTGTCATTATTGTATTATTGATGTCGTTTTCGTGGTCAGAAGTTTTCATATTATTATTAGTCGTTACTACCACTGATATATCATCAGCAAATAAAATACTTTTATGTGTAGTTACATTTGGTAGGTCGTTAATATACACCAAAAATAAAAGAGGTCCAAGAACACCGCCTTGTGGAACTCCAATGATTTTTACTTTTAATTCTGATTGATACTTTCGATTCCCTTTGCCTTGAATCTAATTTAGTTATTTCAACAGATTGGCTTCTATTTTGTAAATATGTTTTAATCCAATTTAAAGATGTACCTCTGATACCATTGTTATATAATTTTTTTTAGTAGTTGTTCATGAGAAACGAAATCGAATGCCTTTGACATATCAAAGAAAAGAGCTGCTGTATATTTGCTTTTGTTAATACTTTGTAATATTTCGTTAATTAAGTCAAAAGCGGCAAGTGTCGTCGACTTATTTTTTTTAAAACCATGTTGATTATTTTTTAGCACATTATATTTGTTAAAAAACGATGTTACTTTGTTATGTATAACTCTACTCTGTTGAAAAGGAAAAAAGGAAGGCCATATATAAAATAAACTTTATAAATAATAATAATAATAGTTGTTTATTTGCAAGAATATGGTACAAATGATTTTACATAGTTATTAACAATAGTTTCTCATATTCTACAGTATATGAAGAGTGTGCGATTTTTTTAATGTTATATATAACACGAAGAATTTGATGTTACAGTAGGTATATAGTATATCATGTCAATATTTGAAAACAATATTGTATTTACGAATTATCATTACAAAAGTCAAATTAAATGTTATCTAAATTTTAATTTAAGTACCAATTTTATCCTTTAAAAAATCTTTAATATTATAGTACATTTAATTGATTAAATATTCATGCAACTGTTTTTGGAACTTCGTCTAAGTCATGTCAGTGAGGTGTTTTGGCAGCTTATTGAAAATACGTATAGCCCTATAAAAAGCATTTTCGGAGATTGATTAAGAGTCTTGCAGTTAATGCACGTAGGTGGTGACGCAGCGGAGGGACGCTTTTTGTAGGCATGTTTTGTAAGACCGCAATGAGTATAGTAGATCGTCGGTAGTAAGGTTAAACTGCGCATTGCGTTACACCAAGATGTCAGCTGGTCATGTGGAGTATCTTCATGGATGCTATTGAGGAGGATAATTGGGTAGGATTTTCCTCTAGGGCTCCGCAGTAAAAGAATTGGATGCTGTGGCGCGCAGTTGGTCGGCAGCCTTATCCCTGTCTTGCTCTGTCTCGTATTGTAAGCGGATTTTCCCTTGGAGACGTGTCGGACGTTTATAGGGGGACTAAATCGAGATTGGACACATTACACACATTATATATACATATATACAAGACTACATGGACGGAAGTAAGCTCGTCACTTGCCTTAAAAATAATCGGAAAATCAAACTATTTTATACTCATTCAGTTGAACATTCTGAAATTTTAATTTTCAATCTGGCATTTTAATGGCTAAACGTATTTTTAAGTCATAATTGTTATCAAAGGTATATATTTTTTCTCCTCTATACGAAGTTTACATCTGTTATGTTATTTTCGAAATTTAAAACGCAGTTTGACAGAACTGAACTTATATTAAAAATCAAATCAAAAATGTTTATTCATTTTTTTCTAGCTGCATAAGTATAATCGAAACGAAACTTGCTAGAATGGGCGTGTTTGTTGTTAATAGCATTTAGTTATGAAATTAACGTTATCAATTAGCAAGGTAATTTGCTAATTAGGGTTTAAATGAAGAGTACGTATACAAATAGCATGACATGCATTGATATTTGATGCATTCGTGATATAGTAGTGTTTAGATTTAGACGATTGATTTGTTGGTAAGTTATTTTTGTTAATTATATTATACAGTTATTGCCTTAGCCATATACATTGTCAGTGTCATAAAATGGTTAAAAGTTACACTGGACCGCAAAGAAAACGGGTCGGTTAGAAAATCGTCAATATTTTGAAAACTACTTAACTTATTTTTATGAAATAAAAACTAAATTAAAGATTATTTAATTGTAATTTATTGAATATAATAAAATACAAATTAAAAGTTGTCTATTTTCAATAAATGTCAAACGAATAAAAAAGGTAGTTTTTCTGACATTTTTGTAAATATGAATTGTATAAAGATGTGACGTTTTTACGCATGTTAGTATTTCGTGTTGCCTTGCAAAACTGCGGCTATGCGATTCGGCATACCTTCCACAAGGTTTTTAAGGCGATGCTGCGGAATGTTCTGCCATTCCTCGATCAAAGCTCCTTTCAATTCACGCAGCGTGATTGGCGGCGGATTCCGTTGACGTACACGTCGTCCCAGTTCGTCCCATGCATGTTCGATGGGGTTTAAGTCGGGGCTTCGTGCTGGCCACTCCATGCATGTGATACCTACTTCGTGAAAATAGTCGAACACTATCTGAGCTGTATGCGGGCGGGCGTTGTCTTGCATAAAAACAGCATTTTCGCCCATATCTACTAAAAATGGACCAACATAGTCATTAAGAATTTCATTCACATATCGTTCTGCTGTTAAACTGCCATTTTCTATCACTACTAGCTCAGTACGGCTTTCGGAAGAAATCCCAGCCCACACGTGTATAGAGCCACCGCCATATGGAACTTTTTCTTCTATACAAGCTTGGTTATAGCGCTCTCCCGGTCTTCGGTACACTCTTTTCCTCCCATCGTGCTTGTATAAGCAGAATCTAGACTCGTCTGAAAACATAACTCTTGACCAGTCATCCAGAGTTCAAGTTTCGTGTTCTCTGCTATAACTCAGCCTTGAGTTTAAGTGGTGTCTTTCTAATTTTGGGCCATTTGCAGGCCTTAATGGTCTCAAATTTGCTTCAGCCAGACGCCGCCTTACTGTATCTGTACTCAGATAGTTTCCTCCAGCTCGTAAATGGTGATTTTTTACCTCAACGGCCGTAAGAAATCGATTTCTCAAAATTGTTGACACCATATAGCGATCCTCCTGCGCAGTCGTGCACCTCGTTCGGCCTGTTCCTGGTCTTCTTAGGTTGGATCCAGTTTCATGGAAACGCTGGAGTACCCGCTGAACTGTGGAAAGACTCACACCAACAGTTCTCGCTGTATTGCGTTGACTGCGCCCATCTTCAAGCATTGTCAGGATCCTGGTGCATTCTTCAGGGGTTAACGACATGATGACTTCAGAATACAATTTTTGTATGACAGACACACGATATTTATTATAGTTTTTATGTCAAAACTAAAACAAATGCGAAACAAATGCTTTGATTTTTTTAGAACTAAATTGAAAAACAACCATTATCTTCATTGCCAGTTTTCTTACACAATTATCTAAATTAAATAAAAAGGCTTTATATACTATGTTAAATAACATTAAATATTCTTTAATTGAGTTTTTATTTCATAAAGCTAGGTGAGGTAGTTTTCAAGTTATTGAAGATTTTCTAACCGACCCGTTTTCTTTGCGGTCCAGTGTATTTAGAAGTTTCTTTTATTTTATTTAATCGGATATTGCGATATTACTCGCATTGTAAATTTGTCTTTTATTGAAGCCTAAATTTTCCGCCTTGGGTGTTACTGTGGGTGTTGGGTGTTACACAACAGTTTAAAATTATACCAGATTGAAAAGAGAACGAGTTGAGAATTCTCTTCATATGTATTCACGCTGTGATTCTGAGGGTCAAGCCATTTTCGTTAAGATCGTTAACTTGTTTTTCCTCATCCATGTTTTCGAAGACACTTAAAATAGTAAGTCCCAGCATTGCATGCATGCATTTGCAGTCTACATACACCTACCAATTCATACAAGGCTTGTGTAGTGGGCTATGGCCTGTTTTTATGTTATTTGGCAGTCGGCACAAAATAATATTTGTAAAAATGAAATAATAAATCATCATAATGGAACTTATTATTAATTTCTCTCATAGTCAAACCTATTTCCAAATTTTGTTATTTTAATATTCTTCTTGGTCTTTAAATGTTTATCGAACTTTGGTACATAATTATCGTACCTGTAGCATGTATCGTTTAACCTGCTACAAACCTGTTTCCTTTCCAAAAGTTATTGTAAACAATGCAGGATGCAAAATATTAATCAGTCACTAATGTCCAGTTGCGCAAATTTTCATTAGCATTGAATGACTAAGCTTTAAGGAATTTTCCAAAATTTGTGTAGATAATGTTATGCACTTAAATTAATGATAATATAATGTATGATCATCGAATTCCTCGAGTAATAGTTACTTTTACTGCTAGTATTGGAATGAGAAAATTTGACCTAAGTTTACTGTCTGAATTGTTGTTAAGATAACCATGGAGCAAGGAGCTATGGAGGGTGCGGTGACCCCGGAACGAGAGCGTCACACACTCGTAGCCCTCGCTGAGATTACAGCACGGCTTACAAACACTAGAGACATGTCTACTACCCTGCCTTCTGGATACCTCAGTCCAGCACCTTCACCCAATGAGCTACTCATACAGCAAAGAGGTAGTAATAAATTATACATCTATACTAATATTATAAAGAAGAAAAATATCTTATTTTGTTTGTAGGGAGTAATCTTCAGAAACACTTATCCGATTATGAAAATCCTTCAACATCATACGCGGGTGCTATAATTTTCGAAGGCAAAGCATGATAGCATGTTTTAGTTGATTTGAACATTTTTATTTTACAGAAGAATGCAGTTTTATTTATGTCTTGAGATCGTCGAATACCATTTTATTTATTTTTATTGATTACGATACTCAATGATATTTTATATCCATAGGTTGTTTCTTTGGTTCAGTCGTAGTAGTACCTAATCTTCTCAGGGACCACTTTTTATACCTTATTTAGATATATATATATATGAGACTAAGACCGCTTCGGTGATTTTTTGCCATCATGACTTATTGTTTTTGACACCGTACTCCTACTTTCTATGGAAGTAATTGTCACGAGTCTAAAAGCGCGCGCCACCCCGCTAGGATTCTCAACCACGTCACAGACCACGGTGACAAGATACAAAAGTCACGGTGATGAAAAATCACCAGTGGGTACATAACCTTAGTATTGAAGATACCTATTTTGCCATATTAGATGGTACACCGTATTAGATTTTGAATAGTGTAACTTATAGAAACCACGTATTATATATCGTAAATAAAAAAAACTAAACATGTTATGCAAAATATCAGTCTTCAATTCTTAAAGGTATCAACTTTAAAATTTATTTGCTGGTTTTGATGAAGTATATTCATTTGAAGTTAAAAAAATGAGTTAAATAAAAGCTGGCAATGAAATAAATACAGCAAACCTTAAATGATTGCTAAATCATGTGAACTTTATAAACCTTAAATTTCATAATTTAGCCAATTACTATAACAAAAAAAAAATTGGTACAGGGTTATTAACAAAATAAAAACGTTTTATAACAAACATTACACAATGTGAGCCACTTTGTGTCTGAGATTTCACAATAATTCATCATGATTATTATTATATTTGAACAATTTTGCATTCACAATGCTGTACTGAAAAATATTGTTAATGAAAAATGCTGAAAAATCAAATCACAATCCGGGCGAGTGCGAAAGGTCATGGGTTTAAAGCCCACCTCAGAGTGCTAGGGATAAACTGGACTATTTAAGAATTTTTCATGAAAAATATTTTCCAATATGATTATTTTCATTAATTAATTAAAAACAATTTCCGTGTTGTGTTTGTCATATTCTTATTGTGCAATAAAGTTTATATAATCTGTCACATTAACAATATCTTATCTTATTATTAAAGGATATTTAAATTTTGTTTTTTCAGGTCGAAAAATTTGGCCTACAACATGTTCCCCGGATATGGAATTCCAACGTAACTCTTCGTTTCATTCATTAGTACGTACACCACCTAAAACCTCCGGTCGGGTCTCGCCTCCAAACCTGGTTGCCACCTTGCGATCTACGCTGAGAAAGCGGCTATTATTAGACTGAGCAGAAAGAATTCCTCTTACACCAGAGAAGATAGATTTCAGTGACATCAGCCTCCTCAAAAGTTTGATGTATAATAAATGAATTATTGAAAATACATCAGTCATTAAGATTCCAATGCTATTACAGAATATTGTACATTAGCGTATAAGTATCCACTCATTGTTTTATGATGCGGTTGCTATGTTTTTTTACTAATTAAAATAAAGCTGTATAGAGAATGTCTTCTACATTCAAATTTATTTTATAAAGACTGATTTTGAAATGGGTCAGGTTTATTGATTGATATTTTATGAACACTCAAATATTAAGACGAAATTTAAAAAATCTCAATTTGAAAATAAAAGTAAGTTAGTTTGTAATAAATCTAGTGATAGTAAATATATTTGATTGTGATTAATTTTAATATAATCGATAGCAAGTTAGGTGATACCAGGGTTACCAGCTGTCCCGAATCCCACGTCATGATTTCTTAATTGTTTTGTCCCGTATTTTGATAAAATTTGATAAAAAATATGAATATTTTTGTCCGATTTCTTCTCATGACATGTACCGAATTTTGTTTCTTAAAAGCTGGTAACCTGTGTGCTAAAAAGCTGCATCTGTACACTTCATTTACATCTACATTGTTGAGTTCAAAATCGATTGCAGAAATTCTATATACTTTTGTGTTAACCTGACATGCAACTGTGTACTTATCAAATTATATTTTTAATGGACTATGGTCTGTATGATAATGTGCCTAAAAGATTATATAAAAATCATGGAAAAGGCTTAATTTTTATCGTAACACAATATTTCATGATATCGTTTCAATAAGTACGTTTTTGTAAAGTATATTTTACGCTTATAATAATAAAGTGTATATTTTGAATAAGTTCTCGTTTTATTCATTTTGGTAGCTACATAAACGTAGTGTTTAAAGTCCTAAAATATCAGATAAGCATCTGCAGTTTTTCTATTTCGCTGTACATTTTATTTGTTACTAATAATTAATTACTTAAGTCTATCATTAATTATTCATGGACATACCTACCTACATAATATGTTGCTTCTACATACTACATAATCCTAACGGTCGCCCTTTAGGGTAATCTACTCTGTTCAAAAAGAAAAAAGGAAGGCCATATATAAAATAAACTATATAAATAATAATAATAGTAGTTTATTTGCAAGAATATGGTACAAATGATATTACATAGTTATTAACAATAGTTTCTCATATTGTACAGTATATGAACAGTGTGCAAATTTTTCTTTTTTTTTTGTTACATAAAATACAAAGAATTTAATGTTATAGTATAGATCATATCAATAATTAACAATTAACCATTTGAATACAATATTGTATTTACGAATTATCATTACAAAAGTCAAATTAAATGTTATCTAAATTTTAATTTAATTACCAATTTTATCTTTTTAAAATTCTTTAACATTATAATACATTTTATTAATTAAATATTCATGCAGGTGTTTTTGGAACTTCGTCTAAGTCATGTCAGTGAGGTGTTTTGGCAGCTTATTGCAAATATGTATAGCCCTACATAAAGCATTTTCGTAAAGAAAAGAGCCAATCTCTGTGGTGTCACACAATTTATCTTTACTGAGTTATATTTAATATCCATATTATTGCTATTTATATTTCAATTATTAATATTACGTGTTTTAAATAATATATATTTAGTCTAATTTAAATTATTTATGTTTAACCATTCCATTATCTTAGAGAGGAATTTATTTGTAACTTCACTCATCTCATTCATATTTCGACATTTTACAATTAGTATTGTATCTTCGGCAAATAGTATACATTTATGTTCCGTCATATCTGGGAAGTCATTTATGTAGATAAGGAATAATAGAGGGCCCAGCACACTTCCTTGTGGCACTTCTGTCTTATTTACGCGGTAAGTGGATTGGTGTACCATATTTTATTCTTTTCAATATTTGAAATCTTAACACATTGTTGCCTATCTATCAAATAACTTTCTATCCATGACATATCTATCCCTCTTATCTCATATCTTTAAATATTTATCAAAAAGAGAGAATAAGAAACGTAATCAAAAACTTTACTTATGTCTAGAAATTTAGTAACATTCTTTATAAGTTCAAAGCAAGCCAGTGTCACGGGTTTGGATTTCCTAAAACCGAATAGTTCATCCTGAGAATTTTTTTTTTGTTGGATAGGGGGCAGACGAGCAGACGGATCACCTGATGGTAAGTGATTACCGTCGCCCATGGACACCTGCTACACCAGAGGGGCTACAAGTGCGCTGCCGGCCTTGGAGGGAAGGGTTGAGGGGTAGAGGGAAGGGAATAGGGAGGGGTTGGGCCTCCGGTACCCTCACTCACACGACGAAACACAACGCAAACGTTGCTTCACGTCGGTTTTCTGTGAGGCCGTGGTATCACTCCGGTCGAGCCGGTCCATTCATGCCGAAGCGTCTTTCTTTTTAGTATTTTTGAGTATCTAATTTTATATTTATTTTTATGATATATTTTATTTAATGAGGTGAGACGGTACTGTAGATAAAGACGCCTTTAGTTATGGAGTAAACTTGTCCCAAGTATAATTTTTTTCGGCTCTTAACCTTATGGGTTCGGAACCACCTTCCCAGTGTAGGAAGGAGGCGATGAATCCTTCATTAAATATCTCACAGCCGGCTGTGAGGTTATGTCAGACTCCTACTGACTAAACACCACCTTGGACAGTTGGTTACGTGCCCAGAAGGGGCAACGAACGTTCATCGGGGCGAGAACATCACATTAAACGGCATATTACTCATACAACCTAACAATATAAACTGATACCGCGATGCATTAAATGAAAAGCGCCATCTAGTTTGCAGACTTATAACTATTCGGGCACCTATGAAGATGATGGGTGAGTTACAAATAAGCATCTTTGTCATAACAATATTCAAACAATATGGTCGCAAACTTGAAATTTCATATTTAACATAACATTATTGCAGCGGCATTGTCACAAACTTGCCTCGTATATTTGACGCAGCAATTGAGGATCAAAGTAAAAACAAACTTGCCCCAAGTTAAGCATGCTATCTGGGATATGATCTTACGTATTTTATAAAATTCATTTTATTATCTTTACATAAATCCTGAATGTTTTCAAACCAATAATTTAATTTCATGGTATTTGTTGAAGAATCATCTAATTCAGATGTAACACTTTGGGAAGATTCATGATCTGAAAGACATGAATAATGTATCTCAGTTCTTCCAATATTTTTTATGTTACTTGCAATGAAATCTAAACAAGCGCTTTTCCTTGTTGGTTTCAGTGCGTGGTTTTTAATGTTGTTGTTTGTCAAAGTCCTATTTAAATTTTTACTTTGTGTGCTATTTAAAAACATGTCTATGTTTCAGTCACCAGATAATATAATATTTTTATTTCGCTTCCGAGATACACGTACTAACAAGGTTTCCAACTGTAAAGAAAATAAATAAAGTAGGTGATAATATAGTATTAATTTTAATATTTTTATAGTAATAGACCGGTGGCGTAGTGAATATGCGTAGCGGATATCGTTGTCGTTAAGCAACTTTCGCAAGGGTCGGTCACGGGATGGGTGACCAAAAAATTATTATCTCGAGTTACTCCGTGTTTCGGAAGGCACGTTAAACCGTTGGTCCCGGCTGCATTTGTAGTCGTTAATACCCGCCAATCCGCATTGGGTTAGCGTGGAGGGTCATAAGCCCATGCTCCTTAACCATCCATAAGGAAGGCCTGAACCCCTGCAGTGGGGACGAAATAATGATGGGCTGATGATGATGATGATGAATAAACTTTGCTTAAAATGCGATACCTTATTTCATGATATATGAGGCTAAGCGTGCCTCGGTGAGTTTTTGCCATCGTGAAGTAATTGTCACTTGTCACGGTGACAAATAAACACCAATGGGTACATAGCTTTAGAGTTTAAGATAACTAGTTAGCAATATTGGATGGTCCGCCGTATTAGATTTTGAATAATGTATCTTGGCGAACCACATATTATATCGTAAAAACTAAACATGTTTTGCAAAATATCAACTCGAATTCTTATAGATACCAACTTTAAAATTTATTTGCTGTTTTTGATGAAGTATGTTCATTTGAAGTTACAAATTTGAGGTAAATAAAGTCTGGCAATGAAATAAATACAGCACAAATTAAATAATTGTTAACTCATGATAATTGCCACTTTGTGAAGTGTAGGCGAGACTGGGGACACTTGATCCCTCCTTTTGTTTTTTAGCTCTTATTTTGTAAATATTGATCCGATTTTAATTCTTTTTGTACTGAAATACGTAAAATTTTCATATACTAAGTAAAGTAGCTAATGATATCGGTATAAAAATTAAGTAACCAGCCCACGAAGACTTCGTATAGAAAATGATATCAAGTATCCCATATACATGTCTGACTTGATCGCCGCTATGTGGAACACTTGATCCTGGGAGGAACAAGTCTTCTACATATGATACCAATACATAAGAAAATGAAAAAATATGTTAAAATATTATTATTTTTATTTAAATATCATTGATTTATTTGCTTAGTAGTAAATGGTGGTAGGTGGATACTTATAGCATTTATACAAAACTCCCCACCATACTATCATACTAGCCGGATGATAAGTGCGCGAGACATTCCGTGCAGAAGCTGGGACATCCTTGCTTCTTTTAGCGTATATTTTATTGTTTTATCGGTTGGACTTTTCTTTGACAGTAAAAATTTTCTCTGGCATCATGTCTCCTCAGCAGTAATGGACAACGTTCGCGTCGTAACTTACGAAGACCATCGTTTAAAAAGTTAACTTTTCTACGGCTTTAGGCGTCTATCTTAAGATCATATTTCAGGCTAATATTTCGCGCGTTTCAGCCTCTTGGCTTACAGGAAAACTTTCAGCTCGAGGAAGATCTGCATCGGTTCTTTTCCCGCCTTTAAGAGCGGAATGACAGCTGCACATAATTGTTTCGTACCCCCATCAACAAACAAATAAATTTGCGACACAAATAAACTAAAAGTAAATATTCCAAATTCAAAATCGGTAAAAAAAAAACAGCCAATAACATTTTGTTTTATTTTTTTCAGTAAAAAGTATGTCTCGAAACTTATGAACACACGAACTACATGCTTGAATGTTTTTTGGCTTATGAACTATAGTATTACCAGTTTTGTCTACGATTTAAAGTTGGTCCGGACCAAAATTATATCGCTGCAATATACTTTTCAAATTTCCAAAGAAATTTTTAACGTTGTGTCTGTTAAAAGCTGTGGTGCGAGACAAGTTAGTGGCTTCGGGTACACGTAATGATAACTCTTTGTGTGATTCATAAAACCGTAGAACCAATCATAAGTTGCTTTTTCCTGTTCAGCCCATTTTGGTGGTATTTTGTTTACTATTTTCAGTAGCATATTAAAATGCGAAGTCTCGTACATTCTTAGGAGTTAATGCGTGGTATAATTTGCTGGCCATCATTAAATAACTCACAAGTTCTGTCTATTCAGTTGACGAAAAAATTTGCTATAGTTTGGAGTTTAGTCAATGTTTTCAGTCATAGCATTTTTCTTCTTTCTGACATATCTCTACAGTGTACCACGAATACTCTTACCCTCTATAACATCATTAACAGTCAACTCCAAGATTTTCTTGTTTTATATACTCTAGGTATATTTGATCCTAAAATTATTTAAAAAAAACGTTAGGAGACATTGGTCCGGTGCGGTGGGATCATATCTCCCAAAGTGTATCATGTGTACCCTATGGGTAGTGTATCATGTGTATCTCATGGGTATGTTGAGGCTATAAAAAAAGATAGTACAAAAATCTACCAATATTAACACTTTTCTATAAAATATTGTAGATGTTTAGACATATATATATATATATATATATATATATATATATATATATATATATATATATATATATATATATATATATATATATACCGACTAGTTTAATAAAAGTGATACATATCCAAAATAAGTTTACTAACCAATTATTTAATTATACAAAATTAAAAACATACAAAAAATATTATTCAGCAACACGAAACAGATAAACATCCGCCATTTGCACAACTGTCACATTTTACAGGAGCGCTAACTTTAGAAATGGAGAACGACCCATAAACTACAAATTTTGCCAGTCTAAAATTATATAGTGTTTACAGAAGCTCCGTAAATCCATTGTATCTAGTCTCCCGTAAGGATCAAGTGTCTCAGTCTCCCCTATAGGTATTTTACGTTTATAATATTTTTCTGACGAAATACTGATAAAATCCATAAGCAGAATTTATAACGCCTGCCGAATTCTATCAGCAAATAGTAAACTCTAATGAAATTATGAGACTAGAATATTCGATTGGAGTATTGTAATTAGTAAAGTAAATTATTCTACTTCCTTAAACACTAAAGTTAGACTTAGACGTACGTGCTAGTAATATATCAGTCAGATTATTTTTGGCCCATTTATTACATTTATCATCAATTAGTATGATTATGAAATAGGAATTCCAAAAATCTTTTCAAGTCATCATTTAATCCTTTATTTATCAATATGTGACAAATGGATATAGTAAATACTAAAGATAATTAAGAAATAATGTGGCGCCGCTTTCTCGTGAGCACAACGTGTAAATCGGCTGGCAGGTCTTTAGTATACCGGGTCCAAGCACTGGTTGCCGTCCTCTCAACCACAACCGTGTAGCTAAGGCTACTTTTAGATGAGCGCAGAAATTTTCATGCATCCTCAACCGAGCCGACGCATGCCGCCATTTTCAAAGAATTTCAATGTTGTGGTCTGGTCAATAAAGATTAAGCTATAAATGGACACTGTTACTTATATAATTTTAGAGCTTTTAAATAACCTTAAGTGATCAAATATGTGTACACATGTGTGGCACGGTTATTTGATTCTATTGTAATTCAAGAAAATTCGAGACTGATTTGACCCCAAAATGCGCTTTGTCGTGTCGGCATAACTATCTGTGTGATCAAAGTGTGTGAGTCGTTCGATAACAATCGGAATAACAATGCATTATTTAAAAGATAAGATAATCCAAGCCCATTCCCAAGGTCGTAAGCTCACAACTTGGCAGACTAAATATCAAGTCAATAAAAATATTTCTTCAAAATAAACACTTTTTCTTGCGTAAAAGATATTTGAAATTTGAAACTATTTTATACACTTTCAGCTGCACAGCAATACAAAATAAATGTTTCTTACGAAATTAGGTAGGTGGTAACGCCTAACGCCTACGTATCCAGTGGAGGCAACGAAGCTCTGTCACTGTTATTCTAAATACTTATATTTTCATTCACCTATTAACATTCTAACGTTGAATAACGAAATCCACCTCAAGATTTTGAGCCAATAAATACATATTTCAAGACAGACATTTTACGGAATAAATTCCATTGCGCCAAGAAGGCGCAAACAGTAAGTAAAAGTCGATCCCTTATCTCTATTCGTTTTTTAAGCTCGGGGAAATACCATCTGGCGAGCAACAGGGGGGATGTAGGACTCTCCTCTGTCACCAGAGACTCCCCAAAAAACCCCTACGGTGTACCCTTTGCTGGTGAATGAGACCTGGGAAGCCGTGTTCGAGTCGCCAGGATACCCCCATTAAAAGAAGTCATAGCTATGGTGAACGACCAATCCTGAAAAACCCGACGTGGTTACCCTTTCTTTATATTAAAAAAAATGTTATTTCTTTAAATTATAACAATACATTCTTCGCTTTTGCCAGCGGCTTCACCCGCGTGGTCCATCTGTTTAGTGAGATAAAAAGTAGCCTATATGTCAATCCACCCTCTGATGTATCCGTATACCAAATTTCATTAAAATCCGTCCAGTAGTTTTTTCGTGAAAGAGTAACAAACATACATACATCCATACGTCGTCACGTATCGTCATAACTCGCTAACCAAAAATAATGAAATATGAGAAAAATTAGTGTTGCGCCTGAACTATCCATTTCTAATTGGCATACAGGATTTTTATTGGATTTGGAATCACTGGATCTAGCAGAGAATTCCGAGGGATCGAATATTGAATGCAACTTTTGACGAAAATCCGTCAAACAGAACGCGTCTAACTAGATCTAACACAGTAGCGCCATCTGTGTATAACTAGTGTACGTCGATAAAAACAGATCATTTTACTTACTAAATTAAAAATACAGTATAAGTTTCTTATTTACCATACACCCGCCCCATTGAAAATACAATATTTGAATATTCAAAGAGTAAGTTCTCTTTGAATATTTTAGCAAAACAATACATAGAAATAAAATTGTAAATTCTCAAAGTTTAGGTTATTAACTTCAAAGAAAAAAATAATAATCTTAACCATACTAGGATATGAAAACATAGTACTCTTGGCATCATATTTTAAAAATATACAACCATATGGAAGTCCTACGAGCACTGTAGTTTGCATCAGTCTGTCTGCTGTCAACCCAATTCCAGAAATTATGTTTTGAAAAAAAATTGAGTCCACTCAAATTTACGTTGATTTTAACTGAAGTGATTTGAAGTTTTACGACGGTACTAAGCATTTCAACTTATAATAAAACAAAGATATTTAATAAAAAATCATAGATCATTTTCCAGTTATATATATATATATATATATATATATATATATATATATATATATATATATATATATATATATATCTTAAATTTGCTTATGACAAGTTCTTATTAATAACCACAACATAGCTTAGTTACACACTACAATAAGTACAACCTTTGTTCAGCGATATTGTGCGTCCAGCTACTCGGCTGATTGAATGTCAGTCTGCTAATTGAATAGAGCCATTCAATTAAAGCGCTAGCCGCTCAATTGGTCGGTTATTTATACCACTTGGCTGCGACATAGATACAATACCACGCGGGCAAAACCTCTGGCTAGTAGATGATAAAAATTAAATGACATCTTTATTTTACACATGTAGAACATAAAATAACTATTATCTACTGTCCTTCTAGCTCGGTGACGTAGTGGATTAGCGCCGCGGCCCGCGATAGTAGTCGTTAAGCAACTTTCACAAGGGTCGGTCACGGGATGGGTGACCAAAAAATTATTATCTCGAGCTACTCCGTGCTTCGGAAGGCACGTTAAGCCGTTGGTCCCGGCTGAATTTGCAGTCGTTAATACCCTCCAATCCGCATTGGGCCAGCGTGGAGGGTCATGGCCCTACCTCCTTAACCATCCATAAGGAAGGCCTGAGCTCCTGCAGTGGGGACGTAAAAGGGCTGATGATGATATACTGTCCTTCAATCAATGGGTAAACATTAGATATATTAATTCAGTTAATTTATATATCAAATATCTACTTACACACCCGTATATTTCATCAGTAGGTATTAGCTATGAAGGAGTTATTGTTAACTCCAACAATTCGAAGTTTATATAACACAGACGTGCGGATAAGCAGCTGCAGTCGAAAACAAGTCAGCTTTTACAAAACTATAAAGTTTATCTCAAACCATTTTAGATTTTAAACAGTTGACAATTAAGCACGAAATCCATTGCGTGTAACGTGTAGGCACTTTATTTGATTTTATGGTCCGCTGTCAACTAGGGTTACCACCCGTACTTTTACTAGGGTACTAGGGTTACCGACAATTGTACTCTATACTCTATAAGAAAAATAAAGTACACGAAAATACTTTATGTCGTATGATTTGTTTTGTTTGTGATTTTGAAGCTTAGTCGTAAGTATTTTTTCGTTAAACAAAATTTATCGATTCATGCTGAATAGATAAATAAAAAAAAAAATGTATTTTTAAGTTTAGTAATAAATAATACTTTATTTTGATTCAATTTACTTTGTTTTTGTACCTATAATAACTAATATACTTTAATTTGGGAAAAAAAAGGTGGCAACCCTACTGTCAACCCAATTCCAGAAATTATGTTTTGAAAAGAAAAAATGGAGTCCACTCAAATTTACGTTGATTTAAACTGAAGTGGTTTGAAGTTTCAGGACGGTACTAAGCATTTCAACTTATAATAAAACAAAGATATTTAATAAAAAATCATAGATCATTTTCCAGTTATCATGTTAAACTTTGAATGCCCACAATTATTTATTTATATATGTGTAAGCTATACATAAAAAACTATAACTAAGTATAGGTATCTACTAATCAAATCGTTGCCGATCCAACCAACAGAGTGTGCAACAGGTTGACCGAATAATCAAGTTAGAGGTTAAACTTGTAATCTATAGCTAACGATAAGAACTAGGCATTTAATAAATTAAAATAAACTTATGCGTAATTTCACAAATGACCTTGATTTTCATTTTATCCTGTTTATGAATTGTCATTTAGCTGTTACTTTGTCAAGAAATATAGATATCATCATCATCATCATCATCAGCCCTTTTATGTCCCCACTGCAGGGGCTCAGGCCTTCCTTATGGATGGTTAAGGAGGATGGGCCATGTCCCTCCACGCTGGCCCAATGCGGATTGGAGGGTATTAACGACTGCAAATGCAGCCGGGACCAACGGCTTAACGTGCCTTCCGAAGCACGGAGTAGCTCGAGATAATATTTTTTTGGTCACCTATCCCGTGACCGACCCTTGCGAAAGTTGCTTAACGACAACGATCGCGGGCCGCGGCGCTTATCCACTACGCCACCGAGCTACTACTACGTCACCGAGCTACTAGATACTAAGTACTACTAGATACTATAGATACTAAGTGGAAAATTTAAATAATATATATCTAAAAAACTGCTATCTATCATCTTGTTTAAACCAAATTTTTATTGAAAGTACCTATCTTTATTTTCTTTATTATATTTATTTTGTAGCATTTTACGTTTTTTCAGCATAGTAATACATACATTTTATCAGTTTAGAAGTGTCTAACTTAAGTGAGAAAGAAATGATTTACGCAATCTCTGTGTCATTTCAAAGATTTATCTGTAAATATACTGCAGCTATATTATTTATTTTTTAGTTAATTTGTTTATAGAATAAATATTTTAAATTTCAACTATGTAGTAATAATAGTTTCGAAGAAAGTCACTATGACATATATATGATGAATCTACTTATATGAGTTTTATTTATATTATAATAATTTAATACCTTAGTAGTAGTAGTACGGGGAAGACATATTTATTAGATTTAATTTGCTAACAGCGAGTTGCACAAACGTTCATTAAGATTTCCATTAGTTTAAAGCGACATTACCCATACAAATTTAACATTCATTAGAGCTTAAAGGAGTCATTAAACGTTAATGGACGTTTGTGACATTTTAATTAGTAAGTAAATATTTTCATAAAGGACTAAATTGAGACAGTGGGTTTTAGTTTTAAAGCATTTATTAATGATAGGACATTAACTAATGCTCTAAACCTTAAATACAACGAAAAAAACATGTTATATTTACTTAATTATAATCTAATTTTTGAGTTAAGTTCACGAAACTCGTGTTCTCTCGTGTAAACGTAAACCCCAGAAGTAAAGTAGTACTTTAAGCTTCCTCGTGATTTGTCCTACTCAATGACACAGAGTTAGAGTAGAACAGAAGATGAGACAGTCTACGATATATCAAACGTCAATTTTAAGAGTACAGGGAATAATAAAAATCTATAGGGACCCAAATTCTAATCGTGGTAAAGTGCTTAAAAATGTTTTGAAGTGGGTCACTACTTGAAATTGTTCTTCAAACATTTTTGATAACTTTGTATCGTTACTAAGTTAGGTATAGTTTATTATTGTAATACAATATCTTCGTTTTCCTCGAATCAGCACAGTCCACTTCTATTTATAATAAGAAATAAAGATACATGATTGTATAGCTATGTAAGCATATAAAACAGGGGTCAGCAACCTGCGTGTTGTGAGCCACATGCGATTGCGGCAACAAACGGACTCTTTTGTTGAAAAATTGTCGAAATTCTTCGAATCGAATTATTGTTGGGTATACAATACAATTACTGTTTATATTAAAATAACGCGATATTCAAAAACGGCGTAGATAAAAAATCTTGAATTCATCGGTCGCATGGGCAATTTAATTATTATTTACAGTGAAATAATGAAATAATTATAAAATATACTGAATCACTAAGGAGGTTTGTGTTTCAACACTATTATAAATACTAAACTGCTCAGTTTAGTATTAGTCAGAAAGATATTCAAAGATAGTTATATTAAACTAATATTATAAACAGGTGTAGTTTCTGATTTTATTTGTACTGGGTAATCTTCAGAAATACTGATTCGATCACTAAAATTTATTCATCTACGGGAAGCTCCATCATACGCGGGTTATACATATAGACTATAATTTATGCGAGCCAAGTCACTAGTAAATATCGAACTTTAAACAAAATCACAAATAAAATGTGAATAGTATTAAAACGAAATCTTTCAATGGCATTTTAAAAATGGCTGCTTTAAGGTTGCCGTCCCCTGATCTACAATAGAAGGGGAATTACCGCGAATCGGTTATTAATTAGGGATGTACTCCTGAATTAGAAAACTATTATACTATTTTTTTTTCGAAATAAGATTTATACCACTAATTTAAACTAATTAAAACGAAATCCCCCACTTGATCCACCATCAGTGTTTTCTATTAATAACACAGCATTGAAAGCAGCGTGGAACATAGCTCTGTCGTAGCTTTGTCATATTATCTAATCTGTTCTTTGGGTTTTTCGGTTAAAGATTGTAAAGTTGTTTAAAGATTATTTTCTATAGTCGAATCTATTTCATAAAATTAATATATTAAACAGCTATTTTTTTTTTTTTAATTAATGAAAACTTGTAAGTTTATGTTGTACCGTTCAGATATACTATCTTATTGTATTTTTTGTCGAATAGTAAAGAAAGAAAGAAATAATATAATTTCCCCTTATGATTATTAATTTTAAATATTCCAATGTATTACATTTATCTAAATTATAATATTTGAATTAATTTTGTTAATGATATAAATGTAATTATAATCTGTACTGTAACCGAGTGATGTAATATTCTAAGCGTAAGGTAAGGTTATGACATTCTTAACTTTAAAATAAAGAAATAAGTAGACTTGTGCAAAATAAGAAACAGTTAATGGTTATTTTCTTAAATCAATTTTCCAATAACTTTTTAGTAGTTGGAGTAGCTATATAAATAATGAAAGGTTGTTGCCGACGACGATGACACTAAAACCTCTTTATATAGTTTTTGTATACTTTTTATACTTTTAATATTTTCGTTTGTATTTTGTTTTATTATTTTATTATATAGAAAAATATCGAAACTCACGGCTTTTATTTTAGAATTATTATCAAAGGTGTTCGATTAAATAATTGCTCTCGGAAGAAATCATGATACATTATTTAAAGTCTAAATTAAAATTTGTATTATAAATTAAAATTTTGTTCTTGTTCAAAATTGCATATACTGCACGGTTTTAAAAATTATCGACTCTCTCTTTACTGCTTTTGGCGCGATGGAAGTAACCGGTCGCCTTCGGTCACATTAAAATGACTCATTCGTTCTTTATTCCGAACGCTGGAGGAGCACTAGACAGTTGCAACGTGGTTGAAACTTGTATCGTTTTGTGTCGTGCGGTTGACTCGTGTTTAAAATTGCAGCGTTATTTTGGTGAGTCTTTACATATACTTTATGAAAAATTATGTTGAACTCATATATATAAGTACTAATAAAATACATATCCTTTAACTTGGCACATATTTACTTGATTTATCAAGTAATGTAATGAGTATTCATAATGCTGTCGAGTGTAAAAACGAAAAAGCAGATGTGCAAGCCAACGATTCTGTACCTACACAGAAGTTAGTGCGAGCTTATTAATCTAAACATCGAATTACATTATTCTATTTTTCTTTGCCGTAATTCGCTAAACAGGTATTTAATAGCCGGTTGTATTGAAAAAATAAAACTTTTAGGTAACTATTTGAAAGATAAATGTGTTTTTCTAATGGCACTCATGAGAAATTTTAAATTAAATATATTAATTTGAAATTTTGTTATTTCATAACTACACGGCAATCTGCTCCAGCTTTATAAAGCTCAGCTTTGCTATTTTGTAAAAATCTCGGCGTCAAACGCAACGTTTAGAACAGCGTTGATACAAATTAAAACATTATTACTTTTCATTTCTTTTTTAATCTTTTGCTATAACGTGTGCTACTTTGATGGAATATATGTTTTTGGCTTAGATATTATCGCTATTCATTATCAATTTAAAAATTATACATTAATGATTAAAATTATAAATAAGCCAAGCATTTAAATTGACGCTAGCAGAAAAAAACATTGCGTGACATCGATTTTACAATTAATGTGGAGTGCAGGATTTCCAATGATTGAAATTTTGAAAATTAGTGGACTTACATAGTTATTTTCCATAGGTTTCGGTCGTACTCCTTTTTCTTGAATTCTTATTATTATATAAAAAAATAGTAGTTCACACACTCAACACTATTTTGAGAACAGTTTATTTTTGGTGAGATATTACCACAGCGGTTTATTTTTCGAGAGGAGCGTATTTTTTCACGTATTTTTGCGTTGATACCGTGACAGAGAGAGAGAGATCTTCTTCTTTTTTATATATATATATATATATTGGGTGGGTAGAATTTTAAAAGAGGTTTTATTATCTACCGTTTGAGTAATTTGTATAGTTTTTATATTGTATGTTGTGATGCGTGTAATGTAATAGTAATAATATATATATATATTTATAATAAACGGCGCAGACATGGAGGTATATTAAATTACCTGTCACTGGTTTTGGAAATGTAGAATTTGTATTTGATCCATCTTAAGTTATGAAATATTATCAATACAAGTGTTTATTTATTTCATATGGACAACCAACAGCATACATATTTCAACTTACTTCAGTTGATTACAGTTAGGTTTGAATCTTATGTATATACCAAGTACGCCTTGCCTAATAGACGACACCAACAATTCACTCCACCACTGATAAAAACACTAATGAGAAGGCTAAGGCACTCTCCGGTTCTCAGTGAAAAGTCAGATCAAAATACCTGTAACACGGATCACATGGTTTCAATGAGCATGTCAACCCGTCTCTCAACCAAGCCAATCTAGTCCATAAAACTAAAGAATTCCCATAAAACTAAAGAATTCCTGAATTTGAGCTTTAAAACTTAACTGCGAGTTGAAAAATATATCTAGATTAGGCAAATAAGAACAGACATTCTTGTATGCAAGTGTTACACTATAGGTATATATTTTCACCTAAAAGATGAGAATTTAAATGAAGTAAAACTATTAATAGTTGAAATGCTATTATTATTGGCTTGCTTGCTTAGTATGAGTGTTAGTCTTTGGAGACGGTTATTACCCTTATAGTTTCGCCATGTTCGTCTGTCCATCCGGAATGATATCATAGAGTAATTTGAGACTAGCAAAGTGTAATCTTGATTTTTAAGTTAGATTAGTAATTTTAATAAGATTAAGCTACAGAGAAATTATTGAATGTTATAAAATAAATATAGTACAAATGGTTTAAAATATTAGTTCTAGTTTTATTACTTTAGTAGAAAAGTTGCTTTTGTTTCTTATATAATTAGTAATGGATAGGTAAAAATCTTTGTTTTTCTTACTTTTTATTTATTTTGATAGTTTATATTTAGATTACTTAACGTGTCCTTCGTGTTGCCTGACAAACAGGATCACCTATTTTAGGTACATGATGTTATTTTACCTGTATGAATAATTCTAACTTGAAGTATATTTCAATAAATCTTATTATTACTATTTTAAAATAATATTTTCATTATATTTGATCAATTTCGTGAAAAATGCTATATTTAGATGATAAATATAATTAATAATAATAATGACGTTATTTCCAATAACATTACAATATTCTTTGTACCCTGTCTCATATACTAGTTTGAACTGTATAATGAGAGCAAGTGCCTTCCTTATTACTGTAACAATTCAATATTGGAAGTGGTGTTTTGTGTTAAAAAATAACTTAAGAATTCACGAGTCTCAGTGTTTCAAAATTTATCACAATCTCCTTCAAAGGTACAACTGTGCTATCGACTTATCATTAAAGTCGTTATCTATTTCGGAACGAATTATTATTAGAATTAACAAGACAAAAACTAAAAACTTCGTAAATTATAATTAAATTGATATTTGCTTAAATTGTTAAAAATATAAATTTTCGAGTCCGCTACAAATTATATGACTATAGAGACATCATTCTATTCCTTTTTTTTATCATTAATTTGTTTAAGCAGTACTTCAATATTATATGATAGGTTATTATAAATTTAGGTACAATTTACGAAAAGCGAAGCCACTCTAATTCTGCACTATTCAACAGGACAAAATTTGCCGTTTCACGCAAAAGCCACGCAAAATTAATCGAAATGTAATAGGGAGCTTAATCCGGCACTGCTAAAATACCTACATGTTATGTAGTTTCAGATAACAGGTCGCAGCAATGTACTTTTGTCTGTGTGCAATAAACAAAGGAAATGACGTCATTCATCATACACTGTTGATATCGAAAGACGACTTCAACCACAGGCGTTGTCTCTAATAATAATTTAGTACGAGTCATCATAATACATATTATGTGTAAAAAATACACTTGTATTGGATTTCTAACTTCAAAATCATAAAGGAGAACATTATTTATTTAATCTTTATTATCTATAACAAATGACGGACTTAACGTCTAAAAGTGATTCTTTAGTAAAAATGTACAGTACATTCAAATAGGGGTATAAGAAAACAATAGGATAACCTAGCTTTTAATAGAATGAATAATACCAACATTTTCGGATCAAATTTAGCAGCCATAGAATCTAAAAATAGTTCAAAGTTCTATTAATTAATATTTTCGGTATTCTTTTAGTTGATGGCTACGGAATATCGAAGGGCCATAATCATCTAACTACATAATTAGGTATAAAAAGCTCGTGAAAGTGTACGTATGTTAATGATGATAAACTCTGAAACTAGGTACTGAACCGGTTTTAATTAAATTTCACATGTTGTTATTTTTAAGCTCTAAAGTTTGTGACTTATTAAGCTCTAAAGAGTTAATTTTTATCTACCAACTAAACTCGTCGAGTTTAATGTTATTGAAAATTCAAACGTTACAGTAGTAATACCCATATATAACAAAGTTAAAAGGAAAACTATCACACTTAAGTTGGCTTCACAAGTTTATGAGTAATAGTCGCCCAATTGTATTTAATTCGAAAATTTCGAACTGCTCCTATATAAAAAAAAATACATTAACTATAGATAGTTCATGTATTTTTTTTAACTTTTCTAATGGATAATGGTACGGAACTCCGACTAGCACTTGGTCGGCTTTTTTTTCTCTGAATATATGGCTAATAAAAAAGTTTGATACAGCCGAGACAAAAGAAATATCTTAGTTTGTATTACAGTCAAACAGTCAACAGGGGGTTAAAGGTATATATTTAAATCTGTTGCAATCCGTTTCAATTTGAAAGATATTCACGAACTTCACCCTAAAACTATTTGACATGTGGCACCGTAGTCTTTTGATGTGTTTTCCTAAGATGTTATTATGCTAGTATGATTACGGAAAGCGTTTAATTTTTGCCTATTTTTAATTCCAGAAAGAATGTGCTTCGAGGGAAAATGCTTGGGTTGTATCAAGGTGGAGACGGGCTCCATGATCTTCGCGGTCTTTAACGCCGTAAGTTGCCCCTTGAATAGTAGAGTTCGTTTCACGAAAGAAGTCTCTCGGATTTCAATGTTTTCGTTTTTATTACGAAGAAATAAGAGTTACGCCAAGGGAACTCTTTCGTAAAACTGTATATTTAAGGTATGGTTAGTGTAACCACACGTTCCGTTTGTAAGGGACTGTTTCGTTGTGGTATCGTGTATAGTTTTGAGACAGAAACATCTAGTTTGCGGTGAAACTTTTAGCGAAGACAAATTAAAATATGCTGACACAAAAATCATCAAGTATTATAAAACTCCAAGCAGAGAGTTAGCGAATAGCAAGATAAAATATTTTGAATTATTGTGACCATCATTATAGTAAATAGGGTACCTAATTTATTGCCTAAAACCTATCTCTAACAAACTTTAAAATCGAACAGGAGTCGGTAGAGTATGGGCCTGAGGTGGTGCCATATATTAATTTATTCTCTCAACACAAAATTATGTACATGTAACATGTGAGTCTTCAGATTATTAAAAATATTTTGTATCTTAATTTTGTGAGAGACTGGAGCCCAAAATTGGTTTCAGAAGAAATCTGTGTGTCAGGTCACCAAGATCTCCGCACAGATAAAATATAATATAAATAAAGAATCAATACGAAAGAAAATGCAGTTAAAATGTTGCCATTTTATGAGGAGATAACTATGTGTGTTATATATATTTAGGGTATTTAGTGTCGGACCCTATATTAATTTATTAGAAGGTTAAATAAGAAAACACGTTCACTCTGTAACTCCGTATATTAGCGACTAGTTAAAAAGTCTTTGTTCTACAGATGCTAACAAATTGTTTATAAACATCTTACAAACTAAACTGTACATGTACATGTAGGCATATGTGTCCCTACAGTACTCCCCTTCTTACAATAAAAAATAAAAGTACACATCACATATTGTAAGAAATGTAAAAGAACAGTATAATAAAGAACAATAAAAATAAAATAAACAATTTTTAAATAAATGACAAGTAATTAAAGTGGTTGCCATATAAAATAATATGTAATATAAAACATTTAATTTTTATCAAATACAAATTCTTACTTTATTAGTAAACAAATTAAATTAATTTACATGTTTCCTATCAAAAGCTTATTACTAAACAAAATTACTGTTTAATAGTATCTAAATCCTAACCAATCTAAAATTATATTTATTATACTCTACAATTACATGTTGAATATGGAATTGAACCTATAATTTCCACAACCACTAAACCTAATATTCACTATGCAACTTATTCACTACTATTCACGTATCGTATCGATTTGTTTACATTAACAAATGAGTAATATTTACATTAACAAATTGTGGGAACGCGGCGATCTTGTAAGCTGAGTACAAAAATTGGTTGACAAAAGTTCTTTGTTTAAATCCACTGTTATTATTTCTAGAGCTATACCGATGAAATTGAAATCTTGAGAACAGAACTACCTATTATTTAATTTACAAAGACTTCCGCTTGCTTCGTATTTCGTATACTGCCCTGCGATTCTGTAAAAATCCAGACCCGAATTCGAATTCACTCATGTGTCCGAATTCACGTCATTTAGTGTAAAAATTTTATTGATTCCATTTTTTTGTATAAATATACAAAACAAAATTGATTGAATACACGTGTCTCAGATATTCTATTCCTATATTATTTCGAAACTCACTTCACTTATGCTACGAAACGTTATTACCAATTCAAGGTTGAGTGTATCATTGTATGCCTCTTTTTGAAGTCAATTCGGACATCTGAGAGAATTCGAATTCGGGTTTGGAGTTTTACAGCTGTTCTCTATGCTTCGTCCGTTCGACTAGCTACGCTATAGGTACGTATGTATTACGTCATGCTGTAAAACGTACGGGTGTATTGATAACGCGGCCACTACGCGTAGTTCTCGGCTGTAGAGCTTTACTGGAAGTGACCTCGTTATTTAAACTAGAATCGTTACTCTTATTAAAATTCGAACTATAACTAAAATCTTTATCACTATTTATAAAAAATGCTGGTTTTAATCTTTCTATTGAAATAGTTTTCGTCTTATCTCCTATTTTAATATCGAAAGTTTTGCCTTTCCGACTTACAACATCGTAAGGGCCATCATAAGGAGGTTGCAAAGATTTACGAAATACGTCATTTCTTATGAATACACTCTTACAACTATTTAATTCGCTAGGCAGAAATAACGAACGTGAATTACCATGACTTGACGGTTTAGTCTCAAACTTTTAATGGAATCGCGAAGATTTTGTAAATATTCCGAATCCGAGCAATTTAATTTGGAATCCTCATAAAAATCACCTGGCAAACGAATTGTTTTACCATAAGTTAACTCTGCTGCACTAACGCCACTGTCACTGCGGGTTGCGGCTCGTAAGCCTAACAACACGACTGGAAGCTCGGTCACCCAGTTACTATTGCAGTTTAAACGTGCTGTAAGTGACACTTTTAGTGCTCGATGCCATCGCTCAACCATGCCGTTACTCTGCGGATGATAAGGTGTTGTTCGCATTTTAAAAATACCTAGGTACTTCATTAGCTGACTGAAAAGATCACTCTCAAATTGTCTACCCTGGTCGCTAGTAAGCTTCGAAGGGCTTCCAAATCGAGATATCCAGCCTTCGAATACTACCTTGGCTACTGTTTCAGCTGTAATATTGTGAACTGGAAAAGCTTCCGGCCATCCGGTACAACGATCTATCATTGTTACGCAGTATCTATGTCCATCTGCCGATGTAGGCAACGGGCCTACAATATCTATATGAACATGTTGGAAACGGTCTGCACGCTCAAACTCTCCTAATCCTGCTATCGTATGCCTATTAATTTTTGATCTCTGGCAACTAAAACAGGTTCTAGTCCAACTCGCTATATCCTTAAGCATATTAGGCCAAAAGAAACGTTGTTTAATTAAAGTTCTGGTAGTCTTAACACCGGGGTGACTTAAATCGTGAACCGAATGAAAAGCAATTTCCCTGAATTTATCTGGTAAATATGGTCTAATTCTGTTAGATGAAATTTCGCAATAAATATATTTTTCGCAGTCTAGCAATAATATTTGTTTAAATTGTAATTTACTATCTGTTGCTTGCAACGCTTGCTGTAGGTATTCGTCACTAAGTTGTTGCTCAGCTATTTCTCTAAAATCGAGTAATGTAGGACAACTGATCGTTTCTATCCGCGAAAGTGTATCTGCGACTACATTTTGCTCACCGCTGATATGACGAATATCGGTGGTAAACTCGCTAATGTAAGATAATTGACGAATTCTTCTAGGGCTTTCTTTGTCGTTATTTAATTTTGAAAATGCAAAAACGAGAGGCTTATGGTCAGTATAAATAGTCAGTACACGGCCTTCCACTAAATTTTTAAAATATTTGATAGCCATAAATACTGCTAATAATTCCCTATCATAAGTAGAATATTTCGTTTCAGCTTGTGAAAGTTTTTTTGAAAAATACCCTAATGGTTGCCAATTGTTGTTATTTTTCTGTTGTAATACAGCACCTACACTAGTATCCGAGGCATCGGTTATCAGCGCTAAATTAGCATCTGGTAAAGGATAAGACAGTGTAGCGGCGCTTTGCAAGCTTTTCTTACACTTCTTAAATGCTTCGACAGCCTTATCAGTCCACACAATCAAAGTTTTATCGCGTTTTTTTGTATTGTGCAAATATTTATTCAATTCGAATTGATATTGAACAGCGTTTGGAATGTGTGCACGATAAAAATTTAACATACCGAGAAAACGGCGTAGTTGATCGACTGTCTCGGGTTTCGGGAAATTTACAATAGCCTGTACTTTATCTTGAAGTGGTCGCGCACCCTCCGTAGACACTTCAAATCCTAAAAACTCAAGTGTTGGCTGACCAAAAACACATTTAGATAGATTAATAGTTATTCCATATTTATCAAATCTTTCGAAAACTGTCTTTAAATGCTCTTTGTGTTGACTTTCATTTTCGCTCGCGATAATAAGGTCATCGATATAACTGAATAAAAAGTCTAACCCTTGTAGTACTACGGTATCCATGAAACGCTGGAATGTTTGAGCTGCGTTACGTAATCCGAAGATCATGCGCAGAAATTCAAACAGTCCAAAGGGCGTTATAATGGCAGTTTTTTCAATATCCTCCGGGGCAACCAGTACGTGCAATAATCATGCAGTCTCGGAATCGGATAGCGATCCGGTTTTGTTATGGCATTTAATTTTCTGTAATCACCGCAAGGCCGAATATCACCATTTTTCTTTGGTGCCACATGTAATGGACTGGCCCATTCGCTTTTAGATGGCTTACAAATGCCTTATTCCAACATACGAGGGTCAAACTGAAAGTTCTTAGAACTGGCCACTTATAAACAATATAATAAAAAAATAATTCTAAAATTTGAAAATATAACTCTTTGCCAATATTACTGAGTATATATTTCATTCATTTGTCATTTGTTTTACGATTTGGCGGCAAATTGAAAATTGTCTGTGTCACGTCATCATGAATTTAACACGAGAAAATTTTCGTGCAATGATTTTTTATGACTTTCGATGTCATTTAAGTCAACAAGAAAGTTATGATAGACTACGATTGGCCTTTCACGATGAAGCCCCATCTCGTGCGACTGTTTACAACTGGTTTAATGAGTTTAAACGTGGTCGCACTAATCTCACTGATGATTTACGTGAGGGACGGCCTTCTACGGCGACGACTGAAGATAACATCTGTGTTGTGCGGCGTATGATAGAGACTGACAAAAGAGTGACCTATCAACAGATTCGGACAAGCTTAGGCATCGGTATGAGTCAAGTGCACAAAATCCTCCACGAACATTTAGTGGTCAGGAAGCTTTGCGCCCGGTGGATACCTCATAATTTGACTGAGGCTCAAAAACTCCATCGTGTGGATTGGTGTCGTAAAATGATTGAAAGATTTAACGGAGGTGACTCAAATGCTGTGTTCGACATACTAACAGGTGACGAAAGCTGGATTTACTGTTATGATCCTAAAACCAAAAGACAATCTGCTCAGTGGGTATTGAGGAGGATGATGGAAATCAGGTATTTTAAAACGAGATGAATGTCAGGTATTTTAAAACGAGATGAATGATAAATGGAAGATTTATTTTTTATCTCTTATGTTACAAATTTTAGTACAAAGAGTAAAGTATCAAACAAAAACCAAAATGACATTCTTTATAAACTTAAAATAAAACAATCAAAGATATAATGAGGTGCTATCGTGCACAGTGGGTGTTTCCTTTCGAGGAGTTGCCAACTAAAGAGAAGAGAGATCGAAGTGCGGGAAAAAAAATGGTGGCCTCGTTCTTTGGAAGGATAGGTCATTTTGCAACAATTGTGTTAGAGGATCAAAAAACATTTTCTGCAGAATGGTACACTACCAATTGTTTGCCACTTGTCTTGGAAAAAGTTCGAGAGAAACGACCTCGCAGTAGGATCCTCCTTCACCACGACAACGCCTCGTCGCACACCGCCAAGCGAACGATCGACTATTTGGCGACATCAAACGTTGAATTACTGGGTCACCCGCCGTATAGCCCCGACCTCGCGCCTTGTGATTTTTATTTATTTCCAAAAATTAAAGAAAAACTTAAAGGAAAGCGGTTTATGAATGCTGAAGAAGCGGTGGCTGCGTATCGCGATGCCATTGAAGAGACCCCTAAGGACGAGTGGGCAAAGTGCTTTTCCGCATGCATGTGCTTTTCCGCCCATTCACGTCAATACACCGCTGCATGCATCGCATGCAGCGGTGTATTGACGTGAATGGACAATATTTTGAAAAGATATAATAAAACTAATAACTGGCTAATGTAATCAGTTTTTGATTTTCTAAGAACTTTCAGTTTGACCCTCGTATGGCTAAACTCCTCCTTAACTTTCCTATAACGGTCAGGCGGGAGAGGTCTGGCTTTAGCGTATACCGGTGGGCCCGTAGTTTCTATATAATGACACACAGAGTGTTTAGGTGTCTCTTTGTACGATACTATTTTCGTTATGTCCGGGTAACAAAGCAATAAATCATGCCAATCACTATTACCTAAAAAAGTTTTAATAGATAATTCACATTCGTTATGACTTACAACAGAGGCGAGAACATTTAAATGTGTAATTTGATCTACTAACTTGCGCGCGCTCATGTCGACTAACAGCTGATAATGGCTTAAAAAATCCGCTCCTATTATCGGCTGTTTAACATTCGCTACGATAAAATTCCATTTAAATGCTCTCCTTAAATTAAAATCTAAAATTAAAGTACGCATACCATAAGTTTTTATCTCGGTTCCGTTAGCTGCATATAGTTTGTATTTATCACTCGCACTGTAATCGGAAACGCACTTTTTCGATGCCGGAATAACCGAAACGTTCGCACCTGTGTCAATTAAGAATTTCAGTCCACTTTTTTTGTCTTTAACACATAGGCGGTTATTCGATAACCCGATACCAACCTCCGCCTCCGGCCGTATCGCACTTAGTTTTCCGCTGGCTCTTGTGGCTTGGGCTTCCGCCAATTACAGGGCTCAATGCACTTTACGGCCTTATCTCCGTACCGATAATGGTAGAAACAAAGCCAATTAGGATTTCGTCGGTTACTGGAATTCTCTCTCTCTCGACCTTGTGACGGTGCCCGACTGAATCTTTTTCCAGCACTGTAGTTCCTACCCCTGCACGGTCTACCACGATCCGCTTGCCGATAGCGCCTTAACTCCGCCACTTCTATGCTGAGACGTGCTACCAACGCCGCCAGGTCGGATTGCTCCGAACATATAATTTTTGACTCACGCTTTGAGGAGTTGCTGCTGGTTAATACTTCAGCTATATTGGAATGCCCAGTGGCCTCCATGACCTTATCAGCCACTACAGCCAGATTTGTTATATCTGTCTCCTGTGTAACGGCCAACACAGCTTGCACTGGTGGTGGCAAGTGGCTATTCCACATGATTTGTAATGTCGCGTCTGGTATTTTCCCACGGGCTAGATCTTTCATGCGCCGTAAGAGCTGCGAAGGCTTTTGACTGCCAAGCTTCATTTCACCAAGAAGCTTCTGGAACTGCACGTCTCCGACTTCTCAAATACATGCAGTAGTCTATCTTTGAGGGTCTGGTACTTGTGCTCACTTGGTGGTGATAATAATAAATCGCTCACCTGTGTAATCGCAGCCTTACTTAATTTAGTAACCACTAAATTTTGTTTAGTGGCGTCCGATAGTTTCCGTGACTGGATGACAGCCTCAAATTGAACAAACCAGAGTCGCGGTTGGTCTGCCCAAAAATCAGGAACTCTCGATGAAATGGTGATGGAGTCCAAACACGATGAAGTCTCTGGCTTAACTTCGGGGTTGTGTTCCGAAACACGCGCTTGAGAACTTTCATTTTGTGAATTCATTGTTTATAGTGCACTTTTTAATTAAAAAATAAAAGTGATATAAATGTTAATTAAATAAAATGTTCAAAACAACTAAAAACGTAATGTTCATAACACCGGTCACCACTTTAGGGTATTTAGTGTCGGACCCTATATTAATTTATCAGAAGGTTAAATAAGAAAACATGTTCATTCTGTAATTCCGTATATTAGCGAGCCGACTAGTTAAAAAGTCTTTGTTCTACAGACGCTAACAAATTGTTTATAAACATCTTACAAACTAAACTGTACATGTACATGTAGGCATATGTGTCCCTACAATATATATATGTGTCGCATCATCATTACGAACATCGTTTGATTTAGTTTCTTTTATTTTAATTGCTAGTTACTCGATTACTTAATTACTCGATTGTAAAGAGAGCGTGATCATCGATACCCTTAATTTTATTAGAATGGTGACACTGACTTTGACAGTTCGTTAATAAAAAGCAAGTTGCCGCCATTTTGGCAGACATTCTGTTTCCAAACGCCGAGGCGTAAAGACATCAGATGACATCACGCTCATCTCGTTATATTTTCGTAAGAAAAGTGATAAAATGGAACAAATCCATGTTGGTATACACGCTTGCAGTGTTATTTTAAAGATAGTCCTCCGATATGGATTATCTATTTGGGCTTCGCAATAGCCCCTTCGGACTACCCGCCGTTATACATATATATATATATATATATATGAATATCAAATTCACGTTATACTATTTCTAATGAAATATTATTAAAAGAATAGATAAACAAAAAATAAATAAATAGAGTGTGTTGGTTAATGTTATTGTGTGAATATGAATTTAATTGAAATCGCTGCGGTAGTTTTCTTTATATAACAAAATAACTGAAAGCATTTTGCTTAATAGCAAAAAAAAATACTTAGATAATAAGTTATATTTTGTTGTTTTGTATGCTTTTTGATGAGTGTTTGTATATTGTGAAATTTCATTTTATACATTTGTTATAATATAATCCTAATACAAAGGCAAATAAATTATTCTTAACTCAAATTTTTTGATCAGTCCCTAATGTTGTTGTAATTAAATGGAGCTCGATGGCGCAGAGTTTAGCCTGCTCGACCTACGATACGGTTGTTAAGCAACTTTCGCAGGGGCCGATCATAGGATGGGTGACCAAAAGTTTACTATCTCGAACTCTTCCCTGCTTTGGAAGGCACGTTAAACCGTTGGTCCCCGCTGCATGTGCAGTTGTTAAAACCCATTCTCCATTCTCCATATGGGATTTGATTTGATTTCATCCACAGGGAAGGCCTGAGCCCCAGTCGTGGGCATATTTATAGGCTGATGACTAATAAACTGAATTGTAAATGATAACTAAATGATAATAAACTGATAATAGGCTGATGAGTAGCTAGATGGCGTAGAGGATAAGCGCCGCGGCCCGCGATTGTAGTCGTTAAGCAACTTTCGCAAGGGTCGGTCACGGGATGGGTGACCAAAATATTATTATCTCAAGCTACTCCGTGCTTCGGAAGGCACGTTAAGCCGTTGGTCCCGGCTGCATTTACAGTCGTTAATACCTTCCAATCCGCATTGGGCCAGCGTGGAGGGTCATGGCCTATCCTCCTTAACCATCCATAAGAAAGGCCTGAGCCCCTGCAGTGGGGACGTAAAAGGGCTGGTGGTGGTGGTGTGACTAATAAGCATTTATTATTATTTCAGGTGGTGTGGGCTATCACTGTTGTTGGATCATTGATTGGGATAATCGTAATCTATTTTATGAATAATTCCTACAATTACCAAGCTAAAGTAGGTGATATCAATTTTCGCGCCAATAGTATAGACAATTTTGATATTGGAGTGGGAGATTATCATATGAGTTCAAGAGATAATATGTCAACTCGGAACGCTTATTACATTGTGTACGTGGTTTGCGGTAGTCTGATTGGTGTGGGTCTATTCCACTTCTTGTTTGCCGTCTTACTTTGTAATGGCATCAATAAGGTTAGTACAGATATGCAAAAAAATCATAATTATTAACAGACCTCTTGATAATAAGGATAATGAGTAATTATTTTTGTCTCTCCCGCGGGTGTATTATTGAAGAATTTTCAACACGATTTTTTTATTTTTTGTACAATTGAGTTAAAGTGTCACATGATGTCATAACTTTGTACATTTTCTAAATAGTTGTGACGTAGTGAGCCCCCATTCTTCAAATTTATTATCAAATCCATTTCTTGTTAAATTGAAGCAAAAAAAACGTATCTAATATATTTCTATTATTACGAGTATACTGACGGACTAAATGTTTTATAATTTGATCCAGGCATCATCCTTATTGACAAATGCCGCCTGTTCAAGCAGAGCGACCAGAGCAGAGTATAATTTTCCCATGGTGTGACCTAACTGTCTCTTTTGCAATGTCATTATTATTATATTTAATGTGATATGACTGGCCGTTGAACATTTTATACGCGTTAGTGGATACGGTTCTAAGACTAAGTCACACAACATTAAGTATAATAATAATAATAAAATAATAAAAAAATATTTTCTCATCACACAGAATGTCTTACATACTAGTAAGTTACAAACACAGTTGTTCTTGAGGTTCTGGTGTGAGACTGATGTCTAAGTTAGATCGGTCACGGGATGGGGGACCAAAAAATATTATGTCGAGCTACTCCGTGCTTCGGAAGGCACGTTAAGCCGTTAGTCCCGGCTACATTTGAAGTTGTTAATACCCTCCAATCCGCATTGGGCCAGCGTGGAGGGTCATGGCCCATCCTCCTTAACCATCCTGAAGGAAGGCCTGAGCCCCTGCAGTGGGGACTTAAAAGGGCTGAGTAGGATGATGAAAAATGAAACGAGGTATTATACGACAGCGGGCGACCGGAGTCCGGGCCCGCCATGACAACTGATTTTATTGCACCTCAACAGTCCTGCGATTCTGTAAAATTACATACCCGAATTTGAATTCACTCATGTGTCCGAGTTCAAGACCCGTAAAAAAAAATACAAAACAAAATTTATCGAATATACGTGTCTCAGATATTCCATTCCTATGTCATTTCGAAACTCACTTCACATATGCCACGAAACGTAATTATTAATTCACCGGACACCTGAATGAATTCGTATTCGGGTTTGGATTTTTACAGAATCGCAGGGCAGCTCCATTTTTGATTCACTCGTTTAAAATCTTCTAGCCGTATACGACTTAAGTCACGCTCGACTTCTAAATCGCACCACGCAGTGCCGGTTTTAGCACTACTGGCGCCCTGGGCGAAATTTCTTCGGCGCCCTCTAACTGTCTACTTGTCTTTTTTCGCCGACCCGGCCTACTTACTTGTAATCTTCCCAAAATTTAGGTAGATTTTTAAGTTGGCAGAATTAGAATGGAAAGTAGTGTTCAATCGGTTTAATTTCTCAGGAATCCTCGACTTTCCGACCACACAGAAACAATGTATTTTTCTATAATCGGGGACTCCCTAGATCTATCTCTTTTAATTTTTGACGAAGGAGAACACAACCAACAATTATATTCTTGCTTGACATAAGTGGACGCTCTTAAAACAATTATTCGATTATTTTAAAACAAACAAACACAGTAATCAAACGTTTAACGCCACGTTACGATGTTCTTGTTCCAACTATATAGTGACATTAGTTTTATTTAAAAAGTAGACATATAAATAGCGTATAAGTAGCTGATTCATTTTTGACGGATCACATCATTAAGTAAGTACAGATTCAATTTTACCCTAACTGGGTGTCACATAATTGTTATTTATAACTTTGTGTAATTGTTGTAACTTTGTGGCAGTGAGTTTGCAGTGGGCCATTACTTATTATATAATCAATTATTTTGCTATTTCAAATAAGTGGACAAGTAGCTGGATCCGCTATATTCGCGACAACAGTATCAACATCATCTAGTACATGTATTTGTTGTACTTCTGTAATCATAGCACAACTTGCTCCATTACTTCGGGATTTCTCATCCACAATCTCTTGAGTAGCTATTCCATCTGACTTGCCAGACAGAGGCTCCACTGCCGATGCATTCGTTAGTATTGCAGCATTTTAGATTTAGTTGAACGTTTAAACATGCTCAAACGAAAATTTTCTTAAATGTCCGAGCGATAATGCCCGCCAATGTACGTCATAGTACCAAATAAAATACATATCTTCATATTGGTAATCGGTATGTTGTTCTGTTTTACCATAATATAATATTTTTCTTGTTAAGTTTCCTTTCAATTCATGCTGAAATTGAGGCAACTTGAAAATAAAAATCATCCTCAAGGTTCTTGTTCTTGTGTCGCCGACCCAGTAGGCCTTGTTCAATGAGCAAGGGAACTATAAGAGGGCGACTGTGGGAAATGAGGAAGTATTAGAAAAAAAAACATTAGTTCCCGAAATCAAACTAGATGTCGCTACGGTATGTTCTTGATTTCTCCATGACAACCCTTCCAGTTTTCTTTCATGTTTAAAAGTAAATTAGTTTTCAAAACCCAATTTCGTATTTCTATTGATATATAACTTTCGAACTTTTCAAATTTCAGTTTTTTAATATGTTAGTTAAAATGAACGGAAATGACTGTCTTTGTTCCATTCGTTTCCTGCAAAAATCAACTTTTGCTAGAGTCGCCATCTAGGTGGAGGTATTTTTGTAGTGCTTTCGTTTTTTTTAAATACTCCCACATTATACAGCATCAGAAAGAAGCGCGGCCTGCGGCGCCCCTTTTCGTCCGACGCCCCTGGGCGGTCGCCCAACCGCGCCCTACCCTAACACCGCTCCTGGCACCACGCCGTTTTTAAATGTTTTTAAATCGTTCGTCTGCAGGGTGGCCAACATGTTTCGAAAAATTTAATTATGTTCTTCGTATAGTACGAATTTTTATTAATATTTTTGCCATTTAAATAAAAAAAAGGGGGGAATGTAAACAAAACGGCCATAAACGTCGTACAATAATTCATTTCGATTTCTTTTATTAATTTCCTGTTTTGACGTTTATTCTATCATTCGCTTATAGCGTTTGCTAAACGAAGAGTCGCTCATACCATTCGTTGCAATCGAACATATTAGAAATAGCGAATGTTGAACTAAATTCAGTAGAAAAGGAGCTTATTTTTACTTTTCTCTTTGAGGAGCGCTCGACGCGTGACGAACGATTCATAAATAGAGCTCTTTTGCTTATGTGCTGAATAAGAAATTTACAAATGTATGCCTACAAATAAAATCGTTACATCCATTTAATAGTAGTTTTATTCAAATGTAGGTATGTGTATACGGAATAGTATTAAATCCTATTACAAATACCAACAAACTCGCTACGAGGTCATACAAAGAGAGTTCGGACGGCCGGTGCATCGCATTTTGTAGTGATTTTACTGAATTATTTAACATTTTTATCGATATAGTATAATATATCTTTATTTCTTATGAGGTAATAGTTCTTCTGGTACAAATTTTGTTGACTAACATTATTGTAGATAGGAGATATAACACGGTTAGCTTATAACTATTTTCGAAGTTTTCAATAGTCTTCATTGGTTAATAATATTAAGCACAATTTACGAAAAGCGACCGGTACGAACTATGCCCATAGTTATATTTTCGGCATTATTTAATAAGTCAAAATATGTAATATATCGTTTATGTAGGATAGGATTTCGAAAGAAGTTTATTATAATCGACTTTTAGTTTTCTTTTTTATTTCTTTTATGTGTATTTATACTATGAATTTTATTTATTTCAGAGAAACAATTCGCAGATCAAGGCATATTTCATATACGGCATAGTGATGGCTATAATAAATTCCATTGCTGTTTTGGTACTTGGTTCGATGGAAAGCGGTTTTTTTTTGTTTGTTGCTCCCATTGGTAAGTGAAACATTCCCAATATTACAATAGGTACATAATGCATTAAGAATTCACTTCAAAATCCAAGAGAATGGCGATGCCGGACCGACGGACTCGCTACTTTTGTCTCCAAAGAAAATCACTCATTAAAATGTATTTCTGTGTTTGTCTCCAATCTTTTATAAGTATAGTCAAAACAACAAAACCCCAAATTTCACCAATCGTCAAATTTCACTAAGTCTTAACTGCTTACAGTTAAATTTACTATTGAATACGGGAATTTGGTGTTATTTGATGCTCTGTGCACATTTAACAGATATTTTTGTTATTGTTTCAGTTGTCTACGGTTTTATACTGCATATGATAAAATTGACTATGGACAAGTTTTCGACCGGACAAGTACTCGGTTTCCAACACAAGCGTCTCGTGGAACAGTTCGGACCCACCCCTTAGAAACTAACACATTCCGATTTTTTTTCGTTTTATTGTTAAGATTCAAAATTGTCTCCGGAAAATTGGAAGCATTGTAGTTTATAATCATACTAGAATTATTATAATATAATCTAAGCAAACATAAGCCTACTTAAGTTCTTTATTATGGTAATTTTATATATTGCCTATATTCCACATTTATAACTTATTTAGTATATTTTTTTATCTGTTCCCATCTTTTCTCCCCTTTCCTTACCGGGTCGATATCCCTTATATGCTTTAATCGAGACGTCGTCGACATAGTGGGGCTGCGTCTTGACGCAACTGGGACGAGGCTTGCCTCTCCGTTCGTATGAACAAATTGAATCCCCAAATTCACTTTACGACCACAAACACCGAACTTTGAACAAACACTCTATAAAACTCTTACTAGCCAATGTACAAAAAAAGACTTTTTAGGTATGATCTAACTAGACAGATTATAAACTGTCAGTGTTTATTATTTTGTCGTGACATAACTATTATTAAGAAAGACATAATTTCAACACCGAGCATAAGTATATAAGTAATTAATCATGTAAGATTTAATTTTGATTTATGTATTGTTTTAATAGTTATTTAGTACCTATTTTTAAACATTCTTGTTGCTATAATCATATTTTTTAATAAGTCAATTTGATAAAGAATTTGATACACGTAATATAGAAACTGCGAGTAATTTTAAGAAACCTTGGATGCAATTATTTCTCTTAAACATTTAATTGTAAACTTATCATCCATTGTAATCGGTGTCCGATCACTGTTTGCTTTGCCTTATTTTTGTACGTTAATTAAGTAGATTTCATATTTTACTTGGCATCCCTCGGCGAGTAAAGGTTTCCTCAGTTTTACTCCAGATTTCTCTATCTTAAGCCTTGGTTATTCTGTCTTTACCCGGCTGAGGATTACGATAAATCTTATTTAAGTTCACATTCCGAGGCTTAAGTTCATTTTTTGATTCGTTTCATTGGTCTGGTATTGGTTTATGATTAATTAAATGAGTCAACAGAAATCGCACTCACTTCGCGTGCGATTCCTATCTACCAATTGAAATTCACCTTTAGATGCACTTACTCAAAAGGTTATATTTATAAAGACATCGAAACTTCTTTTACTTATTCAAAGCAACATATGGTTATATTATGACGTTTTATCGTAACTGATTGAAATTCATACAATTGTCATTAAATTTTAATTGAGTGCCCTAATATTTTTAATTTAAATTAATTCGCTTCACAATTTCTCATATAAACTTTGGCTAGTTACACGGTACCTACGAGAAATGAAAAAGGTTTCGAAACAACTTGAAGTTCACAATTTCACATCATGGGAGTTACATCGCAGACTCCTTGGTCAGCTTTGCTATTCTGTAAGAAAATTAGCGTCGAACTCAATGTCGAGTCGCTGTTACCTCATAGAGGTTCAATGAAGTATAACCTGTATTATTTTTGAATGGAGCAAAACGTTTTCACAATGGTTTCCAAGGGAAAGAAAAAGAGAGAGACAACAAAAAAGATAGGAAGATAATATCAGGCAGGTTGCCCGCATAACGTGGAGTATAGTCGCTAGAGAGAGATCGAAATGGAGGAGAACTTTGCGAACTGGCAAACGTGTGCAAAATCATGCAAAATTAAGTGTATGTTATATTAAATGTATCCTATATTCAAACAAAATTGCTGACTTGTTTAACTTTTAAATAAACTTACGGATGATTTATAGTTCGATTTTTATTTCTTAAAATGTTCCCTGATCTTTTTCTTTTATTTATGAATCTATAGGTATATCTTCCCTCTATGTTAAAGTAATATCATTCCAAGTGACATTTTCTGTATATACCTACTAGCTGTAACCCGCGGCTTCACCTACGTGGTCCGACGGCTCATTCTTAAGCTTATATTAATTAAAAATCATCATTAGCTTGCTAGGCCTGCTGAATAGACGGAATCAATATGGAGGTCTACCGGTGTTTCTATGGACACTGCGCATTTCTCTATAGAATAGACCTCTTCTGTCTATTTTAGTGGGCAGTAGAATCGATGCGTCTTGCAAAAATAAAAAAACAAATCTTTTCTTTTAAAAAAAAAATAGTCCTTTTATTGAAGTTGTTTATTAATAACGCCGTAATTTAGCTTGAATTTAGACATTTGACTTCCTGATGCTTTGCTTGTGTAAGATTCTATGACCGATCCTCAAAGTAATTTAACGATCAGCTTGTTCTTGCTTACTTAATTCAGAATTTTCAGATTTTAGTGCGTGACGCCAAATTAAATTTTGCCAACAGATATTCTGCCATCTCTTCAATTTGCTTACAAATTTACTCCTCTATTTTAAAATTACTACAAAAAATATTTTATATAATAAGGACGGATGTGGTGCGCGCGCCCTCTCGCGCCGCGCCGGCGTCTCGATGTTGAAGAAAGTATAGTTCGGCTCTCGTCCTTAGGCTGGTAGCTCAGGCGAAGTGAAGAACTAAAACTAAGTTTGCCACTAGCCACTCACTAAAGCTAAGACACTAAGAAAGAAAGATGACCTACCTAAGTACCTCTTCTCTATTAAGTAGGTACCTCTGTCTATTAACTACTAGCCAATGCCTGCGGCTCCGCCCGCCTAGTAAGGTTTTTATGGGTTCCCGTGGGAACAATGGGCTCCCCTGGGATAAAAAGTAGCCTATGTCCGCGACTCCTGCACATTAGCTACCCGTGTAGGTACCAAATTTCAGCCAAATCGGTTAACTATTTGGCCTGTTATGCGGTGCGGTAACAAACAAATAAACAGACAGACACACAATCATTCACAATTATAATATTCGTGGGATTTAGGACCTGGAGAACATTAACTTAACTTACCAGCTCTTTGCAAAATTTTGATTTGCGTAGTAAGTCTTTTAATATTTTCTTCCTTCTCCAGTTTACGTTTCCTGTTTTGTACACCAGATAGTTTCCTTTTTTTGTCGTCTGTTTCGGCCATCTACAAAATAAATTTAAAACAAAAAAACACTTAATAGATAAATAGGTAAAAGTTCGTTTTCGCCCAACTAGGAATCGAACCTGGGACCTTAGTATATAGTGTGAGTCAAGACACGTTATCATAAGCCGGAAAATCACACCTGTCTGATCTCGAACTAAGCAAGCACCTACTAAAAGCGCTGCATTGCAGGGTTTTATCATATATCGAATTATCAGACTAACCCCAGCGCCCCGTTTGATAAAGTTATTTCGCAAGGCTGACTACACTACAATAAACGAAGCATTAATGGCACACGACTGGGGTAAACTATACAATATTCATAATGTTGAGTTAGCTTTGGATGAGTTTTATGATGTTGTAAATAAGATAAATTCCGAATTTGTACCTGTATTCAGGGTGAAACATGAATCTAAGTATCCACACTGCTTTTTTTATTAGTGCTTTAGTGAAAATAATAAAAGAAAACCTTAAATTTCATAAACGTTGGCAATTGTATGGTAGGCTAAGTGACTACGATGCATTTAATCTGTTACGTAAACGCCAAAAACTCGTACAACTGGAGTGTTATAATAAGTTTATTGAAATAGCTGAAAATAATATAAATAATGATTGTAAGCAATTCTGTCGTTTTCTAAACGACGTCACTTGCACAGATGGCAGTGATATTTGCAATTTATTAAATTTCAGTATTTAAACCTAATGTGGAATCTAACAACTTGAGTTCTTTATTACACACCGCATCAGTTAATACCGTCTCTGTGGGTTCTGTTGAGATTACCGTCGATGTTGTTCAAAAATATCTCAAGAGTCTGGATGTAAGCAAAGGAAGTGGACCGGATGGTATGCCAGCAATATTTTTGAGAAACACCTGGAAGTCTCTTTCAGGACCATTGTCATATCTTTTCTATCTTTCATTAAGTACAGATGTTTTTCCCATGGTTTAGAAACAATCCTCTATAGTGCTCATCCATAAATCTGGAGGTAAACATAATTTACAGAATCATAGAGGTATTTCAAAGATCAGCGTGATTCCTAATTTCTTTGGGGAAATGTGTTTATGATGTAATTAATCCCATACTTCGTACTGTGATTATTGAGCATCAGCATGGTTTTATCAGTAGGAAATCCACGGAAACCAATCTTTGCGAATTTGTGCATAAAGTTGCTTCTTCAATGGACGAAGGCTTCCAGGTAGACGCGGTGTATATGGATTACTCCAAAATTTCGCATAGTTTATTGATTCGTAAGCTAGGTGGTATCGGTATACATGGTGATCTACTTCGGTGGGTCGAATCTTATTTAAGAGATCGTGGGCCTCAGGGTTCTCATCTTGGACCTTTATTATTTAATTTATATATTAACGGCATTCATTGCGTATTTAAAACATTCAAAATTTATACTTTATGCCGATGACAGGAAAATTGATAAAACTATTGAAAATGATTCTGACTGTTTGTTACTTCAAAATGACTTAGATAATTTAGTTACTTATTGCGAAAATAACTGTTTGCATTTAAATATAGAAAAGTGCTGTGCTATAAGCTTCACGAGAAAGATAAAGACAAATGTTTTATATGATTATAATTTACTTAATCGTTTAAAAACCATATTAATACTATAATCTCAAAGTCATTTCGGATGTTGGGATTTATTATCAGGATCTGAAGAGTCTTCAAACGTTGTTCTACTTTAACTCTTTTGTTTAACTGCTTTGTTAGATCGATTTTGGAGTATGCCTCAGTATGTATAAATTATAATTCTTATTATAATTTATACATAAACAGCACCGAAAGAATTTATTTAAAATTTGTAAAGTATATATCATTTAGATTGTGGCGACTGATACATAGCGACATCTAATTCATCGCAGTAACATCGCCACAACAATCGATAGCGAGAAAACTAGCATCGTCACAGCTATCGAGAGCAAGACGAACTGCAATAAGTTTCAACAGCAAGTAACGAGATGGCGCTGCACCGATACAAACAGCATAAATTAATAACTACAAGACATTTAGGACAAAGATTATAAATCACGTCGGGGTCACCACTTTACCACAGTGTAAATATAAGTATACAGTGGTGAAACTGCCTACAAGCGTTCGAAACCGCACGCACACATAAACACGCTCACCGACGAGCCGCCTAAGTGGACCTAACAGGACGCTCAGTAACGCGTATCGCGTCGAGATGAGGGGTCACGTTACACGTTCCGCGATCGTTTTTATTTAAAAAATGAAGGAAAGATTAAGGAAAGGAGTAGGCTTATGTGAAATAAAAAATAAGTTTTTTTTTTAGGTTTAGATGTTCTTTTAAATACCCGTTTCAGTATCATGCATATTTTCAGGTTGAAACGTAGTACGGTCCCACCCGAAAATGCTTGATAAACACCCAAAAACAGCCGCTCATGAGCGCGCCACCTAAATGCAGTGCCTACCTACCACGCGTCCGATTCGAAGAGAGCACGAAACGTTGGACGTTTCGTGCGCTCTTCGGCTATGTGTCCGTCAAAACTTGTACAAGGTTATGCCGTAATGTCAAGTTAAAGATCAACATAAAAACAAAGATTTACAAGTTGTGTCAATATTAAACTATTTCTCGTATGTTAAACTATCGTCTTTTGCTGAGATTAACCGATTTTTAACAGGCTTCAAAAAATGAAGGTTGATAACCTTCATTTGACCTGTGCGTATGATATATTTCCATAACTGCCCAGTTTTCGCATATGTTATTCTTTATCATGTGGTGATATAGAATAATATAAGTAGATATCACCGTCTGAACAAATGTGTATGTATATTTTTTTGTTTGTTAAGTTAGATTATTATATTACAATTCGATTGATTAATAATGTAAAAACTCCTTTTATATTTTGTAAAAGAAACAATGTCTAAAACATTCAAAATGACAACCCTATGGTTTCAATGGAGCGTAGGTATTTCTTTCATCAAATAGGCTTAGATACTATACTGTGTCATACTTATACTGTGACTTTTACTTTCAGACTATTTGATGTTGAAGTGCCACTTCCAAAATACAAAATATCATAGATTACGTTGCCACAGAGTGGGCGACAAAGATTATAAAACAGATGCGCCACAAGATGTTCGCATTGCAAAGATAATAGTGATGAACTTATCAAAAAGTCCCTATGCAAGCGCCGCTGCGAGAGGGATCAGAATTTTCTGAATAAGATCTTAAACAATCTGATTGACTCGTCCTCACTTATCAAGTTATCAGTAATATTTACATAAAATGTCCTCGGAGAAGCTCTGGAACTAAAGCTTTATTCAGTGTTCCTCTTGTTAAAACGAATTACACTGCTAACACATTTTTATATAGAACTTATAGTATTTATGATGACAAATTTAATTCGATTGACATTTTTAATAACAGTTATGTTATGAAAAAGTTGAGAGAAATACTCAATGATTAATTTGTGAATCTTATATATCATATTTGCCAATTTATGTTTCATTTTTTTTATTGTTTTAATTATTTTATTTATTAACACGTTTCATGCTCTTGTGAAATTGTTTATATTATTTATTTGACTGTGTAAAAATATTGTTTGTTTCCCAAATACTAATAAAATAAAATAAAAAATCAGACAGCGGACAAAAAATCAAACAGTTCGGTAACCAGAAATATTCATTTCCTTGTTAGACCCCGCCGAAAATCAAACCCGAAACCCTCGGAAGGCAGGCTTACTATCGCTGCGCCATCCAATCGTCAAATCTCTATCTTGATCTTCTCAGCCTAACCAGGTACCATACATAGGTAACATGACTTAGGTACTACACAAACTTAAATAAGTATCAGAACCTTCTATGGATACCCGTACCTACAAAGAGAAACCACATGTGACTTACCTTAGCCTTGACGTATATCGTCTTTTAAGTTTAAAGTCTGAAATGAGGTTTAAAACTATGAAGTCTGGTTCACTTTTATGTAAATCTCGTTAAATTTTCTTTTATGTGACACTGAAAAATCGTAATGCACATCACACGCAAACAAAACAAAATTCGGTGCACTCGTGGCAGGTGTCGAAACGCAAATGATGTAATGTACTATCAGTATATACATACTATCATCATTTGCGTTATTACTAACCATTGTTCGCTTATTAAAGGAAATAGATTATTCTCAAAGTACGTATATAATATGCCGAACTTGCAAAACACCTCGTAAGTATTAATAAAATTTAACTCTATCAGTGTTGACATAAGCCCCAATTTAATGCTCAAAAATCATATTTCGACTTCGCCCGGACGTGGCCATCGGCTCTTTCAAAAGTTTTGTTGAGTTCGAACTAAACTAGATCTAATTAGCATATGCGGGGTTAAAGATCGGCGCCCTCTTTGACACACGCTTTCATCTCTCCGCCGACGCCGCCTTCCGCACCTAGGTTACATTTTTATTGGGGTTCCTTCCGTACTCAAGCCAAACAAAGAAAGCTATTCTATTACGATTACCTTGTTACCATTAGGTATTCTGTGGCTAGTGGCTATAGGTATTGTAAGAAACCTGTCTGCTGTCAGTTTACCTCATCACATCACATACAGATAGATAGTTATTTACATAATGTAGGTACATATCACAAAAATGAAAAAAAGGTTTGTGTAAATCATAACATATTAATTATATACTTATATATAACTAATGAACCATAGCAGAAGGAAGGGCAGGCACAGCAGTGGGATCTTATAGGCTTACTAAAATAATGAAGATAATAATTAAAATACTTAGATAAACACAATTTCTTAAGTAAAATATTCATACAATAAATGTGTTTTTTCTAACATTAGTTTTTAGCTTCATTGTTCTTGGCCCTTGGTTGGCGAATATTGTGTAAAATAAGAAAGATTTTTTTTAACGGTATAAATTATAATGGAACCGTAAGGAACAGTCATTTTTATTGTTTTAAATTATTACATACATAAATAATTTCAAAAGATACCGCGTGACCAATGGCATTGTTTTGAGTGTGATCTTGTTACCTGATTGACGCGGTGCAGCGGTGCGCGTTAGAGACAAACACTATTTTTGAGTTTGACCGACTCTATATATGTAAGTATCTATGTACATACATATATCGTAAATTTATAGCCATAATTGGTTTAGTAAGGTTAGTTAGGATGGTAAGAAAGTAGTGTACGCACTATCACCTAGATCAGCCACCCTCTCGACCGCCAGGCTGGCGCCCTCTAGGCCCGGCGCCCGGGTGCGGCTGCGCCACTCACTCCTATGGCTAAGACGCCCCTGAGATTGCTGTAACTATAGTTTTATTATAACGTTCAACTGTATTTATCTGGGAGTAAAAAATATTTAGGTATCTCGTAAAAATTAAATAAATCTTTGAGTTCTTGGCTAATCATTTGAGGGCCATTGTCTAAAATTCTAGTTTCAAGTATTCCATAAGTCATAAATACTAAATTGTCGAGAATGTGTTTAATAATAGAAGAAGTAGCGCGTTTGATAGGGTAAATTAGGCAATATTTTGAAAAATAACAGGTAACAAATAAGTATTAACCTGTTAAGTTTATGAGAAATTGGTAAAGGGCCAATCAAAATCGATTGATATGCACTGGAAAGGACGAGAACAATATTTTGGTTAACCTATAAGACCTTGCTTGGTGTGTTGGTTTTAATGTTTGTAAGCTGCACAAGTATCACATTTAGAAATGAGTTGCTATGCATTTACCTATACTTTCCGGGCCAGTAATATTTATCTTTAATTCGATGGTACGTTTTAAAATTTCCAAAACGTTAAAATCGTAATAGAGGCTCAAAACTGTGTTCGTCGCTTTATTTGAAATAGGGCTCGCGTGGTGCGATAGTGCCCGTTTGTTCTGCTTGATTCTATCTTAAGGCCTAGGACTATGCCCCCAGTGGTGGAAACATTGATAGGCTGATTAAAGAGAGTTTTCAAAAAGAATATGCTCTCTTTAGTTTATTTTCCAAAATATCAAGTAACGCTGAATTCGTAAGGTCGAAGTTGCGGCAATAATCCAGCGTTATATAATCTTATCTGTTCTTTGGGTTTTTCGTTTAAAGATTGGCTTAGAAATTGATGAAAAAAAGCCACGTGATTAATGGACGGCCCCAAAGCAGCTGTTTTATTTAATTTTTAAAAATAAACTTATATAAAGACTATCTTATACAAGATATAATGACGGCTAGGTAATTTAAAACTTTTTCACAATTTTTGTGTCAACTTACTTTTCTTTGGAATTTGCAATTCAAGAAAACAATGTTTATCGCCTATAAAAAGTGAGTTGTGGGTCCGGAGGTTAACAAGCTCTCTGAAAAATATGTTTAATCTAGGGTAAACCTACATAAAGTCTGGGGTAACGCAAAAAAATGACCTGGCAGCACTGACTCGAGAGTTGAAACTTATATCGTTTTGTGTCGTGCGTGTGAATCGTTTTTGAAATTACAGCGTTATTTTGGTGAGTCATTTCAGATACTTTGTGAAAAAATATGTTTTATTCGTTTATATAAGCACTAATAAATTACATATAACTTAATATAAATCAAGTAAATATCTGCCAAGTTAATTTGTTCATATTGCTGTCGAGTGTAAAGATGAAAAAGCAACTTTAAGGTAACTATTGAAAGATAAATGTGCTTTTCTGATGATAATCAGGAGTCTGCATGAAACTATAATAACAACGGATTCACAGAAGATTTGAACCTGTTTTGCCAAGGTCGTAAACTCATTATTTGTTACTGTATATCGTATTTATTATCAGAGTAGTATCTAATTACAAAATTTACAGTTAAGTATAAGGATAAAGTATACCATTTGTTGAAATAAATATACATGTATTAATTTAAAATTTTGTTATTTCATAAATTGATGGCAATCCGCTACAGCTTTATAAAGCTCAGGTTTACTATTTAGTTAAAATCTCAGCGTTAAAAACAACGTCTAGCACAACGTTGATACAACTTAAAACTTTATTATCTTTCAAAAATTTTTATTTGATTAAATCTCTTGCTATAACCTGTGCTACTCTGCTGGAATATGGTGAGTGTGATTTATTGACAACGTCAGATATAATCGCCATTCATTATTAATTTAAAAAATTATACAGTAATGAATTAAATAAACCTTCAATCAATAGGGTTGCCAAACATTTGAATTGACGCCAGCAGAGAAAAAAAACAACATTGCGTGACATCGATTTTACAACTAATGTGTAGGTATATTAAATTACTTGTCTCTATTATTGGAAATGTAGAATTTGTACTTTTTATGTTATGAACTTATAACATATTCTCAATATGAGTGTTCCAATATAGGTATATATTTTAACTGTTAATAGTTGGAATGCTATTATTGACTATTAATAGTTCTCATAACATTCAAATTATTGTCTATCGGTTAAAAATGTTTGCTTTAGTTATGACATTTTCTTAAGTAACTATTTTCTCGACTACAGATACGGTTATTAGGGTAACGTAGTAAATAAGGAACCCTTATAGTTCCGCCATGGTGACAGACAGGAATTTAAGACTGCAAAGTGCTATCTTAATTGTCGTTCAAATTACATTAGTAATTTTATTTAAATGAAGCTACAGATAAATTATTGAATGTTATTAAATAAATATATTACAAATACTTTCAAATATAAATTACTTTTGTTTCGCTAGTAAAATAATAGTAATTAGTAGGTAAAAATATTTGGGTTTTTAATTTTTTTTATGCGTTTTAATAGTTTATATTTCGATAACTTATCGTGTCCTTCGTGTTGCCTGACACACAGGAAAAAATAACATCATGTGCCTAAAACAACCTATTTTAGGCACATAATGTTAAATTTTTCCTGTATGAATATGTCTAGCTTTAAGTATTTTTCAATAAATATTATTATTACTATTTTAAAATAATATTTTTGTTATATTCCAACAATTTGGTGCAAAATGCTATATACCTATATGATAGATATAATTAAAGAAAAATGCTTAAGAATTCACGAGTCCCAGTGTTTCAAATTTGTCGCAATCCCCTTTAAAGGTACAGCTGTGCTCTCGACTTATGGTTAAAGTCGTTATCTATTAAGGAACGAATAAAAACTCAGTAACTTATAATTAAAGTAATATTTGTGTAAATTTTCGAGCCCGCTACGAACTATGCGATTAATTAGAGAAATCATTCTATTTCTTTTATTATCATTCATATGTTTAAGCAGTACTTCAATCTAACAGTTCGAAAAAACGCACTGGATTTTATGAGAGGTAATTTAAAAATTTAAGCACAATTTACAAAAATCAAAGCCTCCACGAATTATCTAAGCCAATAGTTATTCTGCTCTATTCAATAAATCAAAATTGAAAATTTACACAAAAATCACAGGCGAAATTTATTAGGGCCCTTAATCCAGCACTGTTTAAATACCTACACATGTAGTTTCAGAAATGACGTCATTCATCAATCATCATACACTATTGATATCGAAAGACAACTTCAACTACAGACGTCGTCGCTAATATTAGTTTAGTACAAGTTATCAAAATACATATGTGTAAAAATACACTTAAATTGGATTTTTAACCAACTTCAAAATCGAAAAGGGAATGTTATTTATTTTATCTTTATTACCTATAACAAATGACGGACTTTCTAAAAAGGTTCTTTAGCAGTCAAATAGTGAAAATGTACAGTACCTACATTCAAAAGGGGGTATTAGTAAAACAATAGGATAACCTAGCTACTGATAGAATGAATAATACCAACATTTTCTGAGCTAATCTAGCAGTCATGGAATCTAATAATAGTTCGAAGTACTATTATTTAATATTTCCGGTAATATTCTTTTACTTAATGGCTACTGAATGTCGAAGGGCCATAATCTTCTTAATACATAATTAGGCATTGAAAGCTCGTGAAAGTGTAAATATGTTAATGATGATAAACATCTGAAACTACTGAACCGGTTTTAATCAAATTATTTTCTTAATTTTTTGTTTTGTTTTTCTTTTAATTTATATTTTTGTTTGTTTTGTTTTTAAAGTTATTATGTGATTTATTGTATGTATTCATGCTGTTATTTGTGTATGTGGTGTTTGATGTTAATAAGAAACGTTATCTATTCTATTCAATGTATCTGTAATTTGATAGTTTTTAGGAGTCCGTATCCAAAGGGTAATTATCTGAGAAGCGACTTATTCAATAAAATGCTATTAAAATAGGGCGGAGGCTTTTTGTAGGTCTGTCTGTGCGTCCGTTCGCGGTTTAGCTCAAAAACTATTGGTATTAGAAACTTCTAATTTGGCATGAGTATACATGTTAATTACGCCAACTAAGTGGTAAAGTAGAATTTCTCAAAAAAATAGTGTATTTTCCCTACATGTAAAGTGGAGAGTGGGGAAGATAATTTTTTTCGTCTTCTCCATAGTGTGGGGCATCGTTGGATAGTTCTTTTAAAAACATTGGGAGTGTGGAAAGGTCGCTTTTCGATTTAGTAACCAGTTTGTGATTTATTAAGCTCTAAAGAGTTAATTTTCATCAACCAACTAAACTCGTTGGTAAAAATTCAAACGTTACAGCAATAGTACCTATATATTATAAAATTAAAAGGAAAACTATCACACTTAAGTTGGCTGTACAAGTTTATGAGTAATAGTCGCCCAATAGTCGAAAATTTTAAACAACTCCATAAATAATTAATGTGATATTTTTTACTTTTCTAATGGATAATGGTACGGAACTCCGACTAGCAATTGGTCGGTATTTTTCTCTGAATATATGGCTAATCAAAAGTCGGGTGCAGCCAAGACAAAAGAAATATATAGTATGATTACGGAAAGCGTTTTATTTTTTGCCTATTTTTAATTTCAGAAAGAATGTGCTTCGACGGAAAATGCTTGGGTTGTATCAAGGTGGAGACGGGTTCCATGATCTTCGCGGTCTTCAACGCCGTAAGTTGCCACTTGAATAGTAGAGTTCGTTTCACGAGAGAAGTCTCTCGGATTTCAATGTTTTCGCTTTTATTACGAAGAAATAACAGTTTTGCCAATTCCCTTGGCTTTTTAGTAAAACTGAATATTTAAGGTATGGTTAGTGTAACCACACGTTCCGTTTGTAAGGGACTGTTTCGTTGTGGTATCGTGTATAGTTTTGAGACAGAAACATCTAATTTGTGGTGATCCTTTTAGCGAAGACAAATAAAAATATGTTGACACAAAAATCATCCAATCTTATAAAACTCCAAGCAGAGAGTTAGCGAATAGAAGGATAAAATATTTTGAATTATTGTGACCATCATTATAGTAAATAGGGTACCTAATTTATTGCCTAAAACCTATCTCTAACAGACTTTAAAATCGAAAAGAAGTCGGTAGAGTATGGGCCTGAGGTGGTGCCATATATTAATTTATTCTCTCAACACATAATTATATACTTACACGTGAGTCTTAAGATTATTAAAAATATTTTGTGTCTTAATTTAGTGAGAGACTGGAGCCCAAAATTGGTTTCAGAAGAAACCTGTGTGGCAGGTCACCAAGATCTCCGCACAGATAAAATATAATATAAATAAAAAATCAATACGAAAGCAAATGCAATTGAAATGTTGCCTTTTTATGAGGAGATAACTATGTGTGTTATATATAAATATATATGTCGGCGGGTAGTCCGAATGGGCTATTATGAAGCCCATTTAGATCGTCCATATTGGGGGACTATCTTTCAAATAACACTGCAGGCGTGTATACCAACGTGGATTTGATCCATTTTATCACTTTACATACGAACATATAACGAGATGAGCGTGATGTCGTCCAAAAAAAAGTATCGATGATATCGATAAGTAATCGAGTAACTAGCAATTAAAATAAAAGAAACAAAATCAAACGATTTGTATAACAAAATACGTGAAAGCATTTTGCTTAAAAATACTTAGATAATAAGTTATATTTTGTTGTTTTGTATGCTTTTTGATGAGTGTTTGTATATTGTGAAATTTCATATTATACATTTGTTGTAATATAATATAAGGCTTAATACAAAGGCAAATAAATAATTCTTAACTCAATTTTTTTTATCAGGCTCTAATATTGCTCGACCTACGATACGGTTGTCTAGCAACATTCGCAGGGACCAATCATAAGATGGGTGACCAAAAGTTTACCACCTCGAACTCTTCCATGATTTGGAAGGCACGTTAAACCGTTGGTCCTTGCTGCATGTGTAGTCGTTAAAACCCACCTAACAGCACAGGGCGCGCGTAGGGGGTTGTGGCCCATTCTCCATATGGGATTTGATTTGATTTCATTCACAGGGAAGGCCTGAGCCCCAGTCGTGGGGACATTTATAGGCTGATGACTAATAAGCATTTATTATTATTTCAGGTGGTGTGGGCTATCACTGTTGTTGGATCATTGATTGGGATAATCGTAATCTATTTAATGAATAAGTCCTACGGTTACCAAGCTGAAGTAGGTGATGACAATTTACACGACAATAGTACAGACGATTTTGATATTGGAGTGGGAGATTATCATATGAGTTTAAGAGATAATATGTCAACTCGGAATGCTTATTACATTGTGTACGTGATTTGGGGTAGTCTGATTGGTGTGGGTCTATTCCACTTCTTGTTTGCCGTCTTACTTTGTAATGGCATCAATAAGGTTAGTACAGATTTGAAAAAAAATCATAATTATTAACAGACCTCTTGATAATAAGGATAATGAGTAATTATTTTTATCTCTCCCGCGGGTAGATTATTGAAGAATTTTCAACACGATTTTTTTATTTTTTGTACAATTGAGTTAAAGTGTCACAGGATGTCATAACTTTGTACATTTTCTACATAGTTGTGAAGTAGCGAGCCCCCATTCTTCAAATGTATTATCAAATCCATTTCTTGTTAAATTGAAGCAAAAAATACGTATCTAATAAATCTATTATTATGAGTATACTGACGGACTAAATGTTTAATAATTTGATCCAGGCATCATCCTTATTGACAAATGCCGCCTGTTCAAGCAGAGCGACCAGAGCAGAGTATAATTTTCCCATGGTGTGACCTAACTGTCTCTTTTGCAATGTCTTTATTATTATATTTAATGTGATATGACTGGCCGTTGAACATTTTATACGAGTTAGTGGATACGGTTCTAAGACCAAGTCACACAACATTAATAATAATAAAAAAAATATTTTCTCATCACACAGAATGGCTTACATACTAGTAAGTTACAAACACAGTTGTTCTTGAGGTTCTGGTATGAGACTGATGTCTAAGTTAGATCGGTCACGGGAGGGGGGACCAAAAAAATATTATCTCGAGCTACTCCGTGCTTCGGAAGGCACGTTAAGCCGTTGGTCCCGGCTGCATTTACAGTCGTTAATACCTTCCAATCCGCATTGGGCCAGCGTGGAGGGTCATGGCCCATCCTCCTTAACCATCCAGAAGGAAGGCCTGAGCCCCTGCAGTGGGGACTTTAAAGGGCTGAGTAGGATGATGAACAATGAAACGAGGTATTATACGACAGCGGGCGACCGGAATCCGGGCCCGTCATGACAACTGATTTTATTGCACCTCAACAGTCCAGCGATTCTGTAAAATTACATACCCGAATTCGAATTCACTCATGTGTCCGAGTTCACGTCCTGTAAAAAAAAATACAAAACAAAATTGATTGAACATACGTGTCTCAGATATTCCATCCTATGTCATTTCGAAACTCACTTCACATATGCCACGAAACGTAATTATTAATTCACCGGACACCTGAATGAATTCGTATTCGGGTTTGGATTTTTACAGAATCGCAGGGCAGCTCTATTTTTGATTCACTCGTTTAACATCTTCTAGCCGTATACGACCTAAGTCACGCTCGACTTCTAAATCGCACCACGCCGTTTTTAAATGTTCTTCGTATAGTATGAATTTTTATTAATATTTTTGCCATTTAAATAAACAAAAAAGTGTGAATGTAAACAAAACGGCCATAAAGGTCATACAATAATTCATTTCGATTTCTTTTATTAATTTGCTGTTTTGACGTTTATTCTATCACTCGCTTATAGCGTTTGCTAAACGAAGAGTCGCTCATACCATTCGTTGCAATCGAACATATTAGAAATAGCGAATGTTGAACTAAATTCAGTAGAAAAGGAGCTTATTTTTACTTTTCTCTTTGAGGAGCGCTCGACGCGTGACGAACGATTCATAAATAGAGCTCTTGTGCTTATGTGCTGAATAAGAAATTTACAAATGTATGCCTACAAATAAAATCGTTACATCCATTTAATAGTAGTTTTATTCAAATGTAGGTATGTGTATACGGAATAGTATTAAATTCTATTACAAATACCAACAAACTCGCTACGAGGTCATACAAAGAGATTTCGGACGGCCGGTGCATCGCATTTTGTAGTGATTTTACTGAATTATTTAACATTTTTATTGATATAGTATAATATATCTTCATTACTTATGAAGTAATAGTTCTTCTGGTACAAATTTTGTTGACTAACTTTATTGTAGATAGGAGATATGACACGGTTAGCTTATAACTATTTTCGAAGTTTTCAATAGTCTTCTTTGGTTATTAATATTAAGCACAATTTACGAAAAGCGACCGCTACGAATTATGCCCATAGTTATATTTTCTGCATTATTAAATAAGTCAAAATTAGTAATATATCGTTTATGTAGGATAGGATTTCGAAAGAAGTTTATTATAATCGACTTTTAGTTTCCTTTTTTATTTCTTTTATGTATATTTATTTATTTATATATTATTTACATGTATATTTATTTACATACTATGAATTTTATTTATTTCAGAGAAACAATTCGCAGATCAAGGCATATTTCATATACGGCATAGTGATGGCTATTATCAAATCCATTGCTGTTTTGGTACTTGGTTTGGTTATATCTAGCGGTTTTTTTTCGTTTGTTGCTCCCATTGGTAAGTGAACATTCGCAATATTACAATAGGTACATAATGCATTAAGAATTCATTTCAAAATCCAAGAGATTGGCGCTGCCGGACCGACGGACTCGTTACTTTTGCCTCCAAAGAAAATTACTCATTATTTCTGCGTTTGTCTCCAATCTTTCATGAGTATAGTCAAAACAACAAAACCCCAAATTTCACCAATCGATTTTAAGTCTTAATCAGCTTACAGTTAAATTTACAATTGAATACGGATTTTTTTGTTATTTGATGCTCTGCATATTAAACAAATATTTTTGACATTGTTTCAGTTGTCTACGCTTTTATACTGCATATGATAAAATTGACTATGGACAAGTTTTCGACCGGACAAGTACTCGGTTTCCAAGACAAGCGTCTCGAGGAACAGTTCCGACCCACTCCTTAGAAACTAACACATTCCGACTTTTTTCGTTTTATTGTTTAGTTTCAAAATTGTCTCCGTAAAATTGGAAGCATTGTAGTTTAATTCACTTAACGACCACAAACTAACCAATGTACAAAAAAAGCCTATTTAAGTATGATCTAACTAGACAGATTATAAACTGTCAGTGTTTATTTTTTTGTCGCGACATAACTATTATTAAGAAAGACAATTTCAACGCCGCGCATGAGTATATAAGTAATAAATCATGTAAGATTTAATTTTGATTTATGTATTGTTTTAATTGTTATTTAGTACCTATTTTTAAGCATTCTTGTTGCTATAATCATTTTTTTTTGTAAGTCGATTTGATAAAGAATTTGTTACACGTAATATAGAAACTGCGAGTAATTTTAAGAAACCTGGGATGCAATTATTTCACTTAAACATTTAATTCTAAACTTATCATCCATTGTAATATTTGTCCGATCACTGTTTGTTTTACCTTATTTTTGCACGTTAATTAAGTAGATTTCATATTTTACTAAGCATCCCTCGACGAGTAAAGGTTTCCTCAGTTTTACTCCAGATTTCTTTGTCTTTAGCCTTGGTTATTCTGTCTTTACCGGCTGAGGATACAATAAATCTTATTTTAGTTCACATTCCGAGGCTTAAGTTCATTTTTTGGCTCGTTTCATTGGTCTGGTATTGGTTTATGATTAATTAAAAGAAATTGGCCTTGGTTATTCTGACTTTACCGGCTGAGGATACAATAAATCTTATTTTAGTTCACATTCCGAGGCTTAAGTTCATTTTTTGGCTCCTTTCATTGGTCTGGTATTGGTTTATGATTAATTACAAGAAATTGTACTCACTTCGCGTGCGATTCCTATCTACCAATTGAAATTCACCTTTATATGCACTTACTCAAAAGGTTATATTTATAAAGACATCGAAACTTCTTTTACTTATTCAAAACAACATATCGTTATATTATGACGTTTTACCATAATCGATATTTGTAGAAAGACAATTCGTGTCTTTAGCGTAACTGCGAACTTTTTTGCGAACTGGCAAACGGACTTACAGAAAATAGAGAAACACCAAATGTGTAAATAAATTAATTGTATGTACATGTTATCTTCTATCATTGTCAATTTGTTTTAGCCGAATAATAGTTTAAACTAAATACTAATTTTAAGTCCTAATTTTATTTAAGACAGTACGCGACGTCAAAGAAAATCTTGCACATACTCATGCGTGCACGTACCAAAACATTAATTAAGTGTTTGTTATATTAAATGTATCTTATATTCAAACAAAATTGCTGACTTTTTTAACTTTAAAATAAACTTACGGATGATTTATTGTTCGATTTTTATTTCTTAAATTGTTCCCTGACCTTTTCCTTTATTTATGAATCTATAGGTATGTCTTCCCTCTATGTTAAAGTAACATCATTCCAAGTGACATTTTCTGTATATACCTACTAGCTGTAACCCGCGGCTTTGCCTACGTGGTCCGACGGCTCAGTCTTAAGCTTATATTAATTAATCATCATTAGCTTGCTAGGCCTGCTGAATAGATGGAATCAAATATGGAGGTCTACCGGTGTTTCTGTGGACAATGCGCATTTCTCTATAGAATAGACCTCTTCTATCTATTTTAGTGGGCTGTAGAATCGATGCGTCTTGCAAAAAATAAAAAAACAAACGTTTTCTTAAAAAAAAATAGTCCTTTTATTGAAATTGTTTGTTAATAACGCCGTAATTTTGCTTAAATTTAGACATTTGACTTCTGTGCTTTTTCTGGACTTTCATTTTAAGGGCGTAAAACAGCTTGATGCTTTGCTTGTGTAAGATTCTATGACTGATCATCAAAGTAACTTAACGATCAGCTTGTTCTTGCTTACTTAATTCAGAATTTTCAGATTTAAGTGCGTGACGCCAAATTTAATTTTGCCAACGGATATTCTGCCATCTCTTCAATTTGCTTACAAATTTACTCCTCTATTTTAAAATTACTACAAAATAATATTTTATATAATAAGGACGGATGTGGTGCGCGCGCCCTCTCGCGCCGGCGTCTCGATGTTGAAGAATGTATAGTTCGGCTCTCGTCCTTAGGCTGGTAGCTCAGGCGAAGTGAAGAACTGAAACTAAGTTTGCCACTATCCACTCACTAAAGCTAAGACACTAAGAAAGAATGATGACCTACCTAAGTACCTCTATCTATTAAGTAGGTACCTCTGTCTATTAACTACTAGCCAATGCCCGCGGCTCCGCCCGCCTAGTAAGGTTTTTATGGGTTCCCGTGGGAACAATGGGCTCCCCTGGGATAAAAAGTAGCCTATTTGGCCTGTTATGCGGTGCGGTAACAAACAAACAAACAGACAGACACACAAACGTTCAAAATTATAATATTCGTGGGATTTAGGACCTGGAGAACATTAACTTAACTTACCAGCTCTATGCAAAAAAAATTTGATTTGCGTTGGAAGTCTTTTAATATTTTCTTCCTTCTCCAGTTTATGTTTCCTGTTTTGTACACCAGATAGTTTCCTTTTTTTGTCGTCTGTTTCGGCCATCTACAAAATAAATTTAAAACAAAAAAACACTTAATAGATAAGTAGGTAAAAGTTCGTTTTCGCCCAACTAGGAATCGAACCTGGGACCTTAGTATATAGTGTGAGTCAAGACACGTTATCATAAGCCGGAAAATCACACCTGTCTGATCTCGAACTAAGCAAGCACCTACTAAAAGCGCTGCATTGCAGGGTTTTATCATATATCGAATTATCAGACTAACCCCAGCGCCCCGTTTGATAAAGTTATTTCGCAAGGCTGACTACAGTACAATAAACGAAGCATTAATGGCACACGACTGGGGTAAACTATACAATATTCATAATGTTGAGTTAGATTTGGATGAGTTTTATGATGTTATAAATAAGATAATTTCCGAATTTGTACCTGTATTCAGGGTGAAACATGAATCTAAGTATCCTCACTGGTTTTCTAATGCTTTAGTGAAAATAATAAAAGAAAAACTTAAACTTCATAAACGTTGGAAATTGTATGGTAGGCTAAGTGACTACGATGCATTTAATCTGTTACGTAAACGCCAAAAACTCGTACTACTGGAGTGTTATAATAAGTTTATTGAAATAACTGAAAATAATATAAAAAATGATTGTAAGCAATTCTGGTCTTTTGTTAAATCAAAGAAGAGTTCAAGTGAATTACCTAAGTCTGTATTTCTAAACGACGTCACTTGCGCAGAGGGCAGTGATATTTGCAATTTATTAAATTTCAGTATTTAAACCTAATGTGAAATGTAACAACTTGAGTTCTTTATTACACACCGCATCAGTTAATACCGTCTCTGTGGGTTCTGTTGAGATTACCGTCGATGTTGTTCAAAAATATCTCAAGAATCTGGATGTAAGCAAAGGAAGTGGACCGGATGGTATGCCAGCAATATTTTTGAGAAACACCTGGATGTCTCTTTCGGGACCATTGTCATATCTTTTCTATCTTTCATTAAGTACAGATGTTTTTCCCATGGTTTGGAAACAATCCTCTATAGTGCTCATCCATAAATCTGGAGGTAAACATAATTTACAGAATCATAGAGGTATTTCAAAGATCAGCGTGATTCCTAATTTCTTTGGGGAAATGTGTTTATGATGTAATTAATCCCATACTTCGTACTGTGATTATTGAGCATCAGCATGGTTTTATCAGTAGGAAATCCACGGAAACCAATCTTTGCGAATTTGTGCATAAAGTTGCTTCTTCAATGGACGAAGGCTTCCAGGTAGACGCGGTGTATATGGATTACTCCAAAATTTCGCATAGTTTATTGATTCGTAAGCTAGGTGGTATCGGTATACATGGTGATCTACTTCGGTGGGTCGAATCTTATTTAAGAGATCGTGGGCCTCAGGGTTCTCATCTTGGACCTTTATTATTTAATTTATATATTAATGGCATTCATTGCGTATTTAAAACATTCAAAATTTATACTTTATGCCGATGACAGGAAAATTGATAAAACTATTGAAAATGATTCTGACTGTTTGTTACTTCAAAATGACTTAGATAATTTAGTTACTTATTGCGAAAATAACTGTTTGCATTTAAATATAGAAAAGTGCTGTGCTATAAGCTTCACGAGAAAGATAAAGACAAATGTTTTATATGATTATAATTTACTTAATCGTTTAAAAACCATATTAATACTATAATCTCAAAGTCATTTCGGATGTTGGGATTTATTATCAGGATCTGAAGAGTCTTCAAACGTTGTTCTACTTTAACTCTTTTGTTTAACTGCTTTGTTAGATCGATTTTGGAGTATGCCTCAGTATGTATAAATTATAATTCTTATTATAATTTATACATAAACAGCACCGAAAGAATTTATTTAAAATTTGTAAAGTATATATCATTTAGATTGTGGCGACTGATACATAGCGACATCTAATTCATCGCAGTAACATCGCCACAACAATCGATAGCGAGAAAACTAGCATCGTCACAGCTATCGAGAGCAAGACGAACTGCAATAAGTTTCAATAGCAAGTAACGAGATGGCGCTGCACCCATACAAACAGCATAAATTAATAACTACAAGACATTTAGGACCAGGGTTGGCAATGTTTAAAACATTTGTTTTAAACATACGTTTAAAACACTGATTAAAACACTACAAAAGTATGTATCACGTTTAAAACATGATTAAAACTAATTTGTTTTAAACATGTTGAAAACACATAAAAAAAAACTCTTTATATGATTTTTACTAAAGAGTTGGCAACATCGATATTACTACATATTTGGGATTCCCCTGACTGACAAGCGGTAATGCGGTGAATGTTCATAAAACGCGGGGATTTCCCGGTTTGCTTTTGTTCAGCTAGATAGAATGAAAGCTGAACGAAATCGATCAATTCATGTTTTGCATGTGTAATGTGGTGGACACGTACTTTTTTTGTTTACATAATTATTTTTGTTCGGCGTTATTAATAAACAATAACGGTGCGTGTATGTGTGGTGTGTTATTTGGTAAAAAATATGATAACAGGGCGGAAGAAAGACTCGCTTTGGCGGAACTTTATAGAATTTCCAGCCTCTTCGAGTTCTACCACTGGAGTTGGCGGAAAGACACTCAGGGCGCAATGCAAGCATTGCAGGACAAACATAGTGGGCCTGATTGCTCGTATGAGAACATTTGGAAAAGTGTTCAGATTATGCATATAAAATTCGAGTGCATCAACCTCTTCGAGAATACAAATCTGTGAAAATCATTCAAGTGATGATGGTAAGAAAAGAAACTAAATAAATGTATATCTATCCATTAAATATTTGTCAAATTTATTAGCTTTAAAGCCGCAATGACACCAGCACATTTCGCTGCTTATATATTAAAATGGAGATGGTTTATCGGAAGAGGAGGACACAATAGGCATGGAGTTTTTAGATTCAAGCTGTCCAAATGCCATGAAAGATGTGCGAGGAGTTATACTGTTTTGGAGTACATGTTTAAAAAAAGACCTTTTAATAAAAACCCATGTGACTGTGTGGTGGAAATCAGTGAGTACTAAAGTGGATCCAGGGATGCTCGACATTACGTGTCAGTTATTTACTGCAACTGCTTCCTCCGCAGGAATTGAGAGGTTATTCTCGTCATTCGGACTGGTACATTCAAAATTAAGAAACAAGCTCGGCACTGAGAAAGCTCCTAAAAACTTCAGAAACTTCAGATCATGGAAGTTGAGGGTTGAGTTGAAGATAAGAGATGGGAAGTTGATTGAACTTGATTGCATTTTAATGTAACTGATGTTTTAAATAAATAATAATTATAATTTTAATATATAAATACTTTTTTATCTTTCTTTTTTTTTTCATTTTATACATATGTACGTGTTTAAAACATGATTAAAACATGTTTAAACCAAGGCAATTAAAACAGCAATGAACCATTAATAAAAAACATGTTTTTTTTGTTTTTCAAATAAAACATGATGTTTTTTTTCTTTAAAAAAAAAACATGTTTTTTTTCCAACCCTGTTTAGGACAAAGATTATAAATCACGTCGGGGTCACCACTTTACCGATTATTGTATTGGTTCACCAATTTACCGAAATGTTATGTGGTTTATTTATTAGTATATAGGTTGATATTTAACTTATTGATAAGTTTACTATCTGACTCAATTTATACGAAGGATCGGTAAAATAAATAAACGTGTTCACAGTTATGAGTTTACTTTCAGACTATTTGATGTTGAAGTGCCACTTCCAAAATACAAAATATCATAGATTACGTTGCCACAGAGTGGTCGACAAAGATTATAAAACAGATGCGCCACAAGATGTTCGCATTGCAAAGATAATAGTGATGAACTTATCAAAAAGTCCCTATGCAAGCGCCGCTGCGAGAGGGATCAGAATTTTCTGTATACATAAGATCTTAAACAATCTGATTGACTCGTCCTCACTTATCAAGTTATCAGTAATATTTACATAAAATGTCCTCGGAGAAGCTCTAGAAGTAAAGCTTTATTCAGTGTTCCTCTTGTTAAATCGAATTACACTGCTAACACATTTTTATATAGAACTTGTAGTATTTATGATGACAAATTTAATTCGATTGACATTTTTAATAACAGTTATGTTATGAAAAAGTTAAGAGAAATACTCAATGATTAATTTGTGAATCTTATATATCATATTTGCCAATTTATGTTTCATTTTTTTTATTGTTTTAATTATTTTATTTATTAACACGTTTCTTGTGAAATTGTTTATATTATTTATTTGACTGTGTAAAAATATTGTTTGTTTCCCAAATACTAATAAAATAAAATAAAAAATCAGACAGCGGACAAAAAATCAAACAGTTCGGTGACCAGAAATATTCATTTCCTTATTAGACCCCGCCGAAAATCAAACCCGAAACCCTCGGAAGGCAGGCTTACTATCGCTGCGCCATCCAATCGTCAAATCTCTTTCTTGATCTTCTCAGCCTAACCAGGTACCATACATAGGTAACATGACTTAGGTACTACACAAACTTAAATAAGTATCAGAACCTTCTATGGATACCCGTACCTACAAAGAGAAACCACATGTGACTTACCTTAGCCTTGGACGTATACCGTCTTTTAAGTTTGAAGTCTGAAATGAGGTCTAAAACTATGAAGTCTGGTTCACTTTTATGTAAATCTCGTTAAATTTTCTTTTATGTGACACTGAAAAATCGCACTGCACATCACACGCAAACAAAACAAAATTCGGTGCACTCGTGGCAGGTGTCGAAACGCAAATAATGTAATGTACTATCAGTACATTACTCAAATGATGTAATGTACTATCAGTACATTACATCATTTGCGTTATTACTAACCATTGTTCGCTTATTAAAAGAAATAGATTATTCTCAAAGTACATATATAATATGCCGAACTTGCAAAACACCTCGTAAGTATTAATAAAATTTAACTCTATCAGTGTTGACATAAGCCCCAATTTAATACTCAAATATTATATTTCAACTTCGACCGGACGTAGCCATCGGCTATTTCAAAAGTATTGTTGAGTTCGAACTAAACTAGATCTAATTAGCATATGCGGGGTTAAAGATCGGCGCCCTCTTTGACACACTCTTTTATCTCTCCGCCGACGCCGCCTTCCGCACCTAGGTTACATTTTTATTGGGGTTCCTTCCGTACTCAAGCCAAACAAAGAAAGCTATTCTATTACGATTACCTCGTTACCATTAGGTATTCTGTGGCTAGGTACTGTAAGAAACCTGTCTGCTGTCAGTTTATCTCATCACATCACATACAGATAGATAGCTATTTTATGTAGATAACACGACGCGGTACCATTTATTGTTCACCAGGTAGCTTTACATAATGTAGGTACATATCACAAAAATGAAAAAAAAAAGATTTGTATAAACCATAACATATTAATTATATACCTACTTTTATAATATAACTAATGAACCATAGCAGAAGGAAGGGCAGGCCCAGCAGTGGAATCTTATAGGCTTACTAAAAATTCTAACATTAGTTTTTAGTTTCATTGTTCTAGGCCCTTGGTTGGCGAATATTGTGTAAAATAAGAAAGATTTTTTTTTTAACAGTATAAATTATAATGTAACCGTACGGAACAGTCATTTTTATTGTTTTAAATTATTACATACATAAATAATTTCAAAAGATACCGCGGGACCAATGGCATTGTTTTAAGTTTACACTTTGAACGCCGAGCGTGTATGACGTAATACTTACATCTATGCATCTATAACGTAAACTTAGCGTTTACGTAAAGTCTACATTATATGTACGTTTACGTTTATGTATTACGTTAATCACAATGGAGAAATAATTTTTTATTTTTTTTATTAATTGGGTGCATCTCTTTTTTTCTGTAGTCGGGATAAAAAAAGTAAAATATAAAAAGTTACCATACCTTGAAATACTAATGTGCGCAATTTACCAGATACAATTAAGTAACTGGTTTGGACTATTGGCGAGCTGTTTATTGATACTTAGGGTATTTTTTTGAATGATAAAGAAATGATAAGCTTATTTTGAGTCACCTGGGTAACCGTTATGTTTTGGAATAAAAAAAATAATTATAATGTTTCTTTATACTTTATTAGATACATGGTAGCAAAAATAATTATATAATTTTAACAACTTTATTCTCAACCTACGATTATTTGAAAAATTAACAAAAACGTTGTCTCTTGGATAACTGTGAATAGAAATAATATTTTACTTTAACATAATTCTTATACATTTTAGGTTTTTTCTTCAAATCATTGATATCTAGAAATTGTATTAGAAGTTGTAATCAACACTATTTTCTTGACTTTTTAACAAAGATGAAAATTAAGATAAATACTAAAAATGGTTTTATAAACTAGGGACAATTGGTTTTCCAAGAAACACAATTAGGTTTTCGAAGAGACATCAGAAAGTAGTTTAATAGAGATAGTATTCAAAAATTGACTAACCGTTTTTAGTAACGAAATAAATATCTTAAGACTCTATAATACGAGAGTAGTTAAACAAGAAAATCAACAATTTATCAAATAGTAGACTAGTACTCAGACAAATAGTTAAATATTATCCAAATATAATCAGCCTTGCAAATTATTTTGTTCTAGGAACCATCAAAATAACTAAAGAGGTTTAAAAAACTTAATACTTAGATAATTATAGAGGTACTTATAAAAACTTAAAAATCAGTCAAACCTTAACATAATCAGCCTTTTCATAGAAAAAAATTAAAATAACTCTAGATTACCAATAGTGAGTTAAGACATTAGGGGGCGTCCATAAATTACGTGAGATGTTTAAGGGGGGGAGGGGGTCGAGGCAAATCTCATCTAATCTTACGTTGGAGAGAGGGGGGGTCTCGGCAAATATCACGCAATTTTTTTTTCTGATTGAAACAAAAACACAAAAATACTATTTTGGTCCATTTAATCCAGATTGTACATGCTTAAGATTTAATCTTAAGCGTAATCGTATACGATTAAGATCATTCACTAATTCGTTCAAAAGAAAATAATTTCATTCATACTTCGACACTATACATCTACTAAATGTCAAACCACCATATTTGTAGGGTTCGAACGATACTTTCGATATCGAGTAGGCATCGATACTTTCAAAAGCTATACTCGATACTACAACAAGGCAAATACTCGCAAGTACTCATCAAATTGCATTTTGAAAAATCTCACGTGAGATTGGGGAATGGGGGTGGCGGTTGAATAAAATCTCACGACATCTCACCAGGGGGGGAGGGAGGGTCAGAAAATTAAAAAAACACCTCACGTAATTTATGGACGCCCCCTTACAGTTATCAATCGTGCAAAACAAGGTTTTACATTTCAAAAATATCAATATTATCTGTAAACTGGAAGTGATACTGACCACGTTTTGGTCGTGGTAATTTTTTTATGATGTCCTCATGCTTGATGTAGGCAACATCGTTTTTGTCAAGGCGGAAAGTTTTCGCATTATTTACGCGCCGCAAAAACGTGACTCGTATTTCTCCATCGTCGTCCAATTCATCATCTGTATAGTTTGCCTTTCATGTTTTGTACATTGACCATCAAATAATCACCTTGAGAATAAGCCACACGCTGTTCTCGTCCAGACCCTGTAGGTACTGAAGAACATGATTCCTGTTCGTCTTCTGAGTCATAAATAATTCCATATGTGGGTTTATCACGTGGTTGACATAGATGAGAAATTTCGATCTCACTGTCTCTAATTTGTTGATCTTCCAAAGCTAAGTTTTTGAGAACACTCAATGGTTCGTTATCATCTGATGAACTACTTCAGTAATAACATGTTTTATTAATTCTGATGTTCGTAGGATAATAAATTTTAACGTCCAGGCAATCACAAAATCCTCTATTACAAAAACATCCCAAAGTTCTATATTTTATCTGATGGACACTTAATGTTTTTAGAAGGGCCACACAAGCGCCTTGATTTTAGAAGGTAGAGCTTTACATATTGTATCAATATTATTCTGATTATAAACAGTTTTATCTTGCAGTTAAATCTTCAACTGTTCCTTTCTTTGTTTCTTTAATATTTTTTACTGTCTTGTGTGTTCGTCCATCTTTTTCGTATGATATTTCTTTCCTACACCATTCCTGCCACGTCATTGTCATTGAATTTTTTGTGATATCATGACCTATCCTTTTATTACAGCAATCTTGACATGTAGAGTACATGCATGATTGTCTTTGTGGATCACAAACTATTGCCGGAATCAGGTGGTCTAAATTATCGTCATTAACAATTCCTTTCTTTTTGAGTACCTGTGCTTTATAGGTCGGGTTGAGATGTTTCTTGCATAAGCACATTTCTCGTACGGAGACTGCAGGCTTTACAACATAAAAAGGTAGGCTTTTGGAAAAGTAGCTGTATGAATATTTGATGTCAGGGTTTTCCTTTTTGAATGTTTGAAAGAAAGCTTTTACTGTATCCAATAAATACCTCTTTTGCATTTTCACACTACTTTTAGTTTTTGTATCTTTTCTTCCAGCCGTTGGCCTCGGTATATCATCTCTTGAAAAGAAATACCCGATTCTTTCATTTAGCTTTAGTTTGCTATTTCGTACACTTATCGTAGATCTCAAACTCTCTTTCAAACCTAATGCATCTTTTGCAATGTTGACTTTTACCGAATCTTGAATTTGGTCAAATACTCTTTAAAACGTAGTTTTTTCTCGATTTTTTTTCAAAGATATGTATTTTTCTTTTATCGCATTGCTTAATGATCTGTATTTTTTTTTCAAAATTATTTTCATATCTATCTTTAAAGTTTTCCTTATTTTTTTTTGAGAACTTTGGTATCGTTTCTTATATTTTTCGTATTTTTGTTTTAATTCTTCGTTTCCTTTCTTTAGCTTTAAACTGTCTCTATAGAGTTTTGACCGGTCACGTTTAATTTGCTTTCTACCTCTTTCCTTGTGAGAAACTGATGAACCTTGTGACAATGCAGGAGAATCGTTTCGTTGAATCTCTATCAGGTTATTATGATTATAATTTGGTTCATTTTCCACGAAAATGGCGAACTTGGAGGTGTATTATCAATAAACGGTGAAGATTTTTTTTCTATCTCTTTGTTTTTTTTCTTAATCTCTAAATTACTCGAGCATTATATTTTTCTTTGGCATTTAAATCCTTGACCAGTCTTTTTGTAGCGTGGTAACTTTTTCTCTTTTTCTTTTTATACTTGTTGTACTTTTCTGGATCAAGTTTTAACCTTTCTTTAAAGCGCCTTTGCTTTTCTTTGTTAGATAGTGGCATCACCTAGAACCAAATAAATTAAAAACTGTTAGAAATCCTTTATTTAAAAATAGTAATTATATTTAATAGTAACTGGCCCTACGAACTTTGTAGATTGAATAGAAAGTGTTCAATAAAAATGCAAGTTGTTTTTTTGATTGATAGCAAAATAAATCTCCTATAAAAATGATATAGCAATATTTGCATAATACCCATCGATTTTGAAAAAAAAAAAACGTATATTTAATAGTTGATAATAATCTAAAAAAGGAGATATACATTTTTTGCACCGGGTCTGGGTCATATAATATGACGGACCTTCTTTTCAATTTTTAATTAATTTTTAATTATTTTTTTCCCATGATAAACAAATAATTTTAAGATGTTATCTTTTCAAAGTTGCTAGAACTTATATAATATACTTACATAATTTTTCATACTGCAAAACTACAAAATTTTGGTATTCAGCAACTTGCAGCAACTATATGAAAATATGCTTTTTAATTCGCTACAATTTGCAGACTCCATTTCTGTAGTAAAACATTAAAGTTTTTTTTAATCCTATAATGCAGTTAAATTAATATTCAAAAAGTATAAAAAAAAATATAACAGCAACAAGTTAGTAAAAACTTATATTAAAAGCACAAATAACTGTATATTACATATGTAAATGGAACACAATAAATTCAAAACTATAAAATATGTATGTTTATTATATTGAAAACTTATATCTAAACTTATTTACAAAATATTCACAATAATAACGTTCACAAAAGCGTCCGAGCGCAAAAACAAAAAAAATAAACACTACTAATTCAAGAATAAATATCAAAACACTTTACACGCACACTATGGTAAATTTGTGTCGATTGCATATAGTATTTTGGAGCAACGAGCGACACAAGCTACTCGTCGGAATGCCAGCGAAAGACTGCCGCGCGCGCCCGCACACAGCCCCTCCGCAATATATCGATTGAAATTTCGATAGAATCGATAGTTTGTTCAGCGAATGTTAACTGATTTACATGAGCAACGCTCTTTTTAGAGTATTTCTGATTACCTTTCTATTAGTGTTTAAACATTTTCAAAATTCGTAGCCGTTTATTAGATATTATTCCTGGAAGTTTAACGACAGCGTTCCGTTTTTAATTCATTATATATAGAATTTTTAAAGATAGAATCATTTTAAACGCTCTTTATGGAGATAAAGAGTTGATGATTCATATATATTTTTTTCATAATTTTTGAACCAACCGTTTTGGAGATATTATTCCTGGAAAATGCCCATTTTTGTTAATCCTCGCCTTAAGTGTGATCTTGTTACCTGATTGGCGCGGTGCGGCGGCGCGCTTTAGAGACTAACACTTTCTTTGAGTTTGACCGACTCTATAAGTACCTATGTTCATACATATATCGTAAATTTATAGCCATAGGATGGTAAGAAAGTAGTGTACGCCCTATCACCTAGATCAGCCACCTTCTCGACCGCCAGGCTGGCGACCTCTAGGCCCGGCGCCCGGGTGCGGCTGCGCCACACACTCCTATGGCTAAGACGCCCCTGAGATTGCTGTAACTATAGTTTTATTATAACGTTCAACTGTATCTTATCTTTTATCTGGGAGTAAAAAGTATTTGGGTATCTTGTAAAAATTTAATAAATCTTTGAGTTCTTGGCTAATCATTTGAGGGCCATTGTCTAAAATTTTAGTTTCAAGTATTCCATAAGTCTTAAATACTAAATTGTCGAGAATATGTTTAATAATAGAAGAAGTAGCGCGTTTGAAAGGGTAAATTAGGTAATATTTTGAAAAACAACAGGTAACAAATAAGTATAAACCTGTTATGTTTATGAGAAATTGGTAAAGGGCCAATCAAAATCGATTGATATGCACTAGAAAGGACGAGAACAATATTTTGGTTAACCTATAAGACCTTGCTTGGTATGTTTGTAAGCTGCACAAGTATCATATTTAGAAATGAGTTGCTATGCATTTACCTATACTTTCCGGGCCAGTAATATTTATCTTTAATTCGATGGTACGTTTTAAAATTTCCAAAACGTTAAAATCGTAATAGAGGCTCAAAACTGTGTTCGTCGCTTTATTTGAAATAGGGCTCGCGTGGTGCGATAGTGCCCGTTTGTTCTGCTTGATTCTATCTTAAGGCCTAGGACTATGCCCCCAGTGGTGGAAACATTGATAGGCTGATTAATGAGAGTTTTCAAAAAGAATATGCTCTCTTTAGTTTATTTCCAAAATATCAAGTAACGCTGAATTCAGATATACCTAGTATCCTATTGTATTTTTTGTCCAATAGTAAAGAAAGAAATAAATATTATAATTTAGGTAACCACTTTTAATATTATGGTCTGTATTTCCTTTTGTAGGGTGTATATTGGGTCGCCTAATTTTTTGTACTCCTAATTGGCTTTGGCACATAAACGGTCAGCCTAATTTTTTTTCGCACAATTTTAATATTCCTAATGGTGTTTAATCTAATATCATTTCGCGTAACTTTTTATCGCCGTATTGTAACTTACCAAATGTGACATTAGGCGGAACAATCTGTTATCCCTATTCCTCGCAATTACTAAATAGTAATGCGCACAAAATTAAAACGCACGAAAGTTATAAACGCCTTAACGTTTGTATCAGGCAAAATTACTTGCTCATCAAACAAATAAAAAAGTTAGCAAGCATGCAGCATGCAGGCAAGCATGCAGCACGCAAGCAAGCATGCAGCACGCATGGCTTCTGTCACGGCTCCGTCGCTGCGGGACCCCGGTGGTCCCACGCGAGCTTATCGTCGCAGATGGTTTCCGCCCACCGTTAAAACCACCTGCTCCTCAGCTTGCGGGCCACCTCGCCCCTTCGCGCCTACGCGGGCTTAAATTACACTCTAGGAGTCGGACAAACAAGACTACGTGATGTCGGTTTTACGGCAGTGTCGATTTGGCTGCGATTCGTTTCTCAAGCCAATTGTTTTTTTTTGCACATTTAAGATTAGAAATGCTAAAATAAGAGCTTTTAATATTTAAGCGAAATGAAGATATGCAAATATATTTTAATGGATTTCATATTAGGAATTCTAAAATTAGGGCTTTCAATTCTGAGACCAAACTATGATAGTGCCAAAACAACTGTTAGGCTAAACAATAATTGTACGTTATAAGTTTAGGCCAATACAGTTCGGCCATGTTAAATTAGGACTTATAATTTTCCTCGGTAAGGCCGTAGCCGCGACGAGAGGGGATGCGACCCGTCGACCGGCTGGACGCTCCCTGTCTGCCCTCCGGGGCTGATACAGGGAGTGATGAGGCTGGTCTTCTGTGGCGAATCGACCTACGGGGGAGGGGATCCACGATAAGGGCTATGCCTGTGTGGATCCTCTCAACACGATGGGTAGGGGACCGGAGATTGCACAGTTGCGCATCTCTGGTCTCCAGCCAGGGGCAGCTGGCCGGTTCGCGCACCGGTCGGCATTGAACGCTCCTGCCTCGTCGTGGGGGTGCGTCTCGAATGTCTCTGAGGCGTACCCCCAACCCGAGTGGGACCTGCCCTTTTCAGGGCGGGCCGAAATGGGGGCGAACCGCGCGGTGTATGGCCTTCGGCATCGCTGAGTTTTAGTGGGTAAACTTCTGTTTCTTGTCTATGCAGTGATGCCAACTTAGGGTAAATTACCCTGGATTTAGAGTAAAATTGATCCTACAGGGTAATTTTCAGGGTATGAATGCTTCGAAGGTATTTTTTGGAGAAATTTATTTTCTGCCGGTATTGAAAGCTTTAACGTTTAATAGCATATTATTTAATCAACTCTCAACGACAAAAAACTCTCAATTTGGTGCTTCTGAGCGCAACAATAATGCAGTATTAACGCAAATCAATTTCTTTACCTGTCTTTTTTCGATTGTGTCTGTTGTCTGTGGTTGGAGCTTGTTGGAGTAAATATTCTGTGATATGTTTCTTGTGACAGCTTGTGTGAACAAGGTGTGAAAGGAAGTTGCCTACTTACTCTATAGTTGTGAAAAATGGCATCAACGATTGAGCCCGATCGCGCTTAATATTTGCAACTGAACTGAAGCTGAATCTTAATCGAAACACGATTTTTATAACATGCGGCGATTACTGAACCGAAAAGCGACGTCAAAAATTAAGATTTTTTTATAGGTACTAAAAATACACATGATTTAGATGGAGGGGGGGGTTATAGTCTTCAACTAACCATGTATCACCAAGGGGGAGGGGGGGGGGTTAGAAATTGATGAAAAAAAGCCACGTGATTAATGGACGACCCCAAAGCAGCTGTAGTTTTCTTTCTTTCTTTATTCAATGGTAAAAGGCTATCTTTCTTTATTCAATTGTAAAAAATAAACTTAAATAAAGTCTATGTTATACTAGATATAATGACGGTTAAGTAATTTTTACAATTTTTGTGTCAACTTACTCCAATTGTCTTTCCTTTGGAATTTGCAATTCAAGAAAACAATGTTTATCGCCTATAAAAAGTGAGTTGTGGGTCCGGAGGTAAACTAGCTCTCTGAAAAATATGTTTAATCTAGGGTAAACCTACATAAAGTCTGGGGTAACGCAAAAAAATGACCTGGCAGCACTGACTCGAGAGTTGAAACTTATATCGTTTTGTGTCGTGCGTGTGAATCGTTTTTGAAATTACAGCGTTATTTTGGTGACTCTTTTCAGATTCTTTGTGAAAAATATGTTTTATTCGTTTTTATAAGCACTAATAAATTACATATAACTTAATATAAATCATTAAATATCTGCCAAGTTAATTTGTTCATATTGCTGTCGAGTGTAAAGATGAAAAAGCAACTTTAAGGTAACTATTGAAAGATAAATGTGCTTTTCTGATGATAATCAGGAGTCTGCATGAAACTATAATAACAACGGATTCACAGAAGATTTGAACCTGTTTTGCCAAGGTCGTAAACTCATTATTTGTTACTGTATATCGTATTTATTATCAGAGTAGTATCTAATTACAAAATTTACAGTTAAGTATAAGGATAAAGTATACCATTTGTTAAAATAAATATACATGTATTAATTTAAAATTTTGTTATTTCATAAATTGATGGCAATCCGCTACAGCTTTATAAAGCTCAGGTTTACTATTTAGTTAAAATCTCAGCGTTAAAAACAACGTCTAGCACAACGTTGATACAACTTAAAACTTTATTATCTTTCAAAAATTTTTATTTGATTAAATCTCTTGCTATAACCTGTGCTACTCTGCTGGAATATGGTGAGTGTGATTTATTGACAACGTCAGATATAATCGCCATTCATTATTAATTAAAAAAATTATACAGTAATGAATTAAATAAACCTTCAATCAATAGGGTTGCCAAACATTTGAATTGACGCCAGCAGAGAAAAAAAACAACATTGCGTGACATCGATTTTACAACTAATGTGTAGGTATATTAAATTACTTGTCTCTATTATTGGAAATGTAGAATTTGTACTTTTTATGTTATGAACTTATAACATATTCTCAATATGAGTGTTCCAATATAGGTATATATTTTAACTGTTAATAGTTGGAATGCTATTATTGACTATTAATAGTTCTCATAACATTCAAATTATTGTCTATCGGTTAAAAATGTTTGCTTTAGTTATGACATTTTCTTAAGTAACTATTTTCTCGACTACAGATACGGTTATTAGGGTAACGTAGTAAATAAGGAACCCTTATAGTTCCGCCATGGTGACAGACAGGAATTTAAGACTGCAAAGTGCTATCTTAATTGTCGTTCAAATTACATTAGTAATTTTATTTAAATGAAGCTACAGATAAATTATTGAATGTTATTAAATAAATATATTACAAATACTTTCAAATATAAATTACTTTTGTTTCGCTAGTAAAATAATAGTAATTAGTAGGTAAAAATATTTGGGTTTTTAATTTTTTTTATGCGTTTTAATAGTTTATATTTCGATAACTTATCGTGTCCTTCGTGTTGCCTGACACACAGGAAAAAATAACATCATGTGCCTAAAACAACCTATTTTAGGCACATAATGTTAAATTTTTCCTGTATGAATATGTCTAGCTTTAAGTATTTTTCAATAAATATTATTATTACTATTTTAAAATAATATTTTTGTTATATTCCAACAATTTGATGCAAAATACTATATACCTATATGGTAAATATAATTAAAGAAAAATGCTTTAGAATTCACGAGTGCCAGTGTTTCAAATTTGTCGCAATCCCCTTTAAAGGTACAGCTGTGCTCTCGACTTATGGTTAAAGTCGTTATCTATTAAGGAACGAATAAAAACTTAGTAACTTATAATTAAAGTAATATTTGCGTAAATTTTCGAGCCCGTTCCGAACCATACGATTAATTAGAGATATCATTATATTTCTTTTTTTATCATTCATATGTTTAAGCAGTACTTCAATCTAACAGTTCGAAAAAACGCACTGTTTTTTATATTAGGTAATTTAAAAATTTAAGCACAATTTACAAAAATCAAAGCCTCTACGAATTATCTAAGCCAATAGTTATTCTGCTCTATTCAAGGGCGAAAAAATCACAGGCGAAATTTATTAGGGCCCTTAATCCAGCACTGTTTAAATACCTACACGTCATGTACTTTCAGAAATGACGTCATTCATCATACACTATTGATATAGAAAGACAACTTCAACCACAGGCGTTGTCGCTGATATTAGTTTAGTACAAGTTATCAAAATACATATAAAAATACACTTGAATCAAAATCAAAATCAAAATCAAAATAATCTTTATTCAAATAGACTTCTTAAAAGTACTTGTGAATCGTCCAACATTTTTTTCCCTGCCGCTCGTTCAGGACGTCTTTTGGCTGATAAGAAGAACGAGCAAGAAACTCACCAGCTCTAATAAGAGTAATGACATTTACAAAAACCATGTCATTACCAGATCAATACATTATAAATAAAGAGAGAAAAAAAAACAAAACTATGGTATAATGATAACATATTCATTTAATAATAATGGAAGCAAGATAATTTTTAATATACATATAATGAGTTAAGAAGTAATCACCTATCCAGTAGCTCTCAAATTCAAGCATTCTTATCTGTTATATAATCGGATACCTTATAGTAAGCTTTTTTATAAGTATTATTTTAATAGTAGATTTAAACTGCATGATATCTAATTGTTGTATTTTGCTTGGGACCTTATTGTAGAAGCGCACACAAAGACCCCTGAATGAGTTATTAACTTTTTGTAGTCTAGTGACAGGCACCGTTAATTTATTTTTATTTCTTGTATTAATATTGTGTACATCACTTATTATAGAAAACAAACTAATATTTTCACGAACGTACATTAAGTTCTTGTATATGTATTGAGAAGCAACAGTCATTATGCCTATTTCCTTAAATTTCTCCCTTAATTCTTAACCAACTTCAAAATCGAAAAGGGAATGTTATTTATTTAATCTTTATTACCTATAACAAATGACGGACTTTCTAAAAAAGATTCTTTAGCAGTCAAATAGTGAAAATGTACAGTACCTACATTCAATAGGATAACCTAGCTACTGATAGAATGAATAATACCAACATTTTCTGAGCTAATCTAGCTATATCTATTATTTAATATTTTCGGTAATATTCTTTTACTTAATGGCTACTGAATATCGGAGGGCCATAATCTTCTTATAAATAATTAGGCATTAAAAGCTCGTGAAAGTGTATGTTAATGATGATAAATATCTGAAACTAGCGAACCGGTTTTAATCAAATTTCGCATGTTGTTATTTTCTTAATTTTTAGTTTTGTTTTTCTTTTAATTTATATTTTTGATTGTTTTGATTTTATAGTTATTATGTAATTTATTGTAAGTATTCATGCTGTAAATTGTGTATGTGGTGTGTGATGTCAATAAAAAACGTTTTCTATTCTATTCTATGTATCTTTAATTTGATAGTTTTTAGGAGTCCGTACCCAAAGGATAATTATCTGAGAAGCGACTTATTCAAGAAAAACTATTAAAATAGGGCGGAGGCTTTTTGGAGGTCTGTCTGAGCGTCCGTTCGTGGTTTAGCTCAAAAACTATTGGTATTAGAAACTTCTAATTTGGCATGAGTATACTCGTTAATTACGCCAACTAAGTGGTAAAGTAGAATTTCTCAAAAAAAAATAGTGTATTTTCCCTACATGTAAAGTGGAGAGTGGGGATGATAATTTTTTTTGTCTTCTCCATAGTGTGGGGCATTTTTGGATAGTTCTTTTAAAAACATTGGGAGTATGGGAAGGTCGCTTTTCGATTTAGTAACCCGTTTGTGATTTATTAAGCTCTAAAGAGTTAATTTTCATCAACCAACTAAACTCGTTGGTAAAAATTCAAACGTTACAGCAGTAGTACCTATATATAACAAAGTTAAAAGGAAAACTATCATACTTAAATTGGTTTTACAAGTGTATGAGTAATAGTCGCCCAAAAGTCGAAAATTTTGAACAACTCCATAGATAATTAATGTGAATTTTTTTAACTTCTCTAATGAATAATGGTACGGAACTCCGACTAGCACTTGGTCGGTATTTTTCTCTGAATATATGGCTAGTAAAAAGTCGGGAGCAGCCAAGACAAAAGAAATATCTTCCTTTGTATTAAAGTCAAACCGTCAACAGGGGGTTAGATGTCTATATTTAAATATATTGCAATCCGTTTCAATTCGACATTTGATATATTCTCGAACTTTACTCTTAAACTATTTGACACCGATTGCGATCGCAACTTTTTCTATATATATTGAATGGACGATATTAATACGTTAATTAAACTTTAAATAGAATTGTCTAAGGTAAGTGTAAGAACTGTCGAAGTTGAATGCTAACTGTAGTCTTTTGACGTGTATTCCTAAGACGTTATTATGCTAGTATGATTACGGAAAGCGTTTAATTTTTGCCTATGTTTAATTCCAGAAAGAATGTGCTTCGACGGAAAGTGCTTGGGTTACATTGAGGTGGAGACGGGCTCCATGATCTTCGCGGTCTTAAACGCCGTAAGTTGCCACTTGAATAGTAGAGTTCGTTTCACGAGAGAAGTCTCTCGGATTTCAATGTTTTTGCTTTTATTACGAAGAAATAAGAGTTACGCCAAGGGAACTCTTTCGTTAAACTGTATATTTAAGGTATGGTTAGTGTAACTACACGTTCCGTTTGTAAGGGACTGTTTCGTTGTGGTATCATGTATAGTTTTGAGACAGAAACATCTAGTTTGCGGTGAAACCTTTAGCGAAGACAAATAAAAATATGCTGACACAAAAATCATCAAGTATTATAAAACTCCAAGCAGAGAGTTAGCGAATAGCAAGATAAAATATTTTGAATTATTGTGACCATCGTTATAGTAAATAGGGTACCTAATTTATTGCCTAAAACCTATCTCTAACAGACTTTAAAATCGAACAGAAGTCGGTAGAGTATGGGCCTGAGGTGGTGCCATATATTAATTTACCAAATTCACGTTATACTATTTCTAATGAAATATTATTAAAAGAATAGATAAATAAATAGAGTGTGTTGGTTAATGTTATTGTGTGAATATAAATTTAATCGAAATCGCTACGGTTTTCTTTATATAACAAAATAGATGAAAGCATTATGCTTAGTACCAAAAAAAAATACTTAGAAAATAAGGTATATTTTGTTGTTTTATATGCTTTTTGATGAGTGTTTGTATATTGTGAAATTTCATTTTATACATTTGTTATCTTCTATACTATAATAAAAACGTAACCGATCGATGTCTGTACATTGAAGATATATGAAAAAAACTGTTATGATGGATATTTATAAGTGTAATAGAACACAAAACAATGATTTTTTTTCTGTTTGTCTGTTTGTCGGTTTATCTGTTTGTCTGTGCGTTTGTGCACGATAATCTCAGAAACGGTTGAACCGATTTAGATGCAGTTTTCACTATTATAATTGTGGTATTCTTTCATTTACATTTAGTGTGAGACTAATAACCATTTATTATTATTTCAGGTGGTGTGGGCTTTCACTGTTGTTGGATCATTGATTGGGATAATCGTAATCTATTTTATGACTAATTCCTACGGTTACCAAGCTAAAGTAGGTGATGACAATTTTCGCGCCAATAGTATAGACAATTTTGATATTGGAGTGGGAGATTATCATATGAGTTTAAGAGATAATATGTCAACTCGGAATGCTTATTACATTGTCTACGTGGTTTGCGGTAGTCTGATTGGTGTGGGTCTATTCCACTTCTTGTTTGCCGTCTTACTTTGTAATGGCATCAACAAGGTTAGTACAGATATGAAAAAAATCATTATTATTAACAGACCTCTTGATAATAAGGATAATGAGTAATTTTTTTGTCTGTATTGAAGAATATTCAACACGATTTTTTTATAATTGAGTTAAAGTGTCACATGATGTCATACCTTTGTATATTTTCTACATAGTTGTGACGTAGCGAGCCCCTGTTCTTCAACTTTGATATCTAATATAATTCTTGTTAAATTGAAGCAAAAAATACGTACCTATCTAATAATTTTTTTTTTTATTATTATAGTGACGGATTATATATTTAATAATTTCACCCAGGCATCATCCTTATTGACAAATGCCCCAGTTCAAGCAGAGCGATCAGAGTATAATTTTCCTATGGTGTGACCTAACTGTTTCTTTTGCAATGTTTTTATTATTATATTTAATGTTATATGACTGGCCGTTAAACATTTTTTACACGTTAGTGGGTACGGTCAAGGACCAAGTCACATAACATTAAGTAAAATAAATAATAATAAAGAATTTGCAGTAAGGGACCTTAGACTTGGCTTTACATTGTCTACTTTGCCTTGAGATTTCGTTATTTTTTAGAGATAAACTAGCAGCTCCATTGAGACTACTATTTATTTACAGAATGTTTTGGTGGGGATTCCATTCTTTTTGCAGAAAGCTGACGAGTAGATAAGCTTGTTACCAAGTCGCTAGCGCGTTTCGAAATATAGTCAGCGCCATCTGGTGATGTGTGCTAACACCACTGCCCATTCAACGCATTATTTGAAAGCAAACATTGATAGCATTGATATAGGAAATTATTGTACAGTTTTCCTTTTAATTTCCTCCTTTAATTGCTTTTAACATGAATAGATACTATAAATATTAAAAGGAGAGTCTCACTACGCAGAATAAATTTTGCAAAGACAGTCGGTTTCTCCATTCGGCCATTACGGTTTCTCCATGTGAACGTTAAACTCTACCTCTGTACTAAATTTCAGCGTTCCAGATGAATCGAAAGTACCAGTTCTATTTTGATGATCAGTGAGGGAGTTTGGTCGTGTCGAAAATACAAAACTTTGCTTTTGCTTAGCTTCGGAACTAAATGATCTATCGAATTGAAATTTTGGATTTCAAGTGTGTGATTACAGCTTACTAGATGACGAAAATTTTAGCGTTCTAGTCCCATCTAGGGGTTCTCAAATATGGGCCCGAAAATGTGGCGATGGTTTCCGAAGAGAATAATATGGCAGTGTTACTTCGCGTTCGACTTATCTGGGTACTGCTCTGCCTCCTGATTTATTCAAAACGTCAATCGCGGATATTAATGAAAATGGTATCAAATGTAAGGAATTTAGCCTTTTAATGAAATGATGAATTAAACTTTTTAATGAAAATTGTTTAAAAACAGTAACAAGTGCTTGAAAGATTCGTCAGTCCTGGGTAGCTCAATGGTTAGAGCAGTCGCCCGGATGGCGAAAAGGCATGGGTTCGAATCACATCTTAGGGTGCCAGGGATCAAGTGAATTTTTTAAGCATTAAATATAAAAAATATAAAATAATAATTCACAAAGGAAGATAGCTAACTTTGCTGAAGTTTCCCAGTAGTCAGTGCTTTATAAAAAATATACCGTTATTTCAGATGTTCTGGATCCTTTACAGGTTTCGTGTTGCGTCTAAAACAAATTTTAAATGTCTTTTATTTATTTAAATTGATTTAAATTCTTCTAGCCATATACGACCTAAGTCTTGCTCGACTTCTAAATTGCGTGACGCCTTTTTTAATATTTTTTAATCGTTCGTCTGCAGGGTGGCCAGCATGATTCGAAATATTGAATTTTGTTCTTCGTATTGTATATCATATTTCATATTTTGACGTTTATTCTGCCACTCGCTTATAGCTTTCGCTAAACGAAGAGTCGCTCACACGTTGCAATTGAACATATAAAAATAGCGAATGTCGAATTAAAATCAGTAGAAAAGGAGCGCTCAACGCGAGACGAACGATTCATAAATACAGCTCTTGTACTTATGTGCTGAATAAAAAATTTACAAATGTATGCCTACAAATAAAATCGATACATCCATTTAAAAGTAGTTTTATTCGTACGTAGGTATGGAAATACAGAATATTATTAAATCCTATTACAAATACCAACAAACTCGCTACGAGGTCATACAAAGAGAGTTCGGACGGCCGGTGCATCGCATTTTGTAGTGATTTTGCTGAATTATTTAACATTTTTATTGATATAATATATCTTTATTCCTTATGAAGTAATAATTCTTCTGGTACAAATTTTGTTGTCTAACATTATTGTAGATAGGAGATATGACACGGTTAGCTTATAGCTATTTTCGAAGTTTTCAATGCTTTGGTTTATAATATTAAGCACAATTTACGAAAAGCGACCGCTACGAACTATGCCCATAGTTATATTTTCTGCATTATTCAATAAGTCAAAATATGTAATATATCGTTTATGTAGGATACGATTTCGAAAGAAGTTTATTATAATCGACTTTTAGTTTTCTTTTTTATTTCTTTTATGTGTATTTATACTATGAATTTTATTTATTTCAGAGAAACAATTCGCAGATCAAGGCATATTTCATCTATGGCATAGTGATGGCTATAATAAATTCCATTGCTGTTTTGGTACTTGGTTCGATGTATAGCAGTTTTTTTTTGCTTGTTGCTCCCCTGGGTAAGTGAAACATTCGCAATATTACAATAGGTACATAATGCATTAAGAATTCATTTCAAAATCCAAGAGAATGACGCTGCCGGACTGACGGACTCGCTACTTTTGTCTCCAAAGAAAATTAGTCATTAAAATTTATTTCTGTGTTTGTCTCCAATCTTTCATACGAGGGTCAAACTGAAAGTTCTTAGAAAATCAAAAACTGATTACATTAGCCAGTTATTAGTTATATTATATCTTTTCAAAATATTGTCCATTCACGTCAATACACCGCTGCATGCGATGGAACCACTGGGAAAAGCACTTTGCCCACTCGTCCTTAGGGGTCTCTTCAATGGCATCGCGATACGCAGCCACCGCTTCTTCAGCATTCATAAACCGCTTTCCTTTAAGTTTTTCTTTAATTTTTGGAAATAAATAAAAATCACAAGGCGCGAGGTCGGGGCTATACGGCGGGTGACCCAGTAATTCAACGTTTGATGTCGCCAAATAGTCGATCGTTCGCTTGGCGGTGTGCGACGAGGCGTTGTCGTGGTGAAGGAGGATCCTACTGCGAGGTCGTTTCTCTCGAACTTTTTCCAAGACAAGTGGCAAACAATTGGTAGTGTACCATTCTGCAGAAACTGTTTTTTGATCCTCTAACACAATTGTTGCAAAATGACCTATCCTTCCAAAGAACGAGGCCACCATTTTTTTTCCCGCACTTCGATCTCTCTTCACTTTAGTTGGCAACTCCTCGAAAGGAAACATCCACTGAGCAGATTGTCTTTTGGTTTTAGGATCATAACAGTAAATCCAGCTTTCGTCACCTGTTAGTATGTCGAACACAGCATTTGAGTCACCTCCGTTAAATCTTTCAATCATTTTACGACACCAATCCACACGATGGAGTTTTTGAGCCTCAGTCAAATTATGAGGTATCCACCGGGCGCAAAGCTTCCTGACCGCTAAATGTTCGTGGAGGATTTTGTGCACTTGACTCATACCGATGCCTAAGCTTGTCCGAATCTGTTGATAGGTCACTCTTTTGTCAGTCTCTATCATACGCCGCACAACACAGATGTTATCTTCAGTCGTCGCCGTAGAAGGCCGTCCCTCACGTAAATCATCAGTGAGATTAGTGCGACCACGTTTAAACTCATTAAACCAGTTGTAAACAGTCGCACGAGATGGGGCTTCATCGTGAAAGGCCAATCGTAGTCTATCATAACTTTCTTGTTGACTTAAATGACATCGAAAGTCATAAAAAATCATTGCACGAAAATTTTCTCGTGTTAAATTCATGATGACGTGACACAGATAATTTTCAATTTGCCGCCAAATCGTAAAACAAATGACAAATGAATGAAATATATACTCAGTAATATTGGCAAAGAGTTATATTTTCAAATTTTAGAATTATTTTTTTATTATATTGTTTATAAGTGGCCAGTTCTAAGAACTTTCAGTTTGACCCTCGTAAGTATAGTCAAAACAACAAAACCCAAATTTCACCAATTGATTTTAAGTCTTAACTGCTTACAGTTAAATTTACAATTGAATACGGGAATTTGGTGTTATTTGATGCTCTGTGCACATTAAACAAATATTTTTGTTATTGTTTCAGTTGTCTACGGTTTTATACTGCATATGATAAAATTGACTATGGACAAGTTTTCGACCGGACAAGTACTCGATTTTCAATACAAGCGTCTCGTGGAACAGTTCGGACTCACTCCTTAGAAACTAATACTTTCCGGTTCTTTATTTCGTTATATTGTTTAGTTTCAAAATTGTCTCCGTAAAATTGGAAGCATCATAGTTTATAATCACACTAGAATTATTATAATATAATCTAAGCCAACATAAGCCTACTTAAGTTCTTTATTATGGTAATTTTATATATTGCCTATATTCCACATTTATAACTTATTTAGTATATTTTTATATTTGTTCCTATCTTTTCTCCCCTTTCCTTACCGGGTCGATATCCCTTATATGCTTTAATCGAGACGTCGTCGGCATAGTAGGGCTGCGTCTTGACGCGACTGGGACGAGGCTTGCCTCTCCGTTCGTATGATCAAATTGAATCCCCAAATTCACTTTACGACCACAAACACCGAACTTTGAACAAACACTCTATAAAACTCTTACTAGCCAATGTACAAAAAAAAGCCTTTTTAGGTATGATCTAACTAGACAGATTATAAACTGTCAGTGTTTATTATTTTGTCGTGACATAACTATTATTAAGAAAGACATAATTTCAACACCGAGCATAAGTATATAAGTAATTAATCATGTAAGATTTAATTTTGATTTATGTTCGGACCGTGACGTCACGTAACGTAATGTACGAAGCGGAGGAGAGATGGTCATTGCGCCTTGAGTCGCCGCAGCATAAATACCATTTTTTATATAAATATACTTTTCAATTGTAAAACTTCAAAGTTAACAATAAACAGTTTAACAAGTGCAGGCAGACTTATTTCAATCTCGAGAAATTGAGAATCGGCGTAATAATTTTGGTGACCCCGACGTGATTATATCACGGCCGCAGTGACGAGCGGCATTGCAAATTTGCCAAAAGGAGACCCGTCCTTCAGGAACCCGCCAGCCAGCAGCTGCAGCATCATTTCCGAAGGAAGTGTGTAAAATATCCTTTTCAATAATACTAACTCCCTTTTGCCTTGATTTGTGTGAATTAGATACTTCAACTCATTCGCGACGTTATTTACCCCCAACAAAATAAAAAAAAATAAAAAATCAAGATAGAATTATTCTTCATACATTTATTTACGTCAACTTAAACTATACTTAATAAAAAGGTAAAATTTTCTCACTAAGTGAATACTTCAGATTTAATAACTAAAGAAAAAGTTGTTGTGAACAGTGCGCATTCAAACAATAAGATACCTACCGTGCACTCCAAGTCGGCCGCAAAACTGGTTTGTTATCTAGTGAACAACATAACACAGCGTGCAAAGGATTCAATCGTAACATATTTACTAATTTATTAATGATCATAGTTTTATAATCTGTAGTGATTTATAGTGTGTTACGTTATTTGTGCCGACAAGATGAGTGATTTAAAAGATCTTATTAAGCAAAGAGGTAACATAAGGGCTCGATTTACTTTGTTCGAAAAATATTTAAAGCCGTTATTGGATTCCAATGATACAAGTGCATTAAGGATAAATGAATTACGTGTCCGATTAAGTAAGATGCGTGAAGTGTCGTGCATCTATGAGGATATTCAATCTCAAATTGAAATGTTGGACGAAGATATAACTAAACAAATGAATGAGCGCGAAATTACTGAGAATTTGTTTTATAATTTAATTGCTCAAGCTCAGTCATTATTAGATTTTGTAATTTATAGATATCGAAATTTGAGTTTTTTTGTTTGAGTCTATGGCTACTTTTCATAGACTATTTTCTTGTATTAGTAACTTGTCTGTGTTTTTATGGTAATAAAAAAAATGGCAGTTTTTCATCTCTAGAAACAGCCACGCGTTTAAATTATATTTTATTGTACCTGTTATTAACAATAGGTTATGGGCCCAGGGTCGCATATATTTTTTTAGCTAGAAATAGTTGTTTTTCTAACAAAGTTCGCGAGTGATAGATTGCAACAAAAATCATGTCGACGAACTATTTGGTAAATGTACCAAAGTTAAAAGGACGAGAAAATTATACGGAGTGGTGCTTCGCCGCGGAGAATTTTCTGATCCTGGAGAATATGGAGCATTGCATAAAGCCTGCTGCCGGGAAGATTATAGAAGCCGCTGATGATGCGAGGACCAAGGCTAAATTAATTCTTACGATCGACTCAAGTTTGTACGTGCACATAAAGGATGTCAAAACGTCGTTGGAACTGTGGAATAAACTGAAAGCCTTATTCGACGACTCCGGATTCAGTAGACGTATCAGTTTATTGAGAAATCTTATCTCAATTCGTCTCGAAAATTGCAGTACTATGACAAGTTATGTGACACAGCTAGTAGAGACTGGACAAAAGCTAAGCGGAACAGGATTTCAAATCAGTGACGAGTGGATCGGCTGTTTATTGTTAGCTGATTTAACGGAGAAATATTCGCCGATGATAATGGCGATCGAGCATTCCGGGATCGCCATCACCACCGATGCCATTAAATCAAAGTTGATGGATTTGGACGAAAACAATAATGGCGCCGCAAGCGGGGCATTTGCAATTTTTAAAAAAAACAAGGTTGGCAGCATTGGTCACAGTAGAGCAAAAGACAATGGACATTCGCAAATGTCAAAGTCAAAGAAAGTACTGCGGTGTTATAGATGTAAACAAACCGGGCACTATCGCAATCAATGTACTGTTGATAAGGATTCTAAGGATTCTCTAAATACCAAATCGAGTGAACGTAAACAAACAAATGCGTTCAACGCCGTCTTCCTAAATGGCAGTTTTTCAAAAACAGATTGGTATGTTGACTCGGGAGCAAGCGCCCACTTAACCTCAAATGAAGATTGGATTAAAAACGTCTCGACCGAGCATCTAATTAAAGAAATCGTTGTTGCGAACGAAGAAAAGCTTAGTGTAAAGTGCTCGGGTGACGTGCAAATTGCGACGGTTACTAACGACAGTGAATATGACGTGATTGTTGAAGGAGTATTGTGTGTGCCGAAATTAACCACAAACTTACTGTCTGTCAGTCAGTTGGTCAGAAAAGGTAACCGAGTGGTGTTTACTACCAGCGGGTGGAGTATTTACAACAGAAATGAGCAATTGGTCGCCGTAGCATCATTAACAAATGGAGTCTACAAATTGATAACTCCTGAGAGCACACTGGCCACAACATTTATATCTATAGACACATGGCATCGCAGATTAGGCCATGTAAATAGCTTGTACTTAAATAAGATGCCTGATGCAGTAAGTGGCATGGAACTTGAGAAGAAAAGTGATATTTCTCAATCGTCATGTATTGTTTGTTGTGAAGGCAAGCAGTCACGCCTTCCTTTTGGACATACTGGTTCGAGAAGTGATAAATTATTGGGTGTAGTTCACAGTGATGTATGTGGTCCGATGGAAAATGCTTCTATTGGTGGGTCCAGGTACTTCATGTTGCTCATTGATGATTACAGTCGTATGACCTACATATATTTCATGAAACAGAAAAGTGAAGCACTTCAATACCTCCAGAATTACAAGGTCAAAGTAGAGAACCAATTAAACAGAAAAATTAAAATACTACGCAGTGATAATGGGAAGGAATTTTGCAACAGAAGTTTTGATGATTATTTGAAGCAAAATGGTATTTTGCATCAGAAGTCGAATCCCTACACGCCGGAGCAAAATGGCCTGGCGGAGCGTTTTAATCGCACGGTCATTGAGAAAGCGAAGTGTTTATTATTTGATGCCAAGCCAGGTAAAGAATTTTGGGCTGAGGCATCAAATACAGCAGTCTACCTGCATAACCGTACTGTTCTTCCAGCGTTGAATGATAAAACACCCTATGAAGTATGGACAGGAGGTAGGCCAGACATTATTCATTTGCGAATTTTTGGGAGCCGTGTCATGGTGCATGTGGCAAAGGAAAAGCGCCAAAAATGGGACAAAAAGTCAGAGGAGCAGATACTTGTGGGCTATTCAGAGGACATAAAAGGGTATAGACTTTATAATCCCGTCACCAAGAAGATCAACACTAGTAGAGATGTTATCATAATGGAAGAAGTGTCAATGCCTGTGACAGAAAGCAAAGAATGCAATGAAGAGAATCTAGAATCAGTGGGGGGCATATCTTCAGATGTTTTAGAAGACACTATAATTGAAAGTCATGGTGACAAATCTGACCTGACATATATTCCAAGTGAATATGAAGATACTGAGTTGACTGAATCAGATGAATCAAAGTATAATAGAAGAACTGTTAGGCTGCGGAAGAAACCAGAACGGTTTGGATATTCAAATATGTGTGCTAATTCTACTTTGGAAGCTTGGGATGATGCTGGTGATCTGACTCTGCAGGAAGCATTGGCAGGGCCAGAAAAGGAGCAGTGGTTAAATGCAATTGGGGAAGAACTGGACAGTTTTAGTGAAAATGATGCATGGGAGTTGGTAGATGTTCCAAGTGCAGGCACAGTGGTGAAGTGCAAGTGGGTTCTTAAAAAGAAATATTGTGACAAACAAGTGAGATATCGTGCAAGGTTAGTTGCTAAGGGATTTACACAAAGACCTGGTGTAGATTATAACGAGACGTTCTCTCCTGTTATCAGACATTCAACTTTGCGTTATCTATTTGCATTGAGTGTACAGTTAAATATGGACATAACCCATCTAGATGTCACTACAGCATTTCTTAATGGTTGTTTAAAGGAAACTATATTTATGCAGTTACCTGAATATTTCCCTATTGTTGATTGTAACAAGGTTCTTAGATTAAAAAAGGCTATTTATGGTTTAAAACAGGCATCATTGGCCTGGTATGATAGAGTTAATGAAATTTTATGTAATTTAGGTTATGTCAAGAGTAAAGTAGAGCCTTGTGTATTTATAAAAGATTATCATAATAAAAAAAAAGTGATAGTTGGTCTCTATGTAGACGATTTTCTGATTTTTTCAAATGTAAAGTCTGAAACTGATAGTTTAATTGAGGCCTTAAGTGCTAAATTTAAAATTAAAAATCTTGGTGATGTCAAACATTATCTAGGCATGAGAATTAATGTTGATAGGAAGAACTGTGTTGTAACCCTTGATCAGAAGCATTATATAGAGCAGTTGATACAAAAGTTTAAGATGTCAGAATGTCACACAGTGGAAACACCTATTGAATGTAAATTAAATGTTGACAAATCTAGTGTCTGTAAAGATGATATTCCATATCAAAAGTTATTAGGATGTTTAACGTATCTTGCAGTGTTGACTAGGCCAGACATAGCATACTCTGTCAGTTATTTGTCACAATTCAATAATTCTTATTCAGATGTTCATTTTTCTTATGCTAAAAGGGTTCTAAGATACTTGTATAAGACTAGAGATTACGGTCTGAAGTACTCCAAAGAAACAGCAGATTTGGTAGGTTATGTAGACGCTGATTGGGCGAGTGATGCCTTAGATAGACGGTCATATACTGGTTATACTTTTCTGAAAAGCGGATCTGTTGTTTCTTGGGAAAGCAGAAAACAGCGCACAGTGGCATTGAGTAGCTGTGAAGCGGAATATATGGCTTTATCAGAAGCTTGTCGAGAGGCCATATATATGCGTAGACTAGAAATTGAAATAGTTGGATTTTGCAATAGAATAGTTTTATTTAGTGACAGTCAGAGTGCATTAAAACTTGCCAATAATCATCAGTCACACAAGAGGTCCAAACACATAGATGTGCGTTACAATTTCATAAAAGAAGTTATTGATGATAAGATTGTTGAAACTAAATATGTTGGGACTTCTCAGATGCCTGCTGATTTATTGACGAAAGGTCTGCCGAGGGCAAGGCATTACAAATTCATGGAGACTTTAGGACTCGTAAAGATTTAATTTTTTTTTTTATATTCAGATTGTAATGTTTTTGGAGTTAACCTTTATTTATTTCGATATAGTGGGGGTGTAATTTATAGATATCGAAATTTGAGTTTTTTTTGTTTGAGTCTATGGCTACTTTTCATAGACTATTTTCTTGTATTAGTAATTTGTCTGTGTTTTTATGGTAATAAAAAAAATGGCAGTTTTTCATCTCTAGAAACAGCCACGCGTTTAAATTATATTTTATTGTACCTGTTATTAACAATAGATTTTTTCGAAAAAAAGGTTAAAGAGGAATCTTCATCCAACAATAGTGGCAAATGTCATAGTAATTTAAAATTGCCACCTTTAAAGATTCCTTCGTTTAATGGGGACCCTAATAGGTGGCTTTCTTTTAGGGATACATATTTATCCTTAATCCACCATAACGAGTCTATTGAAGATATAAATAAATTCCATTATTTAAAATCTTATTTGGAAGGTTCGGCCAGTTCGGTAATTGGTTCTGTGGCAGTTTCGGCTAATAATTATGTGATTGCTTGGAACCTGCTTTGTGAAAGGTATGACAATAAGCGTCTTTTAATAAATGAACACCTCAAGTGCCTGTTTTCTATTGAACCACTGCAAAAAGAATCTGAAGTTGGTATTCGCAGATTAATCGACGATTTATCAAAAAATTTGAGTGCATTAAATTTGTTAGGTGAACCAACTGATAAATGGGACACGATTATTATTTATATGGCCTCAGCGAAGTTAGACAGTGCTACTGCTAGGAATTGGGAGGAATTCAGGAGTAATAATAACTCTCCAACATTAGAAGATTTTTATTCTTAGTTACGTCAACGCGCTGCAAATATTAGAAACAATACATTCTAATAAATCATCAAAAAATGAAAAACGTCATAGTTTGCCAAACATGAAGTCGTTTATTTGTTCTTCTTCTGAAGCTTCTGTGAAACGTTGTTGTCCCATATGTAAACAAGAACATAAAATATATGAGTGCAGTAATTTTAAATCCTTACCAATTCAGCAAAGAATTTATAAAGTTTCAGCTTTAAAATTGTGTAGTAATTGTTTGCGTAACGGTCATTTGCCTTTTCAGTGCAGAATGAGTGGTTGTAGAATTTGTCATAGAAAACATAATACTTTATTACACAAACAGACTTCCTTACAAACTGTATAAGTTCCCGAGTCTACTAATGAAGTTATCTTACCTGTTCCTGTTGCTCAGTCTGATCAGAGTTCATCAAGTCCGTCTAATTCTATATCAATGTCTGCTGTAACCACCAATCAAGCCCTTTTGTCTACGGCGTTGGTCAAGGTTATACATAATAATAAAATACACATTTTACGGGCTTTGTTGGACAGCGGAAGTTAATCTTCTTTTATAACCGCTAGAGCACAACAGAAAATTGGTACCTGCAAAGAAAAAAAATATTATCATAATGTAACTGGTATTGGTAATAGTATTCTAAATGTAACAGAACATTGTACTATTAAATTTTATTCATTGCACAACTCATTTCAAACTTCTATTACGTGCTTTATTTTGCCTAGGATCGCGGATAAATTGCCTCAAGTTGAGTTGTGTGTTCGGAACTTGAATATCCCTGAGAATATTCAGCTTGCTGATCCTAAATTTTATAAGCCATCTGAAATAGATTTATTGCTGGGCGCTGACATATTTTGGGATATCATTCGTCCGGATAGACTATCTCTAGGACAGGATAAACCTATACTACAAAATACCGAATTCGGTTGGATAATTGCTGGATCAATGTCTTCAATTGACTACATTCATACAAGGAAAATACATTGCAATTTTTCACAACAAATTAGACAACAATTGTCCAAGTTTTGGGAACTGGAAGAGATCCCTAGTCCCAATGAAATTGATTCTGACAACTATTGTGAAAAAATATTTAGTGAAACTACTCGTCGAAATGACGACGGTAGGTTTTGTGTTCGGATACCACTTAAAGGCTCTGTTGAAAGCTTAGGTGATTCTTATAGCATAGCGGAAAAGAGACTAATACAATTAGAGCGAAAACTAAAAAATAAACCTCAGCTTAAAGTCGATTACAAAAATTTCATTCATGAATACGAATCTTTAGGACATATGACCGAAATATCGAAGCCTGCCCTCGGTAATTATCTCCCACATCATGCGGTAATAAAAGAGGCTAGTCAGACAACCAAGCTTCGCGTTGTTTTTGACGCATCAGCTAAAACTACATCTGGTTTATCGTATAACGATTTGCAATATGTTGTGCAAGATGATTTATTTTCAATTATTTTAAGATATCGACAACATAAATTTGTAGTGACCGCAGATGTTGAGAAAATGTATCGACAAATTTTGGTAGATTCTGATCAACGTAATTTACAACTTATTTTGTGGCGTGATGAACCATCACAGGCAATAAAAGTGTTTCAGTTAAATACAGTTACTTATGGCACAGCTTCTGCTCCATTTTTGAGTACACGATGTTTATTACAACTCTCAAAGGAATGCCATAACAGAACCATATCACAACTAATCAAAGAAGATTTTTATGTAGATGATTTTTTGTCAGGTGCAGACAACGAATACGATTTAATAAATATAAAACAGTCTGTTACTGCTACTTTGAACTCTGCATGCTTACCATTACGAAAATGGCGAACAAATGTTCCCGATATTTTTGAAAACGAGATTAGTACGCCTGAGTTAAAAAATTTGGATATGTCATGTCAGTCTAATATTTTAGGTTTGAGATAGGATCCGTTAAAAGATGTATTTGTGTTTCCTGTAGACATTAAATTCAGTTCAAATGTAACAAAACGAGCTATTTTATCAAATTCAGCTAAGATTTTTGATCCATTAGGATTATTAAGCCCGTGCACCATTATTCCAAAAATTATTTTACAAAAGCTATGGATTTCAAAGCTTGAATGGGACGACCCAGTCGATACTGAATTGAAAGGGCAGTGGCTGAATTTTATTAAAAATTTAAAGTTATTGTCTACCCTTGAAATTTCTAGATGGACTCTAATAAATCAAGCAGTCAAAATTGAGTTGCCGCATTTTCTGATGCTTGTCAAGTAGCATATGCGTCAACGTTATATCTCAAATCAACGGATAGTACAGGTAACGTTGTGGTCAGATTGCTTTGTGCAAAAACCAAAGTTGCTCCGGTCAAAACTGTAACTATTCCTAGGCTGGAACTACTCGGTGCCTTGCTCTCTGCTAGGTTAAGTGTGAAGGTAGTAAAAGCACTTCGGTGTCAAATAGATACTGTTTTTTATTGGACTGATTCAACAGTAGTTTTAGGGTGGTTGGATTCTCAGCCCTGTAATTTAAAAGTTTTCGTTTCAAATCGAATTGGCGAAATTCAGCAATTAACTGCTTCTCATACTTGGAGACATGTCCCTGGCAATGATAATCCAGCCGATTTAGCATCTCGTGGTTTAAATCCTGCTTCTATTCATTCATCTAAATTATGGTGGGAAGGCCCCACATTCTTGCAAAACGAACTATGTGATTGGCCCCAGATAATAAAATCAAAGGGTTCTGATTTGCCTGAGATCAAACCGTGCTCGTTAACTGCACTAAGTTCGTCTTTAGATTTGTATCCACTAGTAAACTTTGAAAGATTTTCTAAATTTTCTATATTACTTAGATCCACGTGTTATGTATTGCGATTTATTCATAACCTACGCAATAAAAATAATAAAAGAACCGGTCATTTTAGTACTGACGAACTAAATAAGTCGTTACAATTTCTACTAAAACAACATCAAAAGGAATGTTTTCCTAATGAAATAAAATTAATAAAAAGTAATCAATCTTTACCTGTCAAGTCTCGCATTCTTTCGTTGAGTCCATTTTTGGATAAATCTGGTCTTTTGTGCGTAGTTGGTCGCCTTGAGAAGTCCACAGAACCCTATGAAAAGAAATATCCTATATTATTAGAAACAAAACATAATTTAACAAAATTATTATTTGCATACAAACATATAAATCTATTGCATTGTGGTCCTCAGACCTTACTGAGTGACATTAGAAATAAGTATTGGCCTATTAGAGGCCGAATTCTAGCTCGAGCTACTGTCAATAACTGCAAATTATGCCGGACTATAAAAGCAAAATGTATCAGTCCCATTATGGGTAACTTACCTTCTAGTCGGATTTGTCCCAATCTTCCTTTCCAGATTAGCGGTGTTGATTTCGCTGGGCCATTTTATATCACCGATCGTAAAGGTCGCGGTTGTAAAATTTCTAAATGCTACATGTGCCTATTTATTTGTTTCGGAACTAAAGCAATACATTTGGAAGTCGCTAGTGATCTTACCACTGATGTGTTTATTCTATGTTTAAGACGATTTATTGCTCGTAGAGGTAAGCCATCTCTGTTGTATTGCGATAATGGCACTAATTTTGTCGGCGCCAGTAACGAGATCGCAAAGTTTATTAAATCAAGCAATGATTATATAACGGGTTTTGCGGCCGATGAGGGCATACGGTTTAAATTTTCACCTGCTGGTTCTCCTCATTTTGGCGGTCTGTGGGAGGCTGGCGTTAAGTCTGCTAAATATCATACTACTAGGATATTAGGGGATAAACATTTAACGTTCGAAGAGTTGTCGACACTATTCGCACAAATCGAAGCTATCCTTAACTCCCGTCCTCTGACTCCTCTTTCTTCAGACCCTTGCGACCTCCATCCCTTGACTCCTGCACACTTTTTGATCGGCAAACCACTCACATCGCTGCCTTCAGAAAATCTTATGGATGTCAACCCTAACAGGCTGAATCGTTATCAATGTCTTGAAAACATGCGGCAACATTTCTGGGAGCGCTGGAGGAAGGAATATTTAAGTGAACTTCAACAAAGGACAAAATGGCGAATAAATGAGAAAGGATTGCAAAATGGAGAATTGGTCATCATCAAAGATCAAAACTTACCACCATTGAAATGGCGTATGGCTCGCGTCGTAAAATTATACCCAGGAACAGATGGAGTTTCCCGCGTCGCAGATGTACGCACGTCAAAGGGCATATTGCGACGAGCCATTCACAACCTTTGCCCTCTGCCTGATTCAACTTCAGCAGCAGTTCCTCGAAACTCTACAGCTTTCGAGCGCGGGGGAAGATGTTCGGACCGTGACGTCACGTAACGTAATGTACGAAGCGGAGGAGAGAGGGTCATTGCGCCTTGAGTCGCCGCAGCATAAATACCATTTTTTATATAAATATACTTTTCAATTGTAAAACTTCAAAGTTAACAATAAACAGTTTAACAAGTGCAGGCAGACTTATTTCAATCTCGAGAAATTGAGAATCGGCGTAATCAATTTATGTATTGTTTTAATAGTTATTTAGTACCTATTTTTAAGCATTCTTGTTGCTATAATCATATTTTTAATGAGTCGATTTGATAAAGAATTTGATGCACGTAATATAGAAACTGCGAGTAATTTTAAGAAACCTGGGATGCAATTATATCACTAAAACATTTAATTGTAAACTTATCATCCGTTGTAATCGGTGTCTGATAAAAAATATATTACTTTAAAAAACCGGACAAGCGCTAGTCGGACTCGCGCACAAAATGTACCGCATCATTAATTCATTATCCATAAAAAAACACATTTGTTTTTATAAAGCAGTTGTTCTAAATTTTCGAGTTAAATACATTTGGTAGAATATTAATAGCTCGGTGGCGTAGTGGATAAGCGCCGCGGCCCGCGATCGTAGTCGTTAAGCAACTTTCGCAAGGGTCGGTCACAGGATGGGTGACCAAAAAATTATTATCTCGAGCTACTCCGTGCTTCGGAAGGCACGTTAAGCCGTTGGTCCCGGCTGCATTTGCAGTCGTTAATACCCTCTAATCCGCATTGGGCCAGCGTGGAGGGTCATGGCCCATCCTCCTAAGTGGATACCTATATATCCTCCTAACAGTGGGGACGTAAAAGGGCTGGTGATGGTAGAATATTACTTGTCAACTTGTAAAGTCAACTTAAGTGTGATAGTTTCCGTTTTAACTTCGTTTGTACCATATATCCATTTACATTAAGTTATATATGGCAATTGTTATTATTGATTATGGGCTGACCACCCCAAAAAATAAAACATTGTCAGGTGACGTTTCCGGTTACCACAAGATGATCATGGTCAATAACGACATAGCCATTCCTTTTGTAATACTAAAGTATAAATAAATAATTCATAGAAGATTCATCTATTTATTTGATACATCGTTATTATAAATATGTTTGGATGAGGAAGTATTTAAAAAAAACATTAGTTCCCGAATTCAAACTTGATGACGTTACGGTAGGTACTTTCTTCTAGACAACCCTAGCCGTTTTCTTTCATGTATAAAAGTAAATTAGTTTTCAAAACTCAATAAACAACTCATATTCTATTTGTACTAATTATGTATGAACACCGGAAGAGAATCCCTTACGCAGCTATGTATATACCTAATCGCCGTGCATCGACGTCGAGGTCAAGCTGACACGAGTTGCCGACGCTGCAGTTTACACCACTTAAGCAATTATAATATTTTATATTTACTCTGTTTTCTAACATCGAAACGGCCATAGGTTATTTTTAGATGTTAAATTATTTTTATAAGTATTTTCCTTTTTAATTTTTATTATAATAAATTTGGTTTTTTTCGAACCTCCGACTGCAGTAAACGTAATTTACTTTTCGTATTTGTATTGATATTTTAGTTCCGAACTTTGCAAATTTCAGTTTTTTAATATGTTACTTAAAAGGAATGGAAATTACTATATTTGGTCCATTGGTTTCCTGCAAAAATCAACTTTTGCTAGAGGCGCCATCTAGTGGTTAGTAGAGGGACGAGGGACATTTGACGATAATAAAAAAATTGGCACTTTAAAGCTTAATAATAAGTGACGATCGGTTAATTAAATCGAAAATCGGTCATAACATACTCCGAATATTTTTTAAAGGCTTATCCAACAATATCCCGCGCTATGGGAAAATTAAAAAATGTTTCGTCCCCACTTTACATGTAGGGGAGCATGTGGGAGGGATATTTACGCCTTTCTAATACCAATCGCTTTTGAGATAACGCGAGGACGGACGGACAGACAAATGAACATGGCGATACTATAAGAGTTCCTTGTTGACTAAGAACTCTAAAAACCGTAAAATTGAAGCTGAAAGCGACTTTGTATGATAACAATTGGAAAAAAATTAAAGACAACAAACATTAAAAAAAAGAAAATCTCGTTTTAAAAATACGGTAGCGCCTTAAAATCGGAAAAAAATAAAGATATGTTTGATAACATAACAAAAACTAGAATCCCGTTTTAAAACTACATTAGCGTAATCTAGTAGCGTCAGCTAAATGTAACATTTTCCTGTACTTAAGCAATATAAGATACGCATTTAAAATAAGCGACAACGATTCAAACCATTCGAATTATTGAAAACAAAATATTTAATACTGTGTAAACAGCTTGATAATTTAAAAATTATTTTGGAAAATAATGACATAAAATATAATTACAATGACAATTTGAATTGTTACTGTGGTTATGTTTTAATGCCCTATATGAACTTCCACTCTCATTTTCAACCCTTTGTGTGTTATTTTTCGGTATAAGATAAAAGGTAGGCATATGCTGTCGCGGAGTTTATTTAGAACTTTTAAAAGGTTTGCGTAGCATCCAATCTCAATAAAAAATTCCCCCGTTTTTGCAACATTTTTCTTTTTAATAGACTATTTAACCCAAAACAATAAACAATTCTAACCAGTAAGTCCTAAGATTATAGAGTTTAACAACACTTCAACTTTATTATTAGTATAGATTTTTTAAATATTAAATATGGCGGATGTATGACGCCTTTTAAAAAAATATGAAAATTTAAAATTTAAGGTCTTGGTGAGTACTATGCCAATCGTTACTTACATACTGCATTTAAACCTGGGATGGAGCCGTTTAAACTAACCTAATCGAATTGGAAAGAGCTCAACGTTACGTTTTTGAAGTTAGTTTTTTCAGGCCTATTTTATATCCGACGGTGACACTATATAAGGAAACCGGCATGCTCACCGTTAGGCAATTGTACCTATATATTAACAATAAAACTTAAACAGAATAAATTGATAGATATTAAAAAGACGACATCTCAACTATTAGACTTTGTAAACAATACGCTATATGTAAAACTCACTTTTTTAACACCAAATTTATTAAAGAGTCTTTTCCTACCAAGGTGGACGTGTATATAATAAAATTAATAAAATATTTCATATTAGTTCCAAAAATAACATAAATCGCAAAAAGACTGTTGCTTCCTGGTTAAATGCATTAACATACAAGGAAACTGAAAATCTTTTGAAATAAATTATATAGTAAAGTTTGACGAGTTTGCAGCCGAATGGGTGGCATGCTAGTTTCAGGGTGATACCATTATCTGGATATTTGTCTCGTGTCTAAATTCCATAAAACGAATACCTGAGCTACCTCAGTAAGATCTAAGCAATGTGTGTGGGTGATGCTGTCTGATATATAATGAAATAAAAGATACATTTTTATGTATTTAATATGTAGTAATTATTATATGTTTATTATAAATTACTATTAGTTTCTGGCTTCAGTCCAGATGACTATTTACTTTGGCACTTGTTGATGTAATTTTTAAGAACATTTATGGAAGAAAATAAATAAATAATTATTATATTATTATTATATTATTATTATACTTTATATGCATTTACTGGTATAAGGAATAAAATTAAAAATAAATATAAAAAAAATCGTAATAAAAATAAAAGTATCATCATTATAACCAGCTTATCAATGTCCCATCTGCTGAGGTTCACGTCTTTCCTATGGATGAAATCGACTCAAATCGAAAAGGGAAAAAAATGGGCCATGACGCCCCCTGCGGGCCCAGTGCGGATTGGTGGGCGTTAACGACTGCAGCCGGGACCAATTTCTCAACGTGCCTTCCGAAGCACGTAAAAACTTGATATACATAATAAATTTTTATCGCTGCTTCCTCGAGTTATTTAAGCTCCTTACTCTGACGCTAAACCTTGTTAATAAGTAGCACTGTAAATGTCAAACAACATCACGCGCTTAGTGACGTTTACGTTCACTGTCGATCGTGAGCGCGTTAAGATTTTAGTATGGAATCCGATACAGCGCCCCTAGCGGTAACTACCAAGAAGTATAAATCTCCATACAAATTCTTAACGCGCTCACTAGAGAACGCGTTAGCTTAAAACTTACACTTACCACTCAGTAGCTTGCCTTCGTTCAGAACTAAACTTGGTCATACTCTGCACTCCTATAAGGACCTACTGAAGAATTTCCAAATTCAGTCACTAACTAGTCGTAGAAACCAATAGGGATGACGAGTGGGTAAAAAATGCAATTCTATTTAGTCCGTCAGTCAGGTAATAGAAAAATATTAGATACGTATTTTTTTTTCTTCGATTTAACAAGAAATAGCTTAGATAACAGGCATTTAAGTTAAGGAGTGGGGGCTCGCTACGTCACAGTTTAGTAGAAAACGTACCATAAAGTGATTTATGATACCTTAAAGTTGAATGTGTAGCTAAATGCCTTCGTTCAGAACTAAACTTGGTCATACTCTGCACTCCTATGAGGACCTACTAAAGAATTTCCAAATTCAGTCACTAACTAGTCGTAGAAACCAATAGGGATGACGAGTGGGTAAAAAATGCAATTCTATTTAGTCCGTCAGTCAGGTAATAGAAAAATATTAAATACGTATTTTTTTTTCTTCGATTTAACAAGAAATAGCTTAGATAACAGGCATTTAAGTTGAGGAGTGGGGGCTCGCTACGTCACAGTTTAGTAGAAAACGTATCATAAAGTGATTTATGACACCTTAAAGTTGAATGTGTGGTTCCCACAGTGGTGATGGAGGCAACTGGCCAGGGAGACTAAAGGATAATTGTCTCCCTCCAAGCTAGGTGCAGTTAGCCCGGGGACCGCGGTCTAACCGATGTAGGTTGGACGTTCTATTTATCCTAATTGGTAATTAAACTTATTGTGGGCGATGTAGGTTTCTTTGTTCTTATTGCCTTGTAGTTATTAATTTATGATGTTTGTGTCGGTACAGCGCCATCTCGTTACTTGCTGTTGGAACTTTTTGCAGTTCGTCTTGCTATCGATGGCTGTGACGATGCTAGTCTTCTCGCTATCGATTGTTGTGGCGATGTTAGTGCGATGAGTTAGATGTCGCTATGTATTAGTCGCCACAGTGACGTCATGCGAAATTTCAACTCCATGTAACGCCGTAATTTTAAGATTACAAAAAAAAATTAAAAAGTACGTGTTTAATATTTTTTAACACTACCTGACGGACAAACAAACAAATATTAGTCGTCATCCCTATTAGAGCTAGTTCTCCTACGTAGACTAATCCATTACAAAATTGATTCACTCTTCCCCGCCTTTACTCTCGCAGATAAATTAAAATATTCACCCTTAAAGTTTATCTCAACAATTATTTTAACCCTCTTACACGTGTGTGTCGCCAGTATAATGAGCTCGTTGGTGGCTGTGCTAAAATTAAAGACTTATTTAAAGAAATTTATTATTATTTCAAATTTTTTTTCGTAATCAATTTTATCCACAATTGCTATTAATAATTGTATTCTTATAATTTAAAGTATTATTCAGATTGGCACGTCTATATTAATATTCCTAAATGTAATGGACTAAAAATTTATTTTGAATAATTTAATATTGTTTCAATTTTTTTTGTAATGATTTTCTCCTTCAATTGCTATAATTATTTGTTCTTGTTATTTAATTTACTATATAGATTGGCACGTTAATATTTTTATTCGTAATTACAATTTATTTGCTGCTTTTTGTTAAATTTTAGTAGTATGTACATATTTAGGGTTTCAACCTAGTCTGTAAGCTTTATATATAAATGAAGCCCTCCGTAGGTATCAGGAAATATTTGAGACATCGAAAGTACCACAGCACCCAGATCCAAGACAATAAAGAAACGTCCTATTTTACACTGACCTGACCGGAATTAGAACTCTGGACCTCAAAGATGGCGACACCTTGAAACCAGCGTGCGAACTACTCGGCTACGGAGGTCGTAAACAAACTGCTAAACTATCAACTACGAGATAAATATACCACATGTTGAGAAATAAAAAATCTATAAGTGTAATCTAAGTATTCTCGCAAACTTACCATCTTGAGGTTCATTTCCATGTAAATATGTATTTAGGCAATGATAAGTCAACTATCCATGAAAATTATGTCATTACTATTTTGTCATCAAGTAACAGCAGTTGCTGCCTACTTTACGTTGCAAAAAGTATTGTCACAGAGATATGTCAGGCGGTAACAACTATGTCGAGTTTACAGTAAACGGGAACAGATGTAAAGGTAAGTCTGGATAATAATGAGATTCAACCATAAAAAAAAATAAAAGTAGAATATTATTAGGTGATGAGTTATTATTGACATGCTTAAGGTTAATAATATTGAAGTAATACGGACTTATCTGTTATTTCTCATAAAACTTTATACTAAATTTTATTTTTATATTTACGTTTATTAAATAATAATAAATGACATTAACATTTCTTTGATACATAAGTGAATTAGTATTTATTATATTTGATAATATTTTAATTTCATATTTTAAGCACGCAAAAAACAAATAAAATCAAAATGACAAAACATAGATATATTAACATGTTTCACACAAAATATGGAAAAGGCTTATCTATTTATGTATTAGGATACAATTTATAAAGGTAGATACATAAATGATTGAAGCCAAAGTAGCTTTATGTTTAAAAATTAAAAAAAAACAATAACTAGTGAACAATATGAAAAAGCATATTTACTATGTTCTTTATTATTTTTTTGCATTTTTTAACGCAATAAATAAAAACGTCCTATTTATAGTCCATTCCACATAGGACGGCTACGGTGACGTTAGTTAACAAATCCATTTCACGCAATTTGTATTTCCAAATTATTGAAAATCATCCTTATAAAAGATAGTTTGATTTCTATTAGATATTTATTAAAATTTACAAATTAAAACATAAATAAATTTTTAATACGCGTAATAACTGAAATCTATTTATAAGATATTCACTAAAGTTTAAAACATTAATAATTGAAATAAAAGTGGAATGTTTTTTTTTTATAGGAATTGCATCAATAAAATAGTTTAAATCGTAATACGTTATTGTTGCAAATAAAATCAAATATAAGTATAATAAAATATTAAATAACATTTATATATTAAGGAATATTTTAATAATTGTAATAAGAACAACTTCAATACGAGTGCTGATGCCTTGTATTGAAGATAGATAGATAAGAACATAGGAGTTATACCGATTTCTTATTGAAAACATGAAAAAAAAAAGGTTTACTTTACCTGACTCTCAAGGGATTATTAATTAAGATGAAGAATCAATAATTTTCCTGAATCTGGTTCATTTTGTTGATGAATAAATATTTTTATTAAATCCTGTTTTACCTTAAAATTGTTTATCTTTATTAGAAATGAACTCTATAACATCGAATTTATATTTTTTTATATTTTTTATATAAAATATTTTTTTTTTATTACTACATCACTAAAAGTTTCAAATCCCAAACGTCACCGTATCCATGCTATGTGCAAAAGACTATAGTGGCAGATCATAGCCATCTTTCGTATATTTAATTTTAATTTTGCATGTAGATATTAATTTATTTACTTGACATTGGCGGAACTGTGTGAAATGAGCAGAAAATCCATTATTATATGGAGAAATAATAATACAATTAACTTAGGAAATAATTTCGTAGAAAAATGTAACCCAAATTAATTTCACAATACGATAAATAAAGGTTCATAATCAATATCCTGTGAACAATGGTGAAGAATTTGCATTGGCGTAATGACAATATAGATTATCAATTTTTTTATTTCACTACCTTAAAGACTATGTAAAGAATTAGCCGTTTTAATTACCTTAACGTACTCATTTTATTGTTATTTCATATCATTGGTTATTTCGCACGACTTAGTTATTATGAAAGTGAAAAACATATTATCTAAATATATCTTCACACCGTATCTCTTGTGGGATATATATTAATTCATTTGATAATGAAATAATACGGTGCATGTGTCGTTAACGAGAAAAGTTTTGCTCGAGATATTTTTTTTATATTATATTTTATCAATTTTGCGTTCACAATGTACTGAAAAATATTACTGATGAAAAATGCTTAATAATCCTAGGTACTCTGAGATGGGACTCGTACCCACGATCATTCACAATTCGGGACGACTGCTTTAACCGTTGAGCTACCCCGGAACTAACAGGACTGACAAATTTTTGACGAAGTTTAAAATATTTTTTTCGGCTGTTTTCTGTTAGGTCCGGGAATGATCAAATATAATAATTATTATATTAAAAAAAAAAACAAGTTTGGTTTCAGAGCAAAAAAAAAGTGTCAAAATTGTCGGCTAGTGTAATTGGAGCAATTTTTTTAGGCATTATTCATTAAGAATATTTTGTATAGCATTTTGAATACAAAAATGATTAAATATATTAAATATATTGTATTTTCTTTGTTGGACCGCAATTCCAACATTATTCACTCATTGTCCTTTACCATCCATAATTAGGGGCTCCCACAGTGGGGACGTAAAAGATGAAACCTATCTATCTAGACATGCATATCTTTTGGCCCACTTCAATACCCCACCCACACCTCTTTTGACTCAGTTGTTGATCTAGTACCAATCATATTACAACACAGTTTTTATTACATATTGAGACAAATACCTTAATATAAGAGGCTTTCCGAATCTATCCGATGTAATGGAAATCAGAAAATATTTTTCATTTAATTTGAAAAAGAGGTTTCTTGACTTAATTACTTTCAAAAAAACTCCTTGGACATTGATTAGTCTCTAGCTTTGGCCGTAGTATGCAGAGATGTACAAAATACCCTGTACAAAGTATCTGGAATACAAGATACAAAATACTTTTAAATTAAGTATTTCAGATACCAGATACGAAATACTTTCGAGAAAAGTATTTGAAATACTAGATACAAAATAGGTATCTTATAGATACTTTTTATAAATTCGAATACTTTTCTAAAAAAAGATTTGAATTTAAGTTTGTTTATTAAAGACCACAAAAACCTAAATCTTAGACCAGATGGTTCCAGGGACAAAGTGGATTTTTTAAGCATTTTTCATTAGAAACCATTTTTGTAAGCTTTTATTTAGTTTTCCGTGTTTGTACTCAAATCTTACAAGCTAAATTTCATCCACTTTTCCTCCGTTTTATTTGTTTGTCAATCACAATGTAACATATAAAAATGCAAATATTTAATACATCAGGCTTAAATTATTTTAAATTTTTTAGTTCCTTTTTAATAATATTTTTTTTCAATATAGCATTGTGAATAAAAAATTGCTGAAATATAACAACAAGAATAATTATTTAAATTTAATTATAAAATTATTATTTATTTAAAAAGCTGGTTTTACGTACGACGTAAAATTACGGAGAACTGAAAATTCATTTTTTTCTAGTGAGATGAAGAGAGTGGGTAAAAATAAATACAGTACTTGGTTTTTAAAATTAATGGCGTGGCTTGTGACGAGGTGAATGTGCGATAGTATGTAACGGGACGTATATTAACTTTTTTTGCAGAAGTACCGAAAATTATGCCCCTTTAGTGTGTTAAGCTAATTTGAAAATGTTTAGTAGAAAATACTTAGCTTCTGTGGTTGATTATAGTACGTTGGTTTGTAGGAAAGGCTTATAATACGTAGATGTACCTAAAAAGACGTAGAGTTGGTATTGCTGGTACTGTTGGTAATGCGCCATTAGCTACCATCTGATCGGATAAATCCGATCTCAACCGGATTTGAAGTATTAATTAAGTCTTTATCTATGAAATTTCCGTTTTTAATAAAATAAATGAAGTTTTATTTTCTTATTTCTATTAATCAAAGTAATCACCCATGCAATCAATACATCTTTGCCAACGCATTGGTAGCTTAATGATGCCTTCTTGAAGAAATCAGCTGGACGGGAGGCAACAAATACTTCAAAGGCATTTTGTACTGCCTCTCGGGAATTTATTTTTTTCCCGCTAAGACGTTATCCAAATTCTGGAAGAATTGGAAGTCTGTAGGCGCATGGTCTGTTAAGTACGGCAGATGACGGAGAACTTCAAACCCTAGCTCTTGTAGCTTGGGTACCGCCAATTGTGTAGTATGAGGTCGTACGTGGTCGTACAAGAGCAGTGGAACCGAACGATTGACAAAACCTGGTTGGAGTTGTGCCAGCTTCTCCGTCATTGTGTTCAGTTCTTCACAATACACACAGTAAATCTGCAGTAATGCAAGTCCTGTTTGGTAAGAAGCTGTGATGAAATACATCCGCGTTAGACCACCAAACAGCAACCTTTTCGTAAACCAATAACGGGTGGTGCATTCGTTTGTAGTGTTCGCTCTGCAAACGTTGTAATGTTGCGTGCCGCTTGTGATGCTTTGCTGCCACGATGGCACACATACTCCATAATTACTCGAATTTTTAACTTATCCATGACGACGAAAAATATTCAAATGCATTGAAAACAAAACACTTACTATTGAACAAATGACGATTTTAGAAAAAATAATTTGATATTAGAATTATCAGCCAAAAAAATATAGTTTGATTTTAAATGGCTAGTACAGCAGAACGGCAATTACATAGGTAAAGACCTAATATTAAGACAGGACTCCGCCCATTTTTTTCGTTGTTTCTCAATAAAGATCCCTTGAATTAAATGGTTACTTATTAAAGCAAAATCTACTATACGATTACATCACAGATTGTGTTGTATTTTTGAAAAATAAAGGAGTATTAATTGACGATGTCAAAGAAATTATTTGAAGATTTTTTTTCTATTAACAAATTTATTTTTATGACGAATTAGTTGAAAAGCAGTGGGTAATTATTTTCAATATATGCAATGACAGCACTCGTTTCCGAACTACTGAAGATTTGTCAGTATTTTTTTGTATTATGCCTCATAATGCGAATATTGATTTTTTTTCGCTCATGAATATGCAGTGGTAAAAGATAGAAAAAGATTAACTGTTGAGTCAATAAAAGCAATATTGCTTTGCTCACGGGATATAATTTCAAGCATTTGCCATGTATCTAATTTCACAGTGAAATTTCTTTAAAAATAAACTTTTTGAATGCTGTTGTTAGTGGAAAAAGTATTATGTGCAAAAAAATTATAAAATTTAATAATGAGTTTAATTGATATACTGAGTTTTATTTATAGCATATAACGGGGTTTTTACATAAATCAAGATTTTTTATTGCTTGTAGCTGGTTATTCGATTTCAAGCCCTATGCGCCATCTATCAATTTTTACTAGGGAGGGTGTATTAAACCGGTATAACCGTACATTCAGTTCTAAGCATTCACTTTTTAAATGACACCAAACAATGTTTGGATTCGAGTTATTTTTAACTAAATATTCATTGCGTTGATAATTGAACACTTTCTTTTTGTAGATATGTATGTTTAAGGCAAAGATATTTATAAAGTGTGAGAAACAATCTTTTAATAAAGTATTTTATCAGAAAAAGTATTTAAAAGATACTAAGATACTAAACAAAAGTATTTAAATACAAGATACAAAATACTTCCTAAAAAAAGTATTTTAGATACAAGATGAAAATACGTATTTTGTATCTTGTATCTGTATTTCAAATACTTGTATCTAAGATAAGTCACATCTCTGGTAGTATGCAAGAACATATTCAGCATGCGTACACCTGCATAGTGATAGCTTAGTTGAATAAAATAAGCTATAAAAATAACATAAGTAGATTCCATCAATGAATATCTTTGTTTATAAAGACGTAAATGTCGCGTGTTTGTCTTATTATTTACATATTTAATTAACTATTTGGTTGTGTAATTAAATAAAGAGATCTTGCGGAAAGTAAATTACGCCAAAATATTTGATAAAATATATGAATAATATAAAACGTGTCATTATAAAATAAAACTAACAGATTCTTAAAAAAAAAAACAAAAAACATTCTATTAAAGCTAGTCATAGTTAGAGTTATAATTAGAGGGAAAATTGTAACGGTGTGCCATGCCACCGTTTGTTTTCCTAGGTTTCAGTATGCAAACTTTTTACTTTTGAAATTCAACATCATTTCATTTTATTACTCGTCTTTCGTAATTTAAAATTTTGACTAATCAATTATACTCTTTATGGATGTCAGTTCGTAAGAAATTCTCCTATGCACAAGATGAAATTATAATACAATACAATATTAATGGTATAAATTTTACTACGTAATTTTAAAATAATTCATTTATTGTGATAAATAATGTGATATGGTGATACAAATTATATAACATATGTAACTACTAAATTGTAATCTGTATATTGGACGATCCAAAAGTTAACTAGAAGCCCGACAAGGGGTATGTATTCGTTTATTTGATAAGTATGTATTAGTTAAGTAACTTACGAACTGTTTTTATAAATTTATTTTTGTTTGTTACAGTTTTTTCTTATTACCCTTATTTAACTAATAAATATATACTCAAGCTAAGCAGCCTTATTAATTGACCCAAGCACCGAACCCGTAACACTGGCGCCCAAAATGTCACTACCCTGTGGTCCACACACTCAAAGTATTAAAAAGCAAACTGTGAACAATTTATAACAGAGTAAATGTTACTTTCCCTCGACTTCGCACGCGTAAGTGATAGCCAATGTCAACCTCCCGTATGTGAAAAAAAAAATTAAAATCGATCCCCTAGTTTTGGAGCCCATTCGATTCAACAAACAAACAATCAAATCTTTCCTCTTTGCCATATTAGTGTAGATAAACTGTTCATTACTCACAGTTGTTTAACACAATAAAATTGTAGCTAGATTATGTAGTTTGTGACAATCTTATTGTGTTTCTATGTTATTCGTCTAGTTATTTGATCAAGTAAATGTAATTTTCTATTATTATTCTGTCTATAGCTAATACTGTATTTAAATTGTGACAAAAATGTAAAAACACATCATGAACATTTACTTAAAATACATAAGTGTAATGACTGTTTAATCGTCGAGTTCAACTAACAATTATTATTATAACCGCTTTGGCTTATCGATCAAGATTCTGAAATAAATTGAGGGTGTTTAAAAAAAATACCCACCTACTTTAACTTTTATACTGCATATATTTAATCTATGGAACTATTCAGCCTAACTTCGATAGCCTTAAATATTGCTCTTTAATAATAAGGTCGTTGATTTTATTGTTAAGACGTTTATAGTTAATTGCTGTTAATTTCTGTTAATTTAAATTTTTCATGTAAAATAATGTCATCATCATCATCAGCAATTTCACGTCCCCACTGCAGGGGCTCAGGCCTTCCTTATGGATGGTTATGGAGGATGGGCCATGAGCCTCCACGCTGGTCCAACGCGGAATGGAGGGTATTAACGACTGAAAATGCAGCCGGGACCAACGGCTTAACGTGCCTTCCAAAGCACGGAGTAGCTCGAGATAATATTTTTTTTGGTCACCCATACCGTGACTGACCCTTGCGAAAGTTGCTTAACGACAACGATCGCGGGCTGCGGCGCTAATCCACTACGCCAACGAGCTACTCAAAAATTTCAACTGCTACTCATAAATAATGTGCAATAATTAATTTCATTCACAAAAAAATTATTGTAATTAAGACTTTCAAGAAGTTTTGTACTAAGAAATAACGTCCAAAGGTTAAAATAAAAATTATTCCTAATAGCTCTGTTATAGCCAAAACGTGAAATTACAAAGTTTTCTCGATTGTATAAAAATCATCAATTTATATGTAATTGTTTGAAGAAATTTAGTATACATAATATATTATATTCAAGTCACTCTTTGACCGAGAAAATTATGTAGTAATACAAAGTTTACAAGTATTTATAACCGTTTTTGCCGTGCCATTCGCCATGGTATATCCTTTCTCTTTTTCACGCCCATTGCTAAAGACAGGGATAGTATTAGTTTACGGATTGATTTAATAGTTTTAACGCGCAATACATGTCCTTATCTATCTCATTAACAGGCGGGTTGATTGTGAATTTTATGTATCTTCGTTTGCACAACGTATAATTTAATTGTATTGTGAGTCTTGTTTCAATCGCCGTAGGCTATAAAATATAATGTACTTTGGTATCCGTAATTCTGATTGGTCAACATTAACCGCGCTTCGAATTTAGCCCTCATTATACATAGATGTATACATATACAGCGTGTCCAGGAAATAGTACGACATACTGCAGGGGGTGGTAGCTGGCATCAATACCTACCAAAATAACTAAATATATGTTCAGCGAAATTTTACGGTTTTAAAGTTATACAAAATTTTCCGAAATATCGAAATATCTCTACCATGAAACAGATTTTTTATCATATCTTAAGGATTTTTTTTTTGCATGACCGAGAATTAAGAACAAGGGTTATCACTGCAGCGAGAGAAATTTCCCAAATAAGTCTAAGAAGATTAAAAAGCTCGTTCTTAAAAAGATGCCGAGCGTGTATTAGGGCACAAGGGAAGCAATTTGAGCATCTGTTATGATTTATTTTTATTTTAAATACATTTTTTAAAAAGTGAAGTCCTTCTTTTTTACTATTACTATATCCCTCGAGGCTTAAATTACACACCCATTTTTGCATTTTATTGTCGCATTTTACTTTTCACAAATATGTTTTATAATAATTTGCGTCAATAAAGCAGCTATTACTTACTCTCGACAAAATTACGTTAGTTACATTTTTAACAAAATCAGCTACTATGGGACTAGAACAGTATTTTTTTCGTATTTTGTAATGAAAATGCAGTAGTATTGTATCTTTCCAAAATCACCATTAAATAAGCTATTTTTAAAACATGTTGTACAAAACTCTCACATAAATTTTTTTTTCACCACTGTAGGATAAAGTTAAGTGATAAGAACATCATTCTGCGAAAATTTCAACAAAACAATTTTTTTCTTGAAAACGTCCTTGATTTTCATAGAAAAAATTATTATCAATGGGTAGAGTAACTATTCACGAATAATATAATATAAAAAAAATACAAAAAAAAAAATTTTTCCTTAAGATATGATAAAAAATCTGTTTCATGGTAGAGATTTTTCGATATTTCGGAAAATTTTGTATAACTTTAAAACCGTAAAATTTCGCTGAACATATATTGAGTTATTTTGGTAGGCATTGATGCCAGCTACTACCCCCTGCAGTATGTCGTACTATTTCCTGGACACGCTGTATAAATATACAGGTACATTGATGGGACACATTAGTTGTATTTTATTGAGTTTTTAGTCTAAGATACACGCAATAATGTAATGATTATCTTGTAAATAACCTTCATCAGATTGTTATTGGAGTAAATTGTTATGTTATTATGAGTAAAATTGCGCATATGAATAACCGTTATAAACCAGTTTTTATAGAAAAACGCTGTATGCTTTTAAGGCCCTCTAGTATATACCTCCGCTTACATTCCCATACAAATACGCAAACGAATAAACGTCGATATTAAAAACCGCGCTCGCTTGATTTCATGCATTTTTAATCACAGAAAAAAAACAAATTCATGTATAAAATAAAAAAATATGTATAAACGGTTTTTAAAAGCAAGCTTTTATTTCTGCGGACTAAAACGTAATTGATAAATAAATTCTAAACATTTAACATTTAAAATGCTTATGTTTAAATTTTTTTCTAAGAGTAAATAATTGACTAGAAAAGCTTGTAGCGCGTTAAAAATATGTATGCATTTCTAAAAGTTTTTCAAGTAAAATACTGTTAGAGACAATTTTGATTATAAGTACTTGAAATGTTTAGAATTTATTCTTAGTGAAAAATGCCTAAAAAATCCACTTTGTCCCTGGCACTCTGAGATGTGACTCGAACCCATTTAGAGGTTACAGCAGTCGCTCGGATTGCTAAAGGTCATGGGTTCGAATCCCGGGGACAAAATGGATTTTTTAAGCCTTTTTCATTAAGAATATATTTCATTATAGCATTGTGAATGCAAAACTGATCAAATATAATAATGTTTAGAATTTATTAATTTACGTTTTAGTGCGCACAAAATAAAGTTTAGTTTTAAAAAGTTTATTTTTAAAATATGTTCGGAATCGGAAAATGACGAACACGGTAATTTTTTATCAACCGTTTACAGAGTTGCCATATAATTATTTATTTTAATAGATAAAAATATTTTTAATTAAATAGAACGAACACAATGAGTGTTTAATCTTATTTTAGGAATTCATCGCTTTCGTATTTACCCCAAAGTACGATATAGAGAAAATTACAGAATTCACGCTCAGGACACGACAGAACCCTTGTAATGCGAATGTTGTTCTTTTTTGTTTACGGAGTTGTTTCTTAGCACAAAACTAGTTTAAAATATTGTGACTTTGAGTGAACGCGTCCTCTTAAAATTTGCTGGTATTTCAGTTTATGAACAGACATGTCGCGGTATGTCGTTAAACGCTTACATTCGATACAAGTTGGCGTTGCCCGGTACCAAGGCGATGTGCCACGAGGGAGGATGCGGGGCGTGTATTGTAGCGGTGCGCGCGCGCAGGCACCCCAGCGGCAGGATCGAGCTGTTCTCTGTTAACTCCGTGAGTAAAATCACTGCATGCTCACTAAGTCCAAAGATATACTTAAGATTAAGATCATCATCATTATCATCATCAGCCCTTTTACGTCGCCACTGCAGGGGCTCAGGCCTTCCTTATGGATGGTTAAAGGGGATGGGCCATGACCCTCCACGCTGGCCCAATGCGGATTGCAGGGTATTAACGACTGCAAATGCAGCCGGGAACAACAGCTTAACGTGCCTTCCGAATCACGGAGTAGCACTGACACCACCCATCCCGTGACCGACCCTTGCGAAAGTTGCTTAACGACAACGATCGCGGGCCGCGGCGCTTATCCACTACACCACCGAGCTACTCAAGACTAAGATGTCGATTGTATTTTTAAAAATACTATTGGACACATTCACAATACTATAAAATACAATAAAAAATATCTATAAAATACAGAATACTATAAAATACAACATAGAAACAAAATATTTAATTTGTTGTTCGTTTATTTACCTAACTACCATAAACTACAATCAGTCCCTAATTTTGACGTTTTGTCGTGTAAAATAAGACCTCGTTTTCGATGTTGAAATCAGCCAAAGATAATAGCTTATTGCTTTCTAGTGCCTGGTGCTGGTATTCTCATGTCATGGCTGGGAGATAACCACCATTGAGGGTCTGGGAGATCGGCGACGTGGCTACGGTGACATACAAAAGAGAATCGTAGGTTTTAATGCCACCCAGTGCGGGTATTGTACGCCCGGTTGGGCTATGAATTTATACAGGTGATTATTTTAATTTACATGTTGCTGATGTTATCATTATTGTGCAAATAATTCTACAATAATAGATTACGTCAATGCGTTATTATAAATTTACATTACTAATGCCATTTAAATAAATAGGTTCTATTATTTTCTTTTGTTTTGCTCATATAATAAATAGGTAACATCTGTATTCGTACACGAGCAAGCAATTCGATATACAACGGATTCAATTTGCATAATGATTATTTAATTATTAGGTTAATTTTCTTAAAAATATATAACAGTCAAAGTTATATAATTCTTATAAAATAAAAAATAAACTTTTTAAAAAATAAAGCCGTCTACAAACTAAAAAAAGTGAAAAATTTTCTGAAAAGCGACTTTCTTGAATAAGAAAATGCTATTTAATTCGGGCGGAGGTTTTCTGTGAGTTTTAAATTAAATGATAGGCGCCCGACTTTAATAGCATTTTCTTGAATAAGTCGCTTTTTCAGAATATATGTATTTCACATTTCCAGGTTTGAAGTTGGTTCTATTTTTTTTTAGTTTTTATTTCATGTTTTTGTAATATAGATGATGTGTTTTTTTAGTAATATAGATATTTTTTTATATAATGGATATGACACTAAAATACTTTTCGTTTGTGCCTGTTTCGATGCTTAGGCAAATTAATAAAAGGCTGACTAAGCTTCAGAACTTCATTAATGGTAACAAAAAAACCTTTTCTTCGAGTTTAATGAGCAATTTAACTTTATTACTTTATTTTTTTTTAAGTTTAAACTTGTGAGCAGAGATGTACAAAATACCCTGTACAAAGTATTTGGAATACAAGATACAAAATACTTTTAAATTAAGTATTTCAGATACCAGATACGAAATACTTTCGAGAAAAGTATTTGAAATACTCGATACAAAATAGGTATCTTATAAATACTTTTGATAAATACAAATACTTTTCTAAAAAAAGATTTGAATTTAAGTTTGTTTATTAAAGACCACAAGAACCTAAATCTTGGACCAGATGGGACCAGGGACAAAGTGGATTTTTTAAGCATTTTTTAAGCAATAAAAGCTTGTAAAAATTATTCATTAGAAATAATTTTTACAAGCTTTTATTTAGTTTCACCTGTACTGGTGTTTGTACTCAAATCTTACAAGCTAAATTTCACCCACTTTTCCTCCGTTTGGAGATAACAAATTAAAAAAGCCTGAAATGTTTTTTTTTTGCTTGTCAATCACAATGTAACATATAAAAATGCAAATATTTAATACATCAGGTTTAAATTATTTTAAATTTTTTAATTCCTTTTTAATAATAAGTTTTTTCAATATAGCATTGTGAATGAAAAATTGCTCAAATATAACAACAAGAATAATTATTTAAATTTTATTATAAAATTATTATTTATTTAAAAAGCTGGTTTTACGTACGACGACATATTACGACGTAGACCAGATGAGAAAATTACGGAGAACTGAAAATTCATTTTTTCCTAGTAAGATCAAGAGAGTGGGTAAAAATAAATACAGTACTTGGTTTTTAAAATTATTGGCGTGGCTTGTGACGAGGTGAATGTGCGATAGTATGTAACGGAACGTATATTAACTTTTTTTGCAGAACTACCGAAAATTATGCCCCTTTAGTGTGTTAAGCTAATTTGTAAATTTTTAGTAGAAAATACTTAGCTTCTGTGGTTGATTATAGCACGTTGGTTTGTAGGAATGGCTTATAATACGTAGATGTACCTAAAAAGACGTAGAGTTGGTATTGCTGGTACTGTTGGTAATGCGCCATTAGTTACCATCTGATCGGATAAATCCGGTCTCAACCGGATTTGAAGTAGATATATATTTATATAATATTGTTTTGTTGCTAACGTCGAAGCTGCTGCTAATTCAACCGTAGATTGAATCAGCTTCCACAATCGCCTTGTCGACTAAAGTTTCCAGAGCGGAAGCGGGCAAACCAATAACGGGTGGTGCGTTCGATTGTAGTGTTCGCTCTGCAAACGTTGTAATGTTGCGTGCCGCTTGTGCCGCTTTGCTGTCACGATGGCACACATACTCCATAATTACTCAAATTTTTAACTTATTCATGACGAAAAAAAATATTCAAATGCATTGAAAACAAAACACTTACTATTGAACAAATGACGATTTTAGAAAATCGATATTAGTATTATCAGCCAAAAAAATAGTTTAATTTGAAATGGCTAGTACAGCAGAACGACAATTTCATAGGTAAAGACCTAATATTTAGATAGGACTCCGCCCGTTTTTTTGATGTTTCTCAATAAAGATCCCTTGAATTGAATGGTTACTTATTAAAGCAAAACCTACTATACGATAACATCACAGATTGTGTTGTATTTTTGAAAAATAAAGGAGTATTAATTGACGATGTCAAAGAAATTATTTTGAAGAATTTTGTCTATTAACAAATTTATTTTTATGACGAACCAGTTGAAAAGCAGTGGGTAATTATCTTCAATATCTGCAATGACAGCACTCGTTTCCGAACTACTGAAGATTTGTCAGTTATTTTTTTTGGCTCATAATGCGAATATGGATTTTTTTTTTCGCTCATGAATATGCAGTGGACAAAATATAGAAATAGATTAACTGTTGAGTCAATAAAAACAATATTGCTTTGCTCACGGGATATAATTTCAAGCATTTGCCATGTATCGAATTTCACAGTGAAATTTCTTTAAAAATAAACTTTTTGAATGCTGTTGTTAGTGAAAATAGTATAATGTGCAAAAAATTAATAAAAGTTAATAGTGAGTTTAATTGATATACTGAGTTTTATTTATAGCATATGACCCGTTTTTTACATAAATCAGGATTTTTACTGCTTGTAACTGATTATTCGATTTCAAGCCCTATGCGCCATCTATCAATTTTTACTAGGGAGGGTGTATAACACCGCTATTACCGTACGTTCAGTTCTACGCATTTACTTTATAAATGACACCAAACAATGTTTGGATTCAAGTTATTTTCAACTGAATATTCATTGCGTTGATAATTGGACAATTTCCTTTTTTTAGATATGTATGTTTAAGGCAAAGATATTTATAAAATGTAAGAAACAATCTTTTAATAAAGTATTTTATCAGAAAAAGTATTTAAAAGATACTAAGATACTAAAGTATTTAAATAGAAGATACAAAATTCTTCCTAAAAAAGTATTTTAGATACAAGATGAAAATACGTATTTTGTATCTGTATTTCAAATACTTGTATCTAAGATAAGTCACATCTCTGCTCGTGAGCTTAATTAAATAATAAAAAATTTTAACACTTTATAAAATAAAATCTTATTGAATGAAATTAAGAATGTATAATGTTTCTAACTCGACGAATTTTCACGAACCGACATTCATAAAGAGCATATTTGATTACTCTAAATTTCAAATGACGAAAAGTGAATAATAAAAATAAAAGATGTTGAAGATCAAAAACACAAAGTTTGCATGCGGAAACCTATAACGAAATAAACGGTGGTACGACGCACCGTGTTAAAGTGCGAACCTCCCCTTTTTAGTCGTTTAAAACCTTCTCATAAGTCAGACAAATACTATGCTGAAAACCGCATCAAAATCGATTCAGGCAAACGCGAGATAATCGCGCACAAACATACATACAGGTCAAACTAAGAACCTTTTCAAGTCGGTTAAAAATACAAAGGCGCTTAACAAGCACCGCTCTCAAACCTTTCCGATTCTTTTGCGGTTATATCGTCGTATCTAGGGAATGCAATCTCGCGAGATTGGGGCTCAGGCGAGATCTCGCGAGTTTATGAATATCTATAACGCGAGATCTCGCCGATTTCGAGATCACGCGAGATTGGCGGTTTTGTGTTTTTCACAAATTATTTATTCGTTAAATGTGTAACGAAAAATAATAAGAATTATAGGTATTATGAATCAGATGTAATAAAATAAATAAATAAACATATATTTTTTTTTCAATAAAATTTTGTTCTTTGTAGTATGTATGTGTATAATTTTTTATAAATAAACTTTAAAGTAGGAAACTGATGCATCTAATCAAATAACAAATAAAATAAATAACCCAGTCTTCTTATCTAATATATGTATAACATAAGTCTTTTTATAATAATAAAAACAGTATTTTATAACAAAACAATAGAAGTCTAATATGAAACTCATGCATGTATGAATTTTAATATTTTTTTTAATAAACTTTTAAGTTGGTAACTTAGAGACATTTTATTAAATAAATGGTATCAAATGAAAGGGCGTAATTTGTAAAAAACAAAACACTAAATAAAAGTATGTTTAACATTTTTTTTGTTACGTGTGTACATACATTGATAAGAAACTATATCATTCTATACACCAATGATGTCTAATGCCCGTTTTCACTTAACTTAAGAGTCGCCTAAATATCATTTCAACATTGACTAGAAACCACCTAACGAAATTAAGCAAAGTCTAATGTCATGATATTCATTATGCGGCGCCTTGCGCTAGACATTTGCAGTCATGAATATGTCAAAGGATAAAAGAAAAAATATTTATTTGAAATTAAACTAATCTGCTTAGGTGATTCTTAATATTAGGCGTTTCCTACTTAAGCTATGCCTTGTTCCGGGTTAATGAAAATGAATGTTAAACTCAATAGACTTAACATTGCTAATGAACAGCTTACAGGATAAAAGCCTCAGTATGGCAGAGATGGAAAGAGCATTTGGCTGCAACACCTGCCGATGTACCGGCTTTAGACCGATTATGGACACCGTTAAGTCATTCGCCGTCGACGCTAGTGCAGATCTATGCCAGAAGGTCAGAGATATAGAGGAACTGAACATATGCAAGAAAACAAACGCTGCTTGCGAAAGGAAATGCTCCGTTAAAAGTGTCGATAGTGATTGGAGTATTCTGACAGATGACAGTATTAAATACGATTCACAAGATACTATCGTTCTAGATACTGATGATAACCATAAATACTTCAAGGTGTACAATGAAGATGAAATATTTAATACACTTAGGCTGAACGGCACCGATTCTTATATGTTTATAGATGGAAATACGGGGAAAGGTAAGATTTTAAATCAATTCAGATTAACAATAGCCTTAAATATGATCTAATAGACTCAGTTTCCCACACACATATTCCTACCCAACAGTAAAAATTTAATAAAATCGTTTGATTTACGAAAAGTCGTTTATGAAAAATTATTACAATATAGGAGAAGTGATTTAGAAGAAGAAAAGGGGGACTAATTTATGCTACTGTATTAATTTAGCAGATTTTATATACAGTGTTATGGGAAATTGGACCGGACCCTTTTAAGGGGTCATAGGGGAGGTCATTTACAATTATTTTCACCTCACATTGTGTATCCGAAAGTGAGCCATTTTTGTGATAAATTGTATTTATTTATTTTTCTTTATTAAAAGTCGAAAAAAAAATTATGGTCAGAATCTAATTTTGTTGACAGTTTTGCAGAGATAACATTCCAGTTCGTGATAAATAATAATAAAACCAAAATAATCTTGCCTCTAACAGAAACTACAGAGTTTTAAATAAAAAAATAAAAAACATTTTTGTTGTTGTAAATTTACAAACAAAAGTGCATTTATAAAAAATATTTTCGGGTATATAATGTGGGGTGAAAATAGTTATAAATGACCTCCCTTACGATCCCTTAAAGGATCCGCTCTAATTACCCATAACCCTGTATAGGTAAATTTTAAACTATACATCACGCATTGTTTTTTACTCTTTAAATATTGCAAATTTTGAATATAATATTATAATTGTAGGTTTGTACGACGATTTCGATTACCCCCGCGTACTTATTGACATAAGTAGTGTCAAGTCTTTAAAGACGTACAAATTCGACCAGAACTTAATCTTGGGGGCCAACATTTCTTTGCAAGATTGCATAACTATATTTAAAGATGCAGCAGCTACGAGATCTGAATTTGCATATTTGGCAGAGTTTGCTAAGCATTTAGATCTTATTGCACATATACCTGTGAGAAATGTAAGTATTAAATATATTTTATTAGTGCGTTTTCATTGTTAAAATTATTATTAAATATTATTTAAACATAGGTAACTCTAAATGGTCATTAATTTTTATTTGTCTGTCCGTCGTGTAGTTTATTAAAATATTTTAAACAAGCATTTTAATTTTTTTCCAAATTTATAAATTACGGCGATACTTTAATTTTATATGTCGCATGACGTCACACATGTACTATTTTCTATAAAGTTGTGACGTAACGAGACCCCATCAAAAAAAAAATTGTTTTACCCATCTATCATCCCTTGCAGTGCAAATTTCAATTTCCGGGTAATCCGTAACTATTTGTAATAATCAGAGTTGGTATATTTTATTTATATATTTATTTTTCAGATCGGTTCAATAGCTGGTAACCTGATGTTGCGTCGCGCAATGCCGAATTACCCTTCAGATATATTTTTACTTTTTGAAGCGATTGGCGCCGTGCTAACAGTTCGTGAGTTATTAAATACTAGTGGCCGCCAGCGGCTTCGTCCGCGTTTTCCATTATTTCTTCGCTCCTAATAGTTGCAGCGTGATGTTATATAGCCTAAAGCCTTCCTCGATAAATCAAATCAAAGGTCGATTCAACACAAAAATATTTTTTCTGAGATTAGCGCGTTCAAACAAACAAACAAACTCTTCAGCTTTATAATATTAGTATAGATTCAATCGAATCCATCTAAATATTTTCCGACAGGTTTTTTTTAGACTTAATAACATTAAGACAACATCAGATATGTTGCTCAGATTCCAAGATGAGTAGGTAAACACAACAAGAGTAGCACAACACATTGACCCGATCAAGAATCGTATCTGGGACCGTACGGTGTTCGGCAATGAATAATATTTTATTTATTTAATCTTAATTGCCTAGTAAAATAGTAAATGGCGGACTTAATGCCAAAGAGACATTCTCTACCCAGTTAATTTAGTACAAAAGTTAAAGTTACGCTATTGATATTTCTACATAAGAACTATATCTAAATATATACAATAATACGTATACATACACATCCATAAAAAAATGCATATATATATAACTACAATACAAATTACGAAACAAAATCTGGTGTAAGATCAAGCAATCCTGTTTGAAGCATGGTAGAAGTTGCGAGCTTCTGTCTTGAAAGAAAATTTGTTAGGAGCACTTCGGATCTTCAAAAGCAGTGCATTCCAAAGACGGATGGCAATTAGAGTGAAGGAATGAGATACAAAACAAGAATGGTGGGAAGGGGGAATATGTAGTTAGTTAATACGTACTAAAAGCAATGAAAAAGGTTAAAATATAATCCTTATGTCCTTACTATACAGCAAGACTGAGGGTATGTTCCGATATACACTGCGACCACTGAACAGTATGACGTCAATTTAGTATACTGGAAGCCCGTTTCTTTATAGCTAGTTATACTGGTGAATTTTTAAAACGGAACGCAGTCCAGTATACTGTTAATCCTATTTTTTGGCGCCATTTTCAAATTTGTTAATGCAAGGTGAATATAAATATAAAGATTTCCTCTATTCAAAAGAAAATTGGAAAATTGTATAAAAAATTATTTATCAATTAAATCCATCTTATAAATAAACGTAAGTATTTATTTTTTTTTTATTTAGAAACTTATCATTTTCTGATTCTGTTTCGACTGATCACGTGATCAAAAGCACTGCGAGCACCTTACCTCGAAATCTCCAGTGCTCACAGTACAAATATGGCGGCAATTACGACGTCATTAATTTCCCTAGGGTACTGTAGCAGTGTACTGGCAATCCATAACGGAGCGGATTTTTCAGCAGTAAGACCACTGCGCAGTGCTCGCAGTGTATATCGGAACATACCCTGAATCTACCAATTTTTTCTAACCGGGGCAGAAAATTCATAGTGAAAGAAGATACTACGGGGTTAATTTTCTAATTTAAAAATTTATTACAATACGTTTCAATTTAACATGAGAAAGATATTCACAAACTTCACGTTACAACTATTTGACATACGATAGCGATGCGACCGCGACGTAATGAACGATATCGATAATTTGACGTTAATTATTGTCTAACGCAAATATCTTTGAAAACTATTAAAACATTTCAAACTAATGAATTTTTAATAGAAATCATCATTCGTTTCAAAAGCGGTTGCGACTTTAAACTTTATATAATTACATAAATTTTGACAATTACCCCATTGTTTTTTCATGTGTATGAATTTTAATGTTCATGTTCTAGGTGATGGCCTAGGCTCACATAAATTGTTGAAAATGACTGAATTTCTTAAATATGACATGTGTGGTCGACTCGTGGTGTCCGTAGAATTGCCGCCGTTAAGTTCAAAGTATGTCGTGCAGAGTTACAAAGTAAGTAGGTTAATTTTATTTTTATATTGTAAATTGATTATAACGTAAATTTGACTCTAGAAAATCCGTTTCTATATAAACACGCAGCTCAAACAATTTATTTCATGTACGAATGTAAAAAAATATAGATTTAAAATATTTAATTAGTTTAGAAATAAAAAAAAAATGGCTAAACTAAATTTTCGTGTGTTTAGCATTTTAAGCGATTCTTCAAAAAAGTGTTTTTGAAAGTATATATTTGTGTGTCTTAAATGAAATCTTAAATAAAATACGAGTCATTGGTTCATTCATTGGTATATCGACTAATGTACCTAAAAACGATGAGCTAATGGCAAACATGTGCTAGAGCTTTCTAAAGCTTGATTAAAATCATGCAGATGTCGGCGGCGCGAAACTACTCATAATTTAGTAATAAATTAACTAACAACCATTACCAAGCAAGCTTAAAACAAGCTTTAGAAAGCTCTTACACATTTTTGTCACGACCTCTTTGATTACTAAACGACCCCCTATTTGCAGCCTGAATATGGTTGCAGGAATCTCCGTTTGCGATTTTCAAATAAAAATCAGCTCCGCTTCATTTCAGGTAATGCCTCGTCATCAAAACTCATTAGCCATTGTGAATGCTTGCTTCGTTGTGAAAGTCAACTCTAAAACTAATGTCATTGACGATGCTAAACTCGTTTTCGGCAATATATCCGCTGACTTCATACACGCTACGAAGACAGAAGTATATTTGAAAGGAAAGAACTTTTTGAAAGATGACACTGTACAGGGAGCTATCAATTTATTGAACAACGAAATTCAACCAAAAGATATACCACCGCAGCAATCTCCGGAATGCCGGAAAAAATTGGCTATTGGACTATTCTACAAAGTAAGGTTTTTATTACAAATGCCTATGTGATACTTACGTTCACATAATCTATCTTATTATAAAATAAGTACTAATTTTAGTTCCTGGTTTAAACCATTATCCGACCAAAATAAGCCGACACTTCTTAATTTGACGTTTTTCTTTATCACTGTCAATTTCCTTTAAGCGGCCATTGGTTTAAACTAAATACTAACTTAAGTCCTTGTTTTTTGATAAGATAGAATCACTTTGAATCTAGGTAAAGTTAGATCCATGCTCCGCCTCCATGGAGAGGAACTGGGTTTTAGTGGGTATGCCCCTGCTATTTGATTAATTCCACTCCGGGGTGGGTCCGCAGAGGAAAATCCTACATAATCCGCCGACCTCGCGCTTGCGTAATGCATTTTAAAGGTTACAGTGCTCTAGTTTTTTGCTCTCAGACGCATTAATCGGCGTATTATACGTGAAAAGTATAATACACCGATTAATTATCTTATTCATAGATAATTAACTATCTTATTCATTCATGCTCTAGTCAATCCATCTCCATTTAGAAGCTCAGAAGCTTTTTGGGGCCTTCAGAGGAAAACATAATAGACAAAATCTCCAGAAGACAAGATGTCACGACCTTTGTAGGCGAATGGAGTATCGTAATCCAAAAATACATGTACCTATATGTATCTATCTCTCAATTGTTTGCAGTTCATGTTAAAAATCGCATCATCTAATGCAGCTCCTCGCTACAGATCAGGTGGTAACTTGATCAGCCGGCCAGTCTCCAAAGGCCACCAAGACTATCAGACGGACAAATCTTTATACCCCCTCAACCAGCCAGTTCATAAGTTGGAAGCTAAGATCCAGAGTGCTGGGGAAGCGCAATTCGCTAATGATATACCGCCTATGCCCCACGAAGTTTTCGGAGCATTCGCGCTATCGACTGTTGCTAGTGGAAAAGTAGATACTGTGAAAACTGAAAAAGTTCTGGTGAGTACATTTTTATAAAATCGTTTAGTCGAGGACAACCACCCTACGTTGTATTCTTTTAGTAAATTTAATTATTAATCGTACGAAGTAAACTTTAATAATTAATTGATAATAATATATTTTTTTCTATACTTAAGTTAAAATAAAGTCACTGGATTTGAAATACAGAAAAATTCCGTCATAGTTTTCGAAGAATAAAATAAAATTGGTGCTTCATTCCATTCAATATGACATCGTCCGTCTCTCTTTGTCCTATTGATTGACCGTGGGATTATGTCGTTTTAATTTTTTTTCTCATCTATAAAATTTTATTTTGTAACAAACGCCTAGTTAATGAGATGTTACACACACACACCGAGTCGAGCACGAAAAGTTAAGACAGTTGATGTTTAAAGTATTTTCTATTACATGAAAAATTAAATTTTGTTCCAGAAAATAGAAGGCGTGGTAGCAGTTTACACTGCAAAGGATATACCAGGCAAAAACTCCTTTACTAAACCTGGTATCCAGTTGCAAATGGAAGACGAGGAAATACTGGCAACTGATATCAAATTTTGCGGGCAGCCCGTCGCAATCGTCGTCGCCACAACCGAAGAGTTAGCAGCTAAAGTAGCGAAACAGCTCGAAATAACTTACAAAGATGTCAGAGGTACACCACCCGTGCTAACCATTGATCAAGCTAAAAAAGACAGCAAGAGATATTCTCCGTATTCAGACGGCATAGAGCCAAAAAGCAAAGGAAATAATGTGAAGAAAATAATCAAAGGCGTTTATCAGATAGACGCACAATACCACTACTATATGGAGCCCATAACATCAGTGGTCGTACCAGTGGATGAAAGATTCGAGGTCTATGACTCATGTCAATGGATGGATTTAACTCAGATCGCGGTAGCTCAATGTTTGGGCATCAAAGAGAGCGAGTACGTATTATATGCCCTTTTGTAAACAATAGATAAGAATAAACTGTGCGACTGCAGTGAATCTATTGACGACATAGGGACAGTTCATTATAGTTTTTCAACCACTCGAAACATTTTGAAGATAAAAAAAAAATATAGTCTTGCTAAAAATATACTTATATAGAAAATCATCATTTTTTTCATTGAACGTAATATTTTTTACTGTTAAAGTGTGTTAATTTAATAATATACAGCGTGTTTGGTAATACCTGTATAATCCCAAATATGGCACATACGGTATGATGAATAGAACCCAGAATAATGATCACTAAGTCTGAAACCCTGCACATGACCTAGATATTTAGCTTTTTTCTTCGAAGTAAAACTGTACGCTGACAACCCTAAAAACAGCTGTTGTTCTAGGAAACGAGAGAAAGTGAGAGGTAATGAGAGAGAGAGAGAGAGAGCGAGTACGCCGGGACGGCACGTATAAGCTTTCAGGGTTGTAGCATATTAATTAGAAACAAATTGTTCAAATATTTGTATGAAAATCGCAATTTACGTGAAATTGTTTTTTGACATATTAATTGTGTTCTTTGTGCTAGGTTGTATGGCCATGTTTCGGGATTATACATGTATTACTAAACATCCTGTATAAAGCCACTTAATATATATGTATATATCTTTTATTCGAAGTGGCCTATAAAACTGATCATAATTCATAATCCAACGGATTAAGATCTGTACTGTCATGGGGAACGGGGAATCAGGGTTCGATTCCGGAGAGGGAGCCTGAGCGGTAGTTCCAGCTAAAATTGTTGCGGTTAAAAAGCATTTGTGCGTCGCGCTGTCGGTGCACCGCATCCGCGGTGATACTGATTCGTTTGCCGAGCATGTCGTCGGTGACGATTTTCTGTGACTACTTTAGTTGTTTTGATTTTATCACTCTATTTTTTATTAAATTATTTATTAAGAAGTGACCAGTACCTCTCTTATATGCTGCAAGTCCTAAGTCATCTTATAAAATACGCGACATGGTTCTAGGTGCTATCTTACGTTTTAAAACTACGTGAACGCCCAAATATTTTTCTGTCACAAACAACGGAGGTTTCATTGTACCTATCAATAGCCCAGTACATAAACATTTGACTAATATCAAGCGTATTGAGGGTTTTGAAAATTGTGTTGTTTATGTAAAGCAACTACATCGACGCGGTACTTTGTATCACCCCACTCAAATTTAATATCACAAAATATTTTATAATGTATTGGCACGAAAATAAGAAAACAACAATCATATAAAAATGACAGATAAGAAATTCAAAAGTATATTTTGTTTAATTTTAACAGTATTTATGGCCAGATTGAATATAGAATACGTGCCATTTCAAAAACTGATCTTAACTTTGACATATTCAACATTTATGTAAAGTCTCTTGGTGCGTAAGATTATCAGCTAGTTTTCTTTTTTTTATATTTAGCGTTGTAGTAAAAGTTCTTCGTGTGGGCGGAGGATTCGGCGGAAAGATCAGTCGCAACGTGCAAGCGGTGGCGGCATGTGCAATCGTCGCTAAGAAGACAAACACTCCCTGCCGCTTCATACTGCCGCTACAGACTAATCTTGCCATTGCTGGCCGCCGAGTGCCCTGCCAATGTGATTATGAGGCAAGTATAGTGTAATGTGCGGCACGCAAATTGAACTAAAACGGCAATTTGCCGCGCTAGTGCCTGTCTCCAACATATTGACTTACTATAGCTATATGCTTCGTCTCATTCCCGCACTTTGATTGAGACGCGAAAATATGCTACAGCGCAACGCCATTTTCAAACTTACGCACCGGACATTAAACTTTATTTTATTCTACACATATATCTAAAATAATAAAATATTTTTAAATCGGTGTTACATATCACGATAAATATACAAAAATGATATTTTTTTTTCAACTTTTGTAGATTCCAGATTATGTAGACTGAGATGTTTTGTCATGTTTAGGGTTCTGAAGTCGACAAGGAACCCTTATAGTGTGGCCATGTCTTTTTATCTGTCCGTCCGTAAGCGATTTAGCTCAAAAACTATTAGTGCTAGAAAGTTGTAATTAAGCATGATTATACAAAGTAATTAAAGTAGTAAAATAAAATCGAAAAAAAAATTAGCTTACGTCCCCTCCTACATGTAAGTGATATTTTTCCCCTAAGAAAGCCTTCAAGCGCGAGGCCGACTCACGCTTGGTCTGTTTTTATCTTTAGTTTAAAAAATATATTTGTAATATACCAAATAATATCATCATTAAACTACAACAAGCCTCTTTATTTAGTTTTAAGCCTTATTTATTTTTGCAGTAGGTAACTAGAATTTCTTACTGATCCCTAGGTCGGCATTGACGATGACGGCAAAATACAATACCTCAACGCGACAATAGTCGAAGATGATGGTTGCTCACACAATGAGAACATACTGGCCTACGTTGCTCAAGGATTCCCCAATTGTTACGATCCCAGTACGTTCAGTCTGAAGACGGCGGCCGTTCTTACTGACTTGCCGTCTAATTCATTCGCTAGAGCTCCCGGTATGTTTAAAGAGTTTAGTAGAATTAGTATTATTAGTATGTTCAACACTACTGGCGTTGAGAATTTCCAGGTGAAAAGCAATAAAGTTAGAACTTACGACAGCAGATGCAGCAGATGCAGAACTTACGACAGGTATGGCTTAATGTGCATTTTGAAGCACGAAGGAGCCTGGGATGATTATTCTTTAGTCACCCATCTAATGGGTCTCCGCAACCTAGATTATTAAAATTTTGCTACCCCTACCGACCTACCTAAAGTTAATATGACTGATACCCTAGTCATATATTAACTTTTGCCCTAAAGTCTGCTCAGACTAATTGTTATACGACTCGGTTAAGAAACAAATAAATAAGGAAGATTTTTAAACAATTAAAAAACCATGAAAATTTTTAGGTACTGCTGAAGGTATTTCAAGTATCGAACACATAATGGAGCACATAGCATTTACTGTAAAGAAAGATGCAACAGAGGTCCGCAAATTAAATATGAGAACCGAAGACAATGACTTACCACCTCTAATCGATGACTTTAAAAAGGAAACAGACTATGATAAGCGAGCAAAGGAAATAGACCAATTCAATAAATCTAATCGTTGGATGAAGAAAGCCATCTGCATAAGCGTAATGAGTTTCCCTGTGATTTACTACGGTAATTATAGTGGAATGGTTAGTGTGTACAGAGGAGATGGTACTGTAACGGTTACAACTGGTGGTATCGAAATGGGACAAGGCTGTAACACGAAAGTTGCTCAAGTGTGCGCTTACGTGTTGGGCATACCTGTAGAGTATGTATCTGTGTTACCTCACCATTCGTTCACAGCTGCTAACAACGTATTCTCAGGGTCCAGTATAACCAGTGAAAGTACGTGTTACGCTGTAATGAAAGCTTGTAAAATGATCAACCAAAGATTGGAGCCAATACGCGCAAAGATGACTGATCCAACCTGGAAGGCATTAGTCATGAAAGCTGGTGATGAAGAAGTTGATTTGACTGCCATTTACATGATGACTGATAAAGAGGAAGATCTATCTGGCTACAACGCATATGCCGTTACTATACTCGAAGCACAATTGGACATTTTGACGGGACAATTCGAATTGTTGAGGGTGGACATTTTGGAAGATGTAGGATTGAGTGCCAATCCTAACTTAGATGTTGGTCAAGTAAGCCTAATTTTTATAATATTATTTATTCTGTATTAACTATACCATTAATAAACAAAAAAATGATTTAGAGTTCTTGTCGACGTTTAGCGAATGTGTGAATAAATAGTTTTCAAAGAAAGTAATTTGAATTATACTCCAGTAAGTCATTGTCTTTAAGCAGCGAATCAAAAAGGAAGCTCTATTTTTCAGGTAGAAGGTGGTTACATTCAAGGATTGGGGTACTTCATGTGCGAGAAGTTAGTATACGATAAGAAGACAGGCAAGCTATTAACCAACCGCTCTATCAATTATCACGTACCATTGGCGCTCGATATACCTGCAGAATTTAATGTGAAACTTCGATACAATTCCAAAAACCCTAAAGGAGTTTTGGGGTCCAAAGGTGAGAAGGCTTATATATTTTAATACCGATCACAAATTGTCTCGATGAAAATATTCCAATTTATTGGAGTTGAATTTCGTGTTCGATTAGCTAATGATTCTTGATGTTCCATTATATTTTCTTCAAATATATATATAATAATATCATCATTATAATACTAAAATAAAATTAATTATAACAATTTTGAAGGATGGCTGCAGCTCATTTGGAGCCCCCCCACTCCCACCCCCTTAAACAGCCACTGTATTGAGAATAATCAGTTGAGATTTTGTACTTTTCTCAATTCAGAAACCGGCCATTAGACTTATTGATCAGTATGAACGACTGTAGTCGCAATAAAAACCATCAGTTACTGTACTGTTTCTCCAAAATAATCTCAAAATTATGGGTTTTTAGTCAACCTTCCAAGAACCGACGTTTGCAGTAGTTGTTTAATACCATATTCACGTTACTATAATAAGAGCACTAACCATAAGTCAGCGATCTCCAATACACAATAGGTACTCGGATGATTCTCGGAAAATTGAATCTTTATATATATTATAGATATCAAAGCAGAATCTGATGTCGCCTTTAAAAAAAAATATCAATCAGATTTAATTATTTTGAAGTACAATAATGACAGATGTAGCAAACCGGATTTTCAAGTTTCCGAGAATCACTCGTTCACTATACTCTTAAATCTTTCAGCGGTTGGTGAGATGGGAGTATGCACAGCTAGCTCTGTGAACCACGTTCTTGCTCGTTGTATATACGAGTCACGTAAAGACTCAGGTTATAGTATGGATGAATGGATAACAATACGTAAGTAATACAAGGCATTTATTCATTAGTTTTGGTTGTTATGTTATAGCGAAATTAGAAATAAAAGGCTGAGGAAAGTAAACAAATATGGATAAGTATACCTAAAGTGGAATAAAATTTATGGGAAATTTTCTATCTATAACGTCACGCCTTTTTTTCCGGCGGGGTAGGCAGAGACCACCTACTTCTATTTTGCACGCTTCTGACACCTTTTCATACAAGAACTTACCTTGTCTCGCTTTCCTTATACACTCGTAGAGAACTCATAAACAACCACAAGGAGAATACACTTGAAATAAGCCAAGTAAATCCGTATGTGAACGTGAATTTCCCGGGTTTATTGATATTTACCAAGTTTCCCCTAGAAGTATTATTTAAATAGGAATTACAATATTCCATATTCGGTTATTTCCTTTTCTTACTTGAAATTTGAAATCAAAGTAATAATTTTTGTTAATAACATCTTTTTTCAGCTGTTCCGTACGACACTGAAGCTATATTGGGAGCTGTCGAAGTCAAGTTGAATGAAATGGTGCTTACTAAATGATGTATTCAACTTCGAAATTATAATTAGGCTTTTTATGCCTTAAAAACATCATTGTTACTTAAATTTTTTATGACATGTTTGTACTTTTGTTATCATATATTTTATTTAATTATTTTGGCTGTTTAAGACTGTGTACAATTAATCTATGGCTACCACAGACAGTATGATCCACTATATTGTTTTTTTATGTTGGTTTAATTTATCAAATAAACACTCGAATTAAGACAATGTTTTAATGAATATCTGAATTATATAATTATGTATATCGATGGAAAAAATCTAAGTTTTCATACTAGTGATTCATTGTGCTTAGGCAATGACTTCGAAATGCATTTTTTCCCAAGGTCTCGGTAACTCGTGGTTATGACGACTCCATTCGAAGATATATTTTTACTAGACTTTGCAAGGCATACAAAAGGTTCAATATTATTGCATGCGAAAGAACATTCTGTGACTATTAATTTTGTATTAATTTCATAGTGTACTTAGATAGCTTTAGTTTTAAGCTATACCTAACTAAAATAAGTATTTACGTTTATGAAGTATTAACAATTTAAAAAATCTAATTTTATTTATTTTGTATACATTACTATCAGCCACTGCTGGGGGCGAAAGCTTTCGAATTATCGATTAGTCGGAATGCAGATTAATCATAAGCCCTTTTACGTTCCCACTGCAGGGCTCAGGCATTCCTTATGGATGGTTAAGGAGGTTGTGTCATGACCCCCCACTCTGACCCAGTGCGAAATGCTGGATGTTAACAACTGTAGATACAGCAAAGACCAACGGCTTAACGCGCCTTCCGAAGCTCGGAGGAGCTCGAGATAAATATTTTTGGTCACCCATCCTATGTCCGACATTACAAACCGAACGCATCACATGACGAAATGAAGTAAGAAAATGCACGTCCTCTCCTTTCCAACTGTTTGCGTTGTACCTCAAAAAAATCATTTTAAATTACAACACATTTTCAGTAATACATGTTTATTTCCGTATTGTCAAACAAATAATTTAGTAAATCATAAAAAATTAGGCCTATCGCACGTTACTATCATATTAGGACTCGGTTAACAAAAATAAACATCACCATTAAAAAATTCGACACCAAATTACCCAAATTTATATAAAAAAAAAACAATGCAATTACAATTATAAAAAATAAATACTTAATTATATTACTACCGCTTTACAATTCAAAATTAATTTTATTATAAAATAAAGATTATTAATGTAAAATATACACTATGAATAATCTATACAGAATTCTATTAACAGTCGTGTAATGCAAAAAGTGCAATCCAAATGTCATTTTTTACATATATATTATTCACTAAATAGCGGACTGTGCACTGTAAAAGACGATCAATTAAAAATCTTTTATAAAACAAAATACATTAGCTAAATGTATAAACAACAAAATATACCAAACCAAATTTTGTTTAACATTAAATCCTTATTTAAAAAAATATATAAATCATTTCGATCAATTTTGCCAAAGAATATTTTTATACTATACCTACTAAAGTTTATAGTTTTTAAGTGATCGTCGCAGTTTGCACTTTAGATTGGCTTTCGAAGCGTATTGGTCGAAATTAAATAATGAATGAACTCGCGGCTATTCGGCTCTACCAGAATAAATATCTGAATATGCAATTTTTAAACCTATTATTTTTGTTTAAGTTAAAAACAGAATTTAACATGAATAATTTTAAAAAGAAATGTTACCAACACAAAATAAGGATTTAAAAATGAGGTAGTTCAAAAATAATCAAAACGCTTTCAGAGCTTTATTTTGGATCAGCCGATTCTACTTATTGTATCAATGTCTATTGCAGTTCCATATTGTTTGTTACGATTAGAAAGTCGGCATAGATGCTTTTCATAAAAATATTGAGGTTAAACAATGCTGCCATTGTAAAAACGGGCATAAAAAAGAATCACTACGATCACAGATATAACTACACTCTTGTAAACGAATTATAATGAGTACCTGTTTTTTTTATAATATACCATAGACGATAAGAATGCTAAGCTGGTAACAGTAGTCTTTGTAATATCGTATAAAATTGACAGTTACATCAAAGCTAATCTAGTGTAAAATCAAATATGTACCACTATTTGCTGTGGGTTCCGTGGTTGGACTAGACATTTACAAAAAATATATATTAGAAAATTAGGAGTGAATGTTATTATGCACAAAAAACTGAATTTGGGTACCTTATATTTTTTTTTATCTACAAGTATTACGGAACCTCAAATAATAAAGGCAAATATGTACAATATAATCTTTCTAAAATTACTTCGACTAAGAATATAAAATGCCCGTAAAATTATATAAAATATTTGGTTGTGTCGTGGACCAATGAAGTATTGGTCCATAGTATCTGTCCTCGGTTATAATAACATTTATTTGCATTCCTTGGAAAAATTTAAAATATATTGTTCTACAAACACCAATCTTATGTAGTACTAGAGATTCGTTGAAGATCATAACCGTTTAGAATTATATATCAGTCACCAATCCCCACTCTTCAAATTGCTATCTTGAAAATATGTCACAATAAAGCAACTTGAAAGCTGGACATCAATATTTAATGTTATTTACATGTATTGAATTCAATGAAATTAGATATCCCAAAATGTAAGGAATCTGTGTCAAAAGGTCGAAGTTATCTAATTTATTTTTATTTTGAATGATTGGGATATATTTCAAGTGATCACTGTGTATGGATGTGAAGCACCTTGCGTAATTAGTATATACATATTTTATTATACGTTTTAATGACATGTTCACGTATAGTAAAATGAAAGATGGTACTGCACCAATATTATCAAAAAATGTGATGCTTATTACGTAATATTACTATTGCTCAGTTGTAGGGGGTGCCGCCTTTTGGGGAAAAGTTTAGGACACTAGATTTTGTCCACGAATTCGGCAATATTCAATGACTTACAAGAAATACAAACTTTCATCCGAAATTTCTACCCCCTTTTCATGATTAAATGTAGTCTATGTCCTTTTCCGAGGTATATTCGATCTCTATACCATTTTTTTTTAAATCGCGAGTTTAAAAGCGTGTGAGACATACAGGCAGAGTTACTATCGCATTCATATTATTAGTAAACGTAAATAACAAAATTTATTTACTCACAAAGGACGAAATTGGGACAGGCTCAATATTGGTCAGTATTTTTTTATATCAATTTTAACAGATCACAAATTGGACAAAAGGGATAATAATAATAATACGAGAACCACTTTTATTATTTAAATTAAATTATGTGCCTACAACGATTTCTATTAAATAATACATTGAGTATATATTTCTTTATGTGATGATAGCATATTTACTTAATTTATTCCATAATATGGATGGATCCATTCACTTTTTATTTTGTATATATTATTATCGACACTTTTATGATCAATATTTGTCTTTATACTTTTTTACAATTCAAAAAGAAAGAATATTTAGATTTAACACTTGTGATTTTTCAACAGAAAATATTTAAAAGTCTGTCCCGTGTCACCTTATTAAGTGGTCACAAGACATTGTTACTAGAAATTTTAACCATTCGTGGTTTTCTCATTTTAATATCATTACAAAGAGTTAAGTTTGGTTATTACAAAAAAATATATAAAAAAAACAATTTCCTAAATAAAAATAGAGTATTATAAACCTAAAAATACATTACTTCTAATGACATTATCATTAATACATATATAGTATGTCGATTATCACAAATGCTTGGTAAAAGTTAAACGATAGACGACATTTATGAATGTATATTAAACTGCACTACTAAGCCGACTGAAGCTTTAATTTTTCGAGTTCTATTTTACAACTATGATTTGGTTGCGTACAATTATCGACCTTATTCACGAGGTAAATAAAAATGTAAAGGTCTCTTTTACGGGTCTCTTTTACAGGTCTCATCATAATCATAACCATAATCATCGGTTAATCCATTAAGGTTCATTTTTATTTTTCCTACCGAACACGGAACACGATCGTCGTTTCACACTAGCGTTCATTATACCCTGCACATAAATAGCTCCTATTAAAATTGGCATTCAAAACTGCTCAGAAAATTTTCATAGAAAAAGAAAACACTCGCGTAAAAACTAAATCGACCGAGCTTCGACGCTACTTAATATGAGGTAATCGGCGATTTCGAATTCACCGTATGTATAATAGAGTCTATAATCGGCTACACGATCACGCGACGCCGCTGTCTTGAGTGTGACTTCGCTTCTTCTCGCTTCTGTGATGGTCAGGAGTAGACTTGAGGATATCGGGTTGGCCGTGGGATAGGACTCTCGCTTCCACGTGCTGATTGAAAGTGGAGGTGTGAGAGCTTAGTGTTAAGGTCGCATTTCGATCGGAGCCTAGTGTCATGGTGGTGGCGTGTGAGTTCAGTGTGTTATGCGTGTGCGTGTGTGCGTGCGCGTGCGTGTGTGCGTGCGGTAACGTGTTGGGACTGGAGTGCGGGATGGGTTTGCGTATCGATCGATGTGAACCGTGTCTGGTTAATGAATTCATTTGTGGTGTACCACCGCCACCGGAACGTTGTAACGCGTTCTTGTAGTCAGCTATTAGATGAGTAAGCTCTGCCATCTGTGCGGACAAAAAATACGTATTACTTCTTGATGAGAGCCTATAATATCCCTATTATGTTGTGTCGAAGTACAAGGTCTCTAGAGATAGAACGTGTGGCGATATCTATCTCAACACTGCTACATGATCACATCACTCGACAGTAAGATGGAAGCTTGGAGTTACTTCACATAGGCACGAGATATCGCTGTGATACCTGCATCGCGCTTACTAAGTTTCGCTGCGACTTCACATAAGAACATCCAACCTACTTCGACACGATCGCGGTCCTCGAGCTACAAACACTCAGTACGATGGGAAACAATTTTCCTTTAGAGTCCCATTACATTTGCTTCGACTAAGCAACACCTCACCACCTGCCAGTCCTACGGTACAAACTGTTTACGACTGCATTAGCAGCTGAGATCAACGGTTAGTCCGAAGTTTAAACATCCGTCCGAGGTACGGAAGGTAAGTTTTTGGTCAACCGTCTGCTGAACGACCACTACTTGCTCAACCTCAGCAACCGCTGATAAAATAGTTTCACTACACACAATTGTATAATTAAAAAGATTATTTAAAGGGTAACTCACTTTAGGCTTGTTGAGACTTATCAACATCTTGTGTACCGGACTGGCTGCGTCGTCTGCATCTATTAGCATCATTAAGTCATCCTGAAAAGAAAATAGATATTATTTCTAACGAAATGAAAGCACACTTGTATAATTTTATGTATTTTCACATATTGAAATGTACAGTCAGGTGTGTAGTCAATTTTGCATTAACTTAACCAGGTGGTGTATACTCAAAGTACCAAAGAGGTAGGTTAGGTATGGACAGATTTCTGCCGATTATGCTGTTGACTCTCTAAACATATTCAAACTTATTTAGATCATTATCATATATCAATGGACCGGCTGTAGACTGTTTTTTTTTATTATTTTTCATTAAAAATATTTTCCAGTATAGCATTATGAATGCAAAATTTATTAAATATAATAATTAGAACAATTTAATTAGAATGAATATTTCGTTCCGCTGCGCTGTTTAGGTGGATTGCCTGAACATTGATGAAAAAGTATTAAGTGCTTGAAAAAATTGTCAGTTCTGTTAGGTTCAGTAGGTTCTGGGTAGCTCAGTGGTTAGGAGACATAAAATTCTATAAATAATAATAAAAGTATTGTAATACAGTGGCCACCTGCTCACGTAGAAATATAAGGTATTGAAAAAGCAGATTCTTTCACCAAAGACACCTCAAGTGAGGGAAACAGATTTGTAGTGGTACTCCATAATTACCAAATTATATTATGTTCCTAGTAATATCTACCATAGAACTAGAGACTAGACTGAATAAATGATTTTAATTTGATCTGACATATAGAATGAGGGACTAATTGTCACTGCGTGACAAAACCTCTAAAGAAATAAAGAGGAAAAAATCCATCAAATGCCTATCCTCTATTAGCAATTTTGTAAAAATAGTAAAACTTTCATCGGTTTTAATACATTCTCAAAAGAACTAAACGAAAGTTCCTTCAATTTTTTTCTTTAACTTAAAAAAGAGATCAAGGAAATAAATGAAGAAATCTATGTACTAAAAACATGAGATAAGCGAAAAGCTGAATAAATATTAGAGATGTTCTAAGTATATAAATGGATTAGAAGCTTATAAAATCTTGAAATTCCGATACAATTCTATAGTGAATGTTACCTGTAATCCACCAAATAATCCTATGGAGTTGAGCGCGTATCGTCCTATGACTGCCATAGAGGCCAGTTCTAAAACAGTTACACCCTCTTCTGATACCGCTAGCCATACCATAGACAAATCTGGCTGTTTTATCTGTAAAATAACGATACCAATTTATATTTAGGCTGTGTTCAAACTAATGTTGGTGATTAGTTAAAAAGAGGTTTTGTTGCCGTTTCAAATTAAAATAAAAAAAAAATTACTCTTGCAGTTTGTTGTCAAGATATGTATCAAACTTTATTTCATATAGAAACAAATGTAATCGAAGTTTTAAATTTTGAGTTTCCCTCGGATGATCACCTAACTTGTGGTATTTGAAAAGGGACTCACCCTAGCTTGGAATAAGGTTGCACCGAAGAAAGGCCATTTCCTAGTGCAGTTGAGGTATATTCTTACACAATCCGCAGTACTGCGACCTTTTAATGCTATCCATTTGGATCGCAACTTTTCTTCCACGTCTCTGTAATAAAATTACATTTAAGTCGTTGTTAGTTTTAACTGTCAATAGATGGCGCTAGAGACAGGATCAGATCTTTTTTTAAACTTTAAAAATGTGGCTATTAGAAGCATCAGTCAGCAAAAGAGTGAATGAAAGAGTAAATTATCCATCAACTTTTTCTTGCTGTCTTAATTTCCCCATTTTGATACATAAAGGCGATTTGTTCCCGTCTAAAAGCCGTTGTAAAAGATTAAATGTTTTTTTTCTTTATATCAACTCCCTCTACTTTTTTGGTACACCATATTATTTTCAATATACAGCCTATTTAATATAATTTATTTAACTAGCTATTAAGAAAGCTATAAAGGCCACGCCACACCTTTCACGATCAAATCAATCGCGTGCTGTTAGAAGTACTTAAGTACCGACCGCCATAAAGTACAAGCCAGTTTATAAAAACCGGCTTGTAACCGGCCGGTTCTTTCTGCCTACCCCACAAGGGAGAAAATAAAGATGCAATGGTACAATGCTCCTCACGCCTAAATCATCCTAAAATATATATTAAGGAAATTTCACTTGACGACTGATTACATTTTGTTGACCTCCGTAGCCGAGTAGTTCAAATCCCGTTTTGAAGGGTTCGCCATCTCCGAGGCGCCGAGTTCGATTGCCGGTCGGGTCAATGTTGAAAATTGTTTTTCTATATTGTCTCTCGCCTGAGTGTTGTGGTACCCTCATTAAATTTTGTGCGGAATTATAATGCTGCTAAAAATTACGAATTTGAATTCAAGCAGGTATCTCACGACTTTCACAAGTGCTTTTAACATCCTAGACTGAATAAATAATTTCGGTTTTTTGTTCTTTTTTTTAATATAACCGAATTCACTTCAAAATGCAGCATCCGCTCAATCTTGATTTGTTTTTTAATTATTTTTTATATTTATTATTATAGTTATAGTAAAATAACGTTTCGTAGCATATTTAAAGTGAATTTCGAAATGACATGGGAATAGAATATCTGAGACACGTATATTCAATCATTGTTTTATTGTATTTTTATACAATAAGTGGAATCAATAGAATTTCTACACTAAATGATTTAAATTCGGACACATGAGCGAATTCGGGTCTGGATTTTTACAGTCGCAGGACTGACCTTAGTTCTTCGTTACTGAGTCCCGCCCGGTATCGATAAGGATAGAATCGATGCGCCAACGGTTGGTTGTGCTGCGAGTTGGTTGAAGCGTAGTCTCCCATGTCTAGTTGCGCCATCAGAGCTCCCAGCTCGGCCGCTAGCTCACGCGTCACAGGAAAACGGCCCGCTACCACTGAAGAATGGAATATCAGATTTTGTTTCACGTTTTACAAATAATCTGGCGAGCTGCTGCCATAACATCATTATTTTTAGCCCTTTTACGTCCCCCACTGCAGGGGCTCCTTGTGGTTAAGGAGGATGGGCCATGACCTTCCACGCCGCAGGCTCAATGCAGATAGGAGTTTACAACTACAAATGCAGCTAGAACCAACGGCTTAGTGTCTTCAGGGAATAAGAATTTTTTGGTCAACCCTCCCGTGACCGACCTTTGTGAAAGTTGCTTAACAACAACCATCGCATAGCGCGGCACTTATCCACTACCCCACCTAGCGATTAAATTACCATGTAGCTCAACTCAAAACTATTTTCGCCTTATAGCCCGTTTAATTTTGACAAGTCTTCGTTAAGAAATTTTCTATCCAACCAGTGGCTTAATTGCTTAAACATAAAATCTATCACATTCCCTTTCAAACTGAAAAATGTGTGCAATTGCGGATGTGATAGTGATTTATTTATTATTATTATTTTTTTTTTTTCTTCTTTTGGCTTCACACGGTTTGTGTATTTGCCAGTGTCAAAGGTAGGGAAACGATGGTAGGAAAAAGAATAGGATTTGCGACAGGTTTTTAGCAATAGGATCAGGAAACGAAAATATTAATATATATAGAATATATACGTTATATAACATACATAAAAAGTAATAACGATATTTAGACTTTAATATTATTTGACATTATAAAAGACGCTATGCATTGATATACTGATATGTTATTAGACGAGAGCAAAGAAACTATGGATGTGGGAAAGGAAACACGTAAGGATATGAGATCTTTAAGGAATTCGGATCGATCGTATAGTGTACAAGAAAACAATATATGGTTAAGATCACAGTAGTCTGACCCACACCTACAGGAAGCATCACTAACAATTCCCAGCTTAGTAAGATGTGCTGGTGTACGAACATGACCAATTCTCGAGCGTATTAAAATACTAGTAGCAGTCTTACTGATCTTAATTTTACGGAACCACGGTTTCATCATAGTTTTAGGTTGTATTTGATAATAATGTTTTCCCTTTACTTGTCCACTATTTGTCCAATAAGTTTGCCACTCCTTATGCAAATGACACAACGGCAGCAACAGCAAGTCATGGGTATAATTTTTAAAAGGAAACATGTCTCCACAATGTACTGCCTCTTTTGCTAATTGATCAGACTTCTCATTACCTTGAATTCCCACGTGACTTGGAAGCCACACAAATTCTACCAGATACCCTTTTTTAACACATTTATAAAGATTATTTCTTATATCAAACACAAGTGGGTTATATAATCTTGTACGGAATGGAAAATTATCAATAGCTTGTAAAGCACTCCTTGAATCAGAAAATATTATTGATTTATTTAGTTTCATGAGAACGACATACTCGACAGCTTTTAGTAAGCCAAGGCATTCCCCCGTAAATACAGATGTCTCCGGAGGAAGTTTACTTTTCTGCACAATGGAAAACTGAGAGTGGTAGACTCCTATGCCCGTACATTCAGAAGAGGAAGACTTAGAAGCATCACTGTATATATGATGGTAATTTTCGTATTCGGAATCTATAATTGATTTAAAGGTTTTAGCGTTATGTTTATCTATCAGATCGTACCTTACAGATGGTGAAATTAGCAAGGCGTCATAATCTATATTAAACACTGGAAGACGGTTTGACCGATGTATAGGTGAATGGAGGCTCAAGTATTTTTGATAGCTTACTATTAAACAAGGCAGTTGTTTATGAGACCAATAGCTAGCTGTAGTTATTTCATTGTTCAGAGAGTTAAGTAGGTGGAAAAGAGGATGGTCGGAGAATTGAAGAGATCGGAACAAAAATCGATCTGCAAGAAATTGTCGTCTAATACTGAGTGGGGGTTCACAAGTTTCGATTTGTAAAGCATTGATTGGGCTTGAGCTCATAGCACCAGTTATAATTCTAAGTGCTTTTGATTGAATACCGTCTAATTTTTTTAACGAAATTAAGCTGGCAGGTTCTAAAAGGAAAGTACCATAATCCAATACACTTCGAATTAGCGCGTTATAAACCAACTTGAGCGATTGAGGGTGAGCCCCCCACCAGACACCGGAGAGACATCGAAGAAGATTCAATAGTCGTTCAGTTTTCTTGATAATGTAATCTATATGGGAGCGACCGGAGAGCTTGGAATCTAATATCACACCTAAAAACTTAGCTTGTGATTCAACTGGTATAGGCAAGTTATTATAATGAACTCTAATTAAAGGGGGATTCCTCATTCTTGAAAAAACTACGATTGTACTTTTGGATGCAGATAAATCTAAGCCATTGGTAAGCATCCAGGAGTGTAATGAAATCAAGGCCAACTCAATATGTGACGCAGCTATCTCAACTGATCGGTTTGTTGAATATAATAACAAATCATCCGCATATTGTAAAAGCTTTATATGATTATCGAAGCAAGAATCCAAATCATGTGTATAGATATTGTATAGCAAAGGGCTAAGGACTGACCCTTGGGGTAACCCTTTCCATACAGACCTTTTTATTTCTGAATAACTAGATAAACTAACAATCAAATTACGTTCTTCTAATATGTTCATAATAAAATTAGTTAACATTGACGGGATGTTTAGCGATTCTAATTTATTTTTTAATACTGACACTAACACATTATCATAAGCAGAATTGATGTCCAAAAAAGCAGCCACTATAGATTCGTTGTTTGTAAAACCTATACGTATGTCAGTTGTGAAAATACTTATATTATCCATTGTACTTTTCCCTTTTCTAAATCCATATTGCGTTCTCGATAGTATACCTTGACTTTCTACAAACCATTCCAAACGGTTTTTAATTAAAATTTCAGCTAATTTTATCAGCACAGAAGATAAAACTATCGGTCGATATGAGCTGGCCTCAGATGGTGGTTTATTTGGTTTGAGGATGGGCAACACTACTTGTGACTTCCATGACAGAGGTATGTTTCCTGTTAACATGATAGTGTTGATAAGTTGTAGATAATAAAAGAGGATATTGTCACTTACATTAGCAAAGAATGAATATGGGATTCCATCTTCCCCCGGAGCAGAATCTTTAACATGATATATTGCACTTTTCAGTTCACGAAGAGAAAAGAGGCTATTTAAACCAGATTGATTATAAGACGACTGCGAAGGTTGTGCAGTGTTGAGCATGGGAACCCATAAAGGGGCCAATTTGTCCATGAAATCAATAGTTATTTCGGTGGGAATAGTAATTCCAGAAGATATATTATATGAAGATTTAAATCTTTTTATGTTTTGCCAAACAAGAGTAGGATGTGTGTTAGGAGAAATAGAACTACAGAAACTTTTCCAACTGTCAAATTTTTTCTTTTTAAATAATCTTTTTTGTTTCAGCAATCGTTTTAGACAAGTATTCATAGTTAGGTTCAGACATATTATTATTGTAAATTCTTTCAGCCTCTTTTCTCTTCTTAACCGCTTCAGTGCAATCTTTATCCCACCAAGGAGGGGATGGTATTTTTGTGCAATTATTTTCTTTGACAGGAAACACCTCTCTGGCAGCTTCATTTAAAATATTTGATAATGCTTCAGCGCAAATGTTTTCATTTCCATGTGTTATAACAGGGAGGTGCTTAAGCTTGCATTCTACATTAGATTTATAAGTAATCCAATCTTTAGAACTTTTATCAGGTAATTTATATCTTCTAGTAGACTTTTTCTGGGAAATGCTAGGTTTATTAAACGGAAATGTAATAATAATAGGGAAATGATCACTTCCTAATGTAGAAGATAAAGTATGCCAGGATAAAGAAGAAGCCAAATTTGGTGTGCATATTGATAAATCTACTGCACTCTTATTAAGTCTAGGATCAGTGAGTCTTGTAGGTGATCCTGTGTTCAAGTAACATAAATTATGTGACTCAATAATATCTAATAAATTTACTCCATAACTATTAATAATAGAACTTCCCCATGCTCTATGGTGACAATTAAAATCTCCTAAAACTAAGAAGGGTCTAGGAAGGGTAGAGAATAAATTATTTATTTCACCAAAAATTGGTGCAGATGGATGACTGATATAAATTGATACTATGTTAATATTATATACTTTCACTGCTACAATTGAAATATCTTTATGATTTATAGATATGCTAATGGGATCATAATTAACACCATTTTTTATGAGAATGGCTACACCACCAAACCCATCACTTCTATCGTCTCTTAAAGAAGTATAACCCTTAATTTGAAAGTGTTTTTGTGATGTTAACCATGTTTCTGATAAAACTAAAATAGATGGTTCATATTTATTTAGTAAATAAATTATTTCACTTTTTTTACTAATAGCACTACAGCAATTCCACTGAATTATTTTGTCTGTCTGTCTGTCCATTTAAAGTTGGTTTCATATTATTATCAATATTCTGTGCAGCGTTGGACGGTGGGAAGAGATTAAACTGGGAAAAAAGATTGAAAAGAGCAGTAACAAAATCTGTAGGAAGTTGTGTACCTGATGCAGAATTAGTATCATTATTAAAACCACATCCATTATTAGGTGAAGGAATCATAAATTCCTTTAATAAGGCTTTATGAGCAACTGTGTCATACCCCTTTGTAGGAATAGGAGAAGAGCGAGGTTTCAAAAATGTAGTTTTCTTGTAAGATGTCCTAGGGCTTACATTGGGAACAGCTCTACTATTTTCCATCTCATTCATGGACAATTTTGCAGGTGGGGCAGCTACAGTTTCAGCGTAAGACTTAGAAATAGATGGTATCAATTTAGAAGCTTCAGCATAAGATACACAATTTTGTGCCATGTAAAGTTTGATTTGTGACTGCCTTACAAATTCTGGACATAACTTATTATTAGCAAAATGATATCCATCACATAAGCAGCAGGATGCATCTTCTTCCAGAGTATTACAAGACTCACCTGTATGATTTTGACCGCACTTGAAACATCGAGGTTTAGATCTACATTGAGACTTTGTATGCCCGAAGCGACAGCATTGGTAGCATTGTATCGTAGGATATATGTATAAATCTACATTAAGAGCATTATAACACATAAATATGCGTTTTGGTAAGATTTGACCATCAAAGGTTAAAACAATAGTTTGAGATGGCTTCCAAGTAGGGGTATCATTTACAAAAGTTTTATAATTTAGCCGTCTCACTTTCAAGATTTCACCACAACCTATAGGTACCGATATATTACTTTTAACCTCCTCAGGAGACCAGTCTGAAGGAACGCCTCTAACTAAACCCATTCTTGTGATGTTGAATGAAGGAATAAATGCTTTTAAATTGTTTGTAACAAGACTGTTGTGGATAATAAAATCGTTTGCATCATAGTGTGTTGAAAAAGAGACAGACATTTTATTGCGGCCAATCTTTTTTACGCTACCATTAATAATGTTCTTGAAGCAGTTCTTTTTTAAGAATTTACCAAAAGCCATTGGATGCAATGAGGTTCCATCGTTAGGTGTCGCTTGTTGTTTTTGAACATGTACCACGTAAGGAGCAGCATCTGTTTTATCATATGATGTTCTACCAATGGGTACAGGGGCAAAAGTAGGTGTAGGTGTGGGATTAGACACAGGTGGGTCTTTCGTAGATGAGTCAGTTTTATTATTCAGCTCAGACTGAACTGGAGTCGATTCATAGCAACTACAATCGGTAGGTTTTGGTTCTGATTTATTATGTTTGCGTCTTTTTTTATTGCAATGTTTGCATACATGAAGTCGACTCCTTTTCAGAGAGCGACTAGCTACTGATCCATCCGTATCCATACCAGATTCATTATTTGATCCTATCGTAATAAAATTACTAGCCGGGGGGACAAAACCCCCCGGCTCCGGTAGCTCGTTCATACACCTAATAAATATCAATTAAATTTTGACTCACCAGAAAGTAGATAATAAACAATACTTAAATACACTATAAATACGTAAGTACAAACCAATTAACTGATCACTATTTTATGCAAGAGGTATTAGTTAAAAATATTAAAATCAAAAAACGCGCCCGCTAAAGTTAAACGTTTCCCGCGCTTTTTCGATAGTGATTTATAGAATTGTGTAACTTTAAAAGTCTTCTATTTCTTTTTAATTTTAATGGCACTTTGCGTCACCACAATAATGCCAACTTCGATTAAAATACATTCATTCAACCAAACAATTTTGAATTACCAATTCTATCTTTCAATCGATTTTAGAATGAATGATTGTTTAAAAATAATAAGAATTTCATAGACAATAAATTTCGTTTGACATTTGACCAAATAACTTTCAAAGATATTTGTAACTACATAATGTAACTAACACTTTGCTAAGACAATTGCGATTAACGTCGCATAAACGTTATCATATATATCTTAAAAAAAACCACATCGTGATCGCAATTGTCATCACATATCAAATAGTTGTAGTGTTAAGTTTGTCAAAATCTTTCAAACGTCAAATTCAAAGTGGCTATAGATTTTTTAATTAGACATTCCACGGTGGTATATCTGCGAAAATGGGCTATATAATGCGGGTGGCAGGCTGACTCGTCAGAGGCCTACACTTAGTAGGCACATATCAGAAGTATGATTCATCGCGTAATTGCGGGGATTACTTCAGTCTGATACTTTTTATGCGAAATCGGAGTTGAACTTTTATAAGGTATCATATTTTTTTTTATTCACCAATCAGTTGGTGCAGTATAACTCATTAAATACTTTGTAAACTGACACACAAAAAATATTTTTTGTTGCACACTTGTTCAATAATAAAATATGAATAATGTAGGTATTTAACTTTGAAATGCTTAATATAATATATTGGATGCGCAGAACGTCAGAACTGAATATATCAGATAAATACAGCCTTGCTTTCACATGTAGGTGCTGTTAATTGAAACTTAGGTGCCGTAAAGTGTGTAATGACCAAAGGTAATTTACAACTTTAGAATAATCCGTGAACTAAAATGAATGTAAATTTATGATTATATAAAAATACATGTAATTATATTTCTGTTTATGAACTTCAATGATTGTTATAATCGACATAAAATTATTACACGTTTCAAGTTAATAATATCTGCATAATACTTGAAGTTTTATACTAAAAGTCTATTGATTTAGAAAGAAAATATTTGGCTTACCTTGCTGATTGACCTGGTAGCAAAGGAGTAGCCTTTCCTTATCCGTCTCGGTACGCACGGAATTCTTGAAATATAACCTATTTCTGTATGTCAGCCTGATCACTCGAGAGTTCTCGAACTTTCCCGAGCCTTTCTCCCTTAACGCGGTCTCCCACTTTGATATTACGTCACATAGCTGTGGAAAACGTTTAATTTCAGTTCAGGTTATAAGCGAAAATTGACAGACTCATTTTAGGGTCGTAATTGAAATGAATTTAACAGAATAAAAAAAAGTATGATGATATCTGTATATAAACACGGAAATAGTGTATATGCATTTGCATGAAAACGAGAAAGGCATGAACATGCAAGCTTGTTCCTTAGTAGATCTTATTCATGCTCTAGACTGGATTAAGATCAAGGGTGAGCCTAACAGTATGACGGGTTCGATACTTAGGCAAATGAATAAATAGCTGACTAAGCTTGAAAGTTTGATTTATTAGAGGGTAATAAGAAAAAGCAGTTTCTGGGTTTTCCGTAATAGGTAGAACTTAGTATATATTTCACGAAGATATAGGTACGTTTACATTTTTCTTTATTATTATATGATTAAATTATCATGTTCTCACCAGATGATTTTTTTACGAACTGACATTCATAGAGAAAATTGGATGACTAAGACCAAATATTTTTTTTAAATGATTTTACCGGCCTTGGCTTCCATGGCCTTCAGCCGTGTGTTGAAGAACAAAGGCCGTTGCAGCCAGTATAGTCACTGTATATATACTCTCTTTTTAGACATATGTCTTAAAAATGTAATGAAAATGGAGAATTACATACTAATTACTAAAATTATTATTAATAATTAATAATTATTATTAATTACCTCATGCTACATTTTTCATTGCCATCTTTCATTCATTTCATTTTTATTTTACATGTAAAAATTAATTTATTTACTTGATATTGGCAAATTTGTGCGAAATGCACAAATTAGCCATTAATTAAAAAAGAAGAAGAATTACATACGCATGAAGAAAATATCGCATTTCTTTTAATTCTATTGTGTCTTAAAAAGACAAAAGTTGCCATGGTTATACCTAGGATGAAACAAACGGTGGAACGGCGCACCGTTACACCCGTATTTAAAAAAAATTTAGTCATGTGGGGAAAAAGTGAACGATCTCCATTTATAACTCTGGAAAATAGGAAGCAACAGAAGGGAATGGCAATAAGTGATATGATTATGAGTGAATTATTACATCCTTATTATATAAATAGATACACAAGAACACCTAAACTACAATCAATATTGAACTTAACTACCAACTGATTAACGTTTAAAATTGATGAAGTTCTTTTCTAGTATACAAGGTACTGTTGATTGTACTTTGTTTGTATATTGTACTCAATAGCATAAGCCATTTTGTCTTGAATAAATCATATTGATAAAATGTAATGCAGAAATATGGAATGAGTTTCCATTAATAAGAACAATAATAATAATAATAACACTTTATTGTCAACACCACAGATATCTTCACAGATTTTACAAACTAAACAATACATCAAAGTGTAACAAATGGCGGTCTTATCGCTGAAAGCGATTTCTGCCAGACAACCATTGGATGGATAGGAATGTTAATTATAACGAAACGGGGGTGTAAACTTAGAGTAGGTAATTTCTAATAAATTATTGAAACATAACACGTACCTTCTTGTCTGGTTTTATATGATGTTCCAAATCTTTTTCAATGGGGTCGTCACTAAACAAAGCGAATCCGGATACTGTAGATTCTCTACAGCCGAGTTCTGTACTGAGAGTCGATAAAAATTCTTCAACTGTCGTTGATCCATCGAAACTTATCACCTATGAAAGAAATACGCATTGTTAGAAATACCTGTTAAATAAGATTTTATCAATTTCCAACTCGAAGGACCACTAATACCTTAGGAATAGACCAAACACGTAATACTCTAAATGTAGAGCTAATAAATAGGAATTTATTAATCTGAAATTAATGTAACTATGTACAGTTCATGTCGCCGACTTTAGTAGCAGAGTTATTCACTAACCGGTTTCGGCATCACCATCTCTGGGGAGCCGGCTTCGATTTCCAGTTGGGGCAATACAGAAAATGGACTTTTCTACACGGTGGTACATTTGTCGTCTCAGATATTCCATAGTAAAAGCGCTTTAGCTACTCATCTTAGAATCTGAGCAATATATGTGATATTCGTCAAAAAAGTCTATAATATCAGTTAGGATATTGTATGTTGTATTATTTACCTGGTATGTATTATTGAGCATGTGTACGGGTATTGCATGTGGCAGGCAATGGTGATATGGATTCTTGAGTAATATAGATAATACTTCCATGCGAGATGGTTTGTCTTCTCTGCCGCCATTACGAATCGTTCTTTCAAGCGCACGTGCACAATAAGCAGCGTATTTTCCCGTTTCGGTTCTAAAATATAAGGTTTAATATAATTTTTGAAAACTTTTTGTTGCTAAAATGACTCGACGCGCGACGTTTTAAAAAACGTCTTTTAAGTCTTTAACTAGAGCATTAAAAGATATGTCGCAGGCCCCGGGTAATAAAGCGGTAATCGTCGGTTACGCCTTTTTTAACGTTATTTGATTTTTTGCTTCTTCAAGTATCAATCTATTCAAATTCCTATCATTGGCAGATTCTTTTATTATTATTTTTTTATTGATAAAAATCAATCAACGTCGTATTAAATATGTACGTACATTTCTGAATGTCAGTGGTCGGTGTGTTTACAAAACGGTTAAAGCGATATCGACCATAATTCTTATTATACATTTTGTTAATGAGGAAGTAATTAAAAAAAACGAAAGCACTTCAACTGGATGGCGACCCTAGCAAAAGTTGATTTTTGCAGGAAACGAATGGACCAAAGACAGTCATTTCCGTTTCTTTTAACTAACATATTAAAAAACTGAAATTAGAAAGTTCGAAACTTAGATATTAATACAAATACAAAAAAGTACAAATAGAATATGAGTTGTTTATTGAGTTTTGAAAACTAATTTACTTTTAAACTTGAAAGGAAACCGGAAAGGTTGTTATGGAGAAATCAAGAACGTACCGTAACGACATCTTGTTTGATATCGGGAACTGATGTTTTTTTTTTAAATACTTCCTCAATATTTAATTAAATATTCAAACAATAATCATTATTTTAAAAAGGTAAAATTGGTAAAAAATATCTATCATTCGACATATTATAACGTCTGGTTTGGATTACTATACACTGAACTATAAAGAAATTAGCTTCTTTTATCTTCTCGGTAAAATTATAATTTTGAAATTATCGCTTAATTGCCCGGGGCCGGCGATTTATTTTGAAAACTAAATCAAATCCATAGCTGAGTACTGTAATATATTTGAACACTAGCGATACTTACTTTGTATCGGAATGTCTACTTAAATGCAGTTTCAAGTACCACAGCAGTCTATTGTTTCTGGGCACAAATAAGCTCACAGCTAACGCGAGCAGCTGCCAACCCTGGACGAAGCTGTATGTGGGTGGGTTACTCTTGCAATCCACAGACAATAGAGGCGCCTGGAATACCCAACAAAGTATAGAAGAGGGCTATGGTTATAAATAATAATGGAAGACCTATTTATATTAGTTGATTATATTATTATACTGTGAATAATCTAGAAAAAATAATAATATTACTTACTTGTCGCTTCAAAATATTTTTTTTATATGTACACACACCAGCAAATCAAGTTACTACAAAATATTGAATTCTAGGGAGAGCTTGTGAAATAAGAAAATATTTTCGGATAACCTGATCTGCTGTTTATTGTACACTGATCATGTATTAACTTTTTACTTTACCTTCTAGCCTTTCTCATAAGTAAGTAGGGTAAAATTTTGGGAATATTAGCTATAAATTATGTGAGCTAAATATTTTATTGGCTTCAAACACTAATTAAAAGTAATGCTTAAAAACAATTACATATTAATACAGTTTTTGTTATATTTGGTACAACTAGCGTGTCTTATTTAAGTCAGTAATTATGGTAAGTGGGTATGGTATGTGCTTATGGTAATTAATTCGTACCACTGTACTATAATCTAAAGAAAATGTATATCATCTCATCTTTATAATATTTCTAAAATTACATTACACTACTTAATGACCTTAAATTTTGTCACGTCACGAATGAGAGGGCAGTTGACTATTACTCTACGTTTGTTCAAAATTAGTAAGGATTTGTGAAAAAAAAATTTTTTTCTTTCTGTATTAATATTGTATGTTTCATTGCCTCTCTTGTCCTTGTACTTGCATAACTATCTCTATGAAAGGAGTAAGCGCACTTAAAATCATAGACAATACAGGGACCGGAACGGCAACTAGTCATTGGGCTAAGTCATAAAATAGTAAACCCACAAGAAATGAATTAAATTGTGAAATCAGAAAAACGCATCTGATTTCAACAATAGGTTTTAAGAAATACCTAATGTCACTGAAAGATCCCTGATTCTACGGGCTCTACTTCGTTCTAATTGGTAGAACTGAAAATAAGTAGAATAATTATTACCCCACCCACTATCACAATTTAAAATTTTATTATGACTTTGGAAAAAGAAAACAGCTTTCGTACCTCACTATAAATGCTATAAACCACATTAGCAGTTTACAATTCTTTTTATCACATAACGTGACGGCGTGACGAAGTCGATTATCGTACGTTACCTGTATCGAGCTGGGCGAGCCCGCAGCGTTGGGCTGTACATCCCCACTCTTGTTGTCCCCGCCCACCGACGAGGCGCCGGTGTCACAAGTGAACAGTGACTGAGTTGCGCACAGTAGCAGTTGCTGTACAAATGAAATGTTGGTGTTGTTCTGACCGTATCGAGGGGACTCTAATTTATATATTGTCAGGTGATAGGAGAGGTGCTAGTGAATCGATATGTGTTTTCAAATTTTGAAGAATGACTCCTGTGATAATTTTAGGGGCAAAGTTTTTTTTTAATAAGTGTGCCGTTCAAATTTCTTACTATTTATATTGGAAATTTTAATAATACGTATTTATTGACTATTGGCTATTCAAAGACTAACAATATTTTTATTATTATGTTTAATTTATTATGCTATCTAACAGTGAAAAGTAATTGATGTTCATATTTCATTGAAGCTCAATATAAGAAAAAATCTTTTCCATAGTAATTAGACGTATCAAAAATTTTATAGATATGAAAAATATTATTCTTTCAAAAATTTTTAATAATATTTTTTTACCATTGCTTTTTCGTTGCGTTGAATATATTCAACTTATAAGACAATAGGTATGTCGTCTATTATATTTTCAAAAGTTTTATATAATAGATGTTTTGGTAGAAATCTCACGAACTCTTGAGCGTGTGCAATATCCACACTCATTCGAACATGGTAATGAGTCAATTTCACGTAGGCTGAAACTATTAAGTAACTAGAAGAGCCTTATTAAAAAATATATATAAGCGTATATTTTTTGTGTATTATTATTTTAAAAATTTCATACTATCTATCTCTTATTAAGGCTTAATAACTGCTATAAAAAAATTAACTGAGTTATATAAAAAATTATTGTTTACTGCCAAGTTTCCCCAAAATTAGTGTAGGTGCGATCATTGCGATAGTGTAATTACATAAGTTTCCCATTGCATAAACCGAACAAAGATATCCCTTAGCCTTATGTGTTCTTTTTTATTTACAGCGCAGGTGTATTTCTGAGATGGTAGTGCATTGTGTAGGTAGTCTTAATTAATTCTGTAGGTAGAACTGCATTTATACGGCTGATAACATCACATTATGTTAAAATAGTGTTACTTTTAGGATATATAATTAATTGGAAGAAAGATATGCAATATTTTAATGAACATCGTTAGAATAAGAATGTCATTATATGATAAATTTGGATGTGCTAAGATTAAGATAAATTGAAAAATGAAGATTCAGCAAAAATAAGATTTTAAAAAGAAATATATAAGTATAGTGTTTGAAATAAATTAGAGACATTGCATTTATCGATCATAATAAGATGTTTATTAAGTAAGATTTATTGGGATGTTATGGAGGTTTTTTTTTTTTAAATCGTAATAAAAATGCAAGATAAGTTCTAATATTACTTCATAAGTACAAATATAATTATTATTTTTGCAATCGGTACTCCGTGTATCATCATCAGCCATAGAAGGTATTATGTCTCATTATATAAAGATAGAGAGTAGATGTCTACAAATAATAATTAAAAAGTAGAGACAGAGAGAAAGACGGAAGATAATGAAAGAGGGGATAGGGTAATTCCAAATAAACACAGTTGTTAATGAAACTTACCGTCAATACAGTGAGTTAATGAATTATTAATACCTTTACCATACTATGCAGTTCTACCATAGATAACTTATTGACACTGACGCACTTACCTTCAAAAGGTTTAATACGACAAACTAAATCTAGCAACATCAACCTTTCATCAAAAAGGGGTTCGAAAAGTGCCAAGAAACACTAGCTAATGATTATATAGATTATATATGGATGATAAATTACAACATAAAATCTCATTCCCTAAATCTATAAAGGTCAGGGATAGTCATTCTTGGAAGAAAAAGTTCGGAAGATAAAATAAATAATTCCGAATAAAAATTTACACCAACATTCCATTTGAGAGGTAACAGTGAAGCAAACCGCTTTCTTTGTTATGGCAACATTGATATTTAATATGCAGTTCTAAGGCTCAAAAGGTCGGTAGTTCAGAGCCATTAAAAAAAAAGAAAGCTGTTAAACAGTACAAGAAAAGTACTTAGCACAAGTTTTCGATTGGGTACATGAGTCTAACAAAAATATTCACAATTCATTGTTTTATACAAATATAAATTATACATTTTCTCATCTATATACCCATATTGTTGCCATAACTTTAAGATCAAGTTGGAATACAACTTTTTTGTTGACAAAAACTCAACAATTTTTGTCAATAATAAAATTAATTTTGATCATGATACAAATGTCGATTGAAGCCAATAAAATATTAAATTCACAAAACACAATTCCAAATTGATCAGCCACGAGACTATGTTAGTCTCTTAAGCTTATTTGAGAGCCACACAGAAAGCTTATATTACTATAACAATGGGTTGTTAGTGTATATTTACAGTTATACGCAAAATAACTTGAGAGATGTTAAGCCATTAAATATACTAAAGTCTAAAGCTTTTACTAAAAAGGAGTGATTAAGCATTGTGTAGTAATAGCTTTTTCTCTTTTTCACTCAAACTTAGTTGCATTAAAATGAAGTAAACTGAGTTATATTATGACTAAACAACGCTTATAAATAACTTATTAGTATGGATATTAACGATATATCACAAAACAGAGTTGTTCGCACAACACTTGAATATTTATTGTCAAAGAAATGTTTTTTTTTTTAAATTGTTAGTTCATATTTAGATGAAGTTTTGATATTGACATTCAAACGATGTCGCCATTAATTAATAACAAAAAGTATTCTGAAATGTTACCCAAAGTTAAAAGTTATCATCAGCGCGTACGAAAAGTATAAGATATACAGAAGCTATGTCTAAATGCTAATATGATAGCTTTATTACCCTTGAGATAGAGTTGAAAATAATATATTACATGTTTTAACATTATTAAATACAATTTTCACCTTTATCTGAAAGAAATAAAGATGATATCTGAATATGATATCCAATAATTATCTTTAATCGAATACACCGCTGATTCAATATATTTTTCTAAATAATTTATAAAATTAAGATCTCTAAGTGACTTTAGTATACCAATAAAAAAGCGTTCTTATTAAGTTCTATGTTTAGCCCTTCTACTTTGTGTGCCAATACCAAAGAAACCTTTGTGAAACTTTGGTGAACTTATATAAATAATGTTACATATGAGAAAAGCATAGAAGCGTATCGCGTAGCTGAAGCCATTGCGAATAGGAAGCGAACTTTTTAGGTAGTACATCAGGTTAAATAAAACGGTCAAATATCTTCAATTATAAACCTTATTACGTTGAAGTTAAAGTTATTAATCGATTCAGGAATTCGGTATTTTATAGTAACCTGACATACTGCTGTGTAAACCACCAATCGTACGAGTATTATTGAAACATGAAGCTCATTTCCGAATGTCCAAAATTGTATATTAATTAATCTTTTTCTCATTTAATATATAGAAAACAGACCAGTTTGATATCAATATCATGAATGATCAAGTCAAACGAAATATCGAATAGGCATTGATCTATGTCCGGTTTTCCCCTTTTTATATACTGAAAATAGATGCAAGCAAATTATTCTTATATATCTTTGAAATAGAAAGACAAAAAATAATTTGCATTTTTTGTCTTTCTATTTCAATATATTTATTTTTCAGTGTTTTCTATAACATACTAAAAGTATATTTATTTTTGCTCCTCAAACATCAAAAGCCATGCTAATACTATAGTGAGCGAACTGTTTATATTGCAGTATACATATAAACATCTTGCTTTTAAACAGCAAATTAAAACATTGTTAATTTACAGCTGGTGCTTTTATAAACAATAAAAAACTATATAAAAATACTCATTCAACTATTTGGAAGAAATATGAAAGACACCAGATATAAATTGAATTAGCATACGGGCTGGGGATCGCCGTCAATAAGGAAAATGATAACTTGTACTTTTGAGACAATCGTGGAATGGGAAAAGTGATTGATGGCGATCCTCATGCTTACTAAATGCTTCCGGTTCATCAATGGCTCTGGAAAGTCTGTATATGGGATTAGGCGTAACATGGTATTATTTCTTTAAAGATATAGGGATCCTTAGAGTATGGGCAGAGCTAGGGTGTTTCTTGTTTTCATAAACAGGTTGGTGTGTAATAAAAAAAATCAAACATTGCTGTTTAATACTTGTCGCGCAAAATATCACCAATCAAAAATCATTAATAATATAACAACACGAGCCTTCGATCACGTCAAAAACTTAAAGAGAACCGTGATAAATCATCCACAGGGTACTCGTCCACTGAACGCATTGCATGGATTAGTCAAAGTCATTCGTCCGTTTTCGCTTTTTTTACAAAGGAATAAGAGTTATGTCAAAGTCTTCAGCGACGGAGCCATAGACGAACCAGGCATGTACAGTAGTTAGAGTTAGTCTCACGAAAGAAGTCCCTCGGATCACGATGTTTTCGCTTTTATTACAAAGATATAGTGGTTCTACCGCTTCTACCGTCCAGTGTTGGCATCACATGGCACACGCAACAGCATCGCACGTTGAGAATGACAATGTCACTAACCAAAAACGATATATTTTTTACTTTTGGCAACATTTTTCATTGTTTTGTATAAACTTTAAAATGCAAAGATCCCTGTGAACGTAGTTTGCATAGAAACTGCTAGGTGGCGTAGTGACGATACGTTTTTTAGAAGAGCGGAATACAATTTCTTGATATTAAAACGCTCATTACTGAAAATCGTATTTTTTGCATGTGTCACTATCGTTCTCAGCGTACGATACAGCACTATGTTTATTTCGAATGTTTTAATTTCAGCTTAAATGTATGTGCTACCATTGAACAATTATTTCTTCACGCCGCGGGAATTAATTCGTGAGACGGCACTCCAGCGGCGCAACTTACATTCTTAAGCTTGGCGGCGGCGTGGTGATGGTGGCGTGGTTTCGCGCGCGGTGTTACCTGCACGCCGTGCTTGGTGTGGGTGACGGGCGCGGTCTGCTTGGCCAGCGCGGAAGCTAACTCGTCCTGCAGCTCGCCCACCTCCAGGCACTGCTGCAGCGCGTTCTGCGCTAGCACCACGTGGTAGTCGATGCCCGCGTGCTCCACCGCCACGGACATGAACAGCTGGACGCACTGAACAAACAGCAGACGGCATTGTCAGAGAGAGCGACAGAATTCGCCACAGATAAGAACAGCTGGACGCACTAAACAAACAGCAGGGCGATACTGTAAACATCCGAACATGAATTCACGTCACTTAATGTAGAAATTCTGTTGATTCCATTTTTGAACAAAAATTCAATTATAATTATCTCAGATATTTTGCTCCTACGTCATTTCGAAACTCACTTCACTTGTCTCACGGAACTATATTGCCAATTCAGGTAGAGCGGATGCCGCTTTGAAGATAATTCGGACACCTGAGTGGATTCGAATTTGGGTTCAGATTTTTACAGAATCGCAGGACGGTACAGAGAGAGAAAGAGATAGAAACTGAATTTCATAATCATGAATAACCGTACGAAGCCCACTGTTGAGCATAGGCCTTCCCTACTTAATTCCATAGCCATCGGTCCTGCGCTACCCGCATCCAACAGCTTCTCGTAACCTTTATATGATCGCCGGTCCACCTAGTGCGGTTAACAGATTAACTGAATAAACTGATTCCACCAACTAATAAATAGCTATTTATCAGCTGAACGCACTGATATAAACAAATAGGAAACTGAAAATGATGACAGAAAGCGCCAGTGTAAATAAAAGGAAACGGGATATAGAGCTACAGGCACAAATACAAGCTAATTGAATAAACGGGATCTAAGGTAACACAATGTGGTAGTCAATATACGAGTATCTACCGCTCGGACCCACTGTTTTATACAAATAGGAGACTGGATAGATAGAAACTAATAACAGAAAGCAACAAAAACAAATAAATGCTAATACTAACACTATATATTTATATAATTCTAACCTTGAATAATTTTAACGCTTCAGCTTGCAGTGCCTCCGAGTTGAGGGATGTGAGAGGCGACGTGATGTTTTCCTTTGAATATAGTAACGTAGGATGTCGCCACAACACGCAATCTGAAATAATATTTAACATACATATTAAAACACACATCAAATTCGCATTCACAATACTATACTGAATAATATTCTTAATTAATAATGCTTAAAAAATCTACTTGGTCCCTGGCACTCTGAGATGGGCCTGCCCATCCTACCCATCTGGTCCCTGGCACCCTGAGATGGGCAGGATAGGCAGGCCCATCTCAGGCTACTAGATACTAAGTGGATTTTTAAGCATTTTTCACTATGAATAATATATAGAGAATTAAAAGAGGTATAATAAAAAGTTTTTAGTTAAATGCTTTTATTGTAAAGAAGTCTTAGCTCTAGGATCTGGTATTTTGTTGCGTCTCCGCTAATCCAATTTTGTAGATCAAAGCTGAAAATCATAACTTTGCTTTACAAGCAAGCATATTACTGAGCTTTCGCCTTTTTGTGTCGTCCGTTGGCGTCTCAAAAAAACTAACCTTTTTGTAGTGGTGGTCATATTGACTTAACAATAATATTCGATATATACAATTATATCGATAACAAAATTAAGATGTGTATCAAACAGGTCAATCGCTTAACAAGAAGGGTGTAAAATAAGTACTTACTTAATTTGCCCAACAAACTCAAATTATACATAAGACTGTTCCTAAACTTACTTGGATCTCCGTCAGTCTCCATGAGTTTCTGTACGAGTTGTTCGAAGTGAGTTCCTTGACTGAGACCACCGCCGCTGACCACAGTGAGATGGTACAGCCAGGAATCTTTATCAGCTTTACTCTCGAATAGAAGATATGTGGGACCCTAGAAATATAACAATGCTTCTTTGAAAGAATCCCTTCCATATTTATTTAAGAACGATTTTATCTTTGTTGAGTAGTTATTTAGACACTAATTATATTTGTGATATTTGGGGAAATTCAACCCGTAATCAGAAGGTGAGATACTGGTTAGAAACAACTATTGAAGTTAGAAAGAAGAAATATTATGTTTTGAACCATAAATGAGTTAATTTCTGCTCCAGCATTTGTGGAACATTTGGAAGTATGTTATCCGTCATTTTTGAAGTTGGAAATATGAAACCTTATTTTATATCTACTGACAAAAATTTGTTAATATCTGTTTTTGTGTAATTTTACTTCTAAGGGTTAGTCAAATAAGGTCGAAAGTTTGTATAGAAGAATATATCATGTCGTTCGGGAAACTAGTGTAATGATAATAAAGATATCATTATTGACCCCAAATAGGGATTGAAACTTTATAAAGAAGAAAATCATGTAATACGGAGCGTAATGATAATAAAAAAGGTATCGTCACTGACCCCAGTTACCTGGTGCTGCGGATAGATGGCGACAGTGAGGTGGTTGCGGGTGTCATCATTCTTCTCCTCCGAATCAGAATCGGAAACGTGTTCCACGTCCTCTACACGGGCGTCACGCATGTTTATTTGACCAGTGGGATTCTGAAACAAAATATTCAATATATTAGACCCCACTGCTGAAGATTTTTCCCTATTGGATAGAAACATAGAGATATAATCCACTACGCGGGCCCATTGCAGAATGGTGGGTGTTCACGAGAACGAAGCTTATCGTGACGTCCGAGGTATAAATTATTATTTTGTTCATCCATTCTATGACTGACCTTTGAAAAATTGCTTTTCTTCTTGACCGCATACCAAATATCCTAACCACTTTGCTCAGATCTCAATTTAACCAGTTAAAACCCACGAAAAACTAAAACAACGATAGTATCCTAACCACGCACTCAAGGCCACATAGGAAAGGTCATTTTTAGGCTTCCGTACACAAAGGTTTAAAAAGGGCCCTAGTAATAAGAATCCACTTACAATGTCATGAGCTCCCTTCTCTATCGACATAATGTAACTTATATAAATAAATTTACTTTCTAGGTGTTTACCTGATCCCCGGGCGATTTGAAGTACAGGAACATTTTCCCTATGAGTACACACCAGCTTTTCTTCGCGTGTCCATTCTTCACTTTGGTGAGCCATCCTTGGATCGTTGGTTTGTTGTCCTCTTTACTCAAAAGCAGTTTGGTTGCGTTCCTCCTTTGGACGTTCTAAGAATAACAAAAAATATATCTGGATAACACATACAATAATTCGGTCACAATTAAAATAAAAAGTTTTTTTTAATGTAATACTTTTAGTTTTGTAAGGCATGGTTTAATGTTCCAAAAGGCTAGCACAAATTCAATATTATTGATTCAATCGAGGCTGTTGTAAACACATCGAAGAAAGAAAAAAAAGCGAAACATATGAGATAAAATGAAATGGATGAAAGGCAAAAGTATTAACATAAAAGACAGAGATAGAAATAGAGATATGAAGGAAGAGTATAAAATGACAGCTGATAGAAAAGTATAGAGGAAAAGAACAAATTGAAAATGGCGCTCATTGTCTAATTTTAAAATCTATTGCAATCCCTTTTATTTTGAGATTTATATTCCCGAACTTCACGTTACAACTATTTTACCTGTGATAGTGATTGTGATCACGACCTTTTTTTTAAGATATTAAATGAACGATATCGCTAATTTGACGTTAATTGGAATTGTCTAAGGCGAGCATTACAAGTAAATATTACTTTAAGTTTATGTTACCAAGTTCATATGTTCTTTTATCATTAAAATCATCATCTCGTAAATTCGGAAAAAACGGTTTAGGAAGAAACATTTTTAAATAGTAATTTCCGGATCCTACTTTCCAGAGATCTAATCGAGAAATTTAGGTAAAGAAAATCTTATTATGTGGAAAGATCGTTGTTTCGGCGTATTAGTAGACGCACAGTAAGTAATATGCCATCAAAGAGAATTGCGTAATAGATTTTGGGATTAGACAATAGACTACAGAGCAGAAAGATAATTATGGTTCCCTTAATAAAACTGTTTACCTGTAGCACCCGTATCCAATCCTCCATGGTGGCGATGCTGTCAGCAGTGAGGTAATAAGTTCTGCTCCCGGTGAAGATCTCGAAGGTGGCCGCGCCTTCGTTCCTGGATATCTTGCAGGCTTCGCCTAGACCTATCTGGCCTTGTGGTTTCCTGTTCACTTCAGACTGCGATTTCCAGTAAGAGAGTGTGCCATTTTTTAGGACAAACCTACAAATAAAACCTTATTTGTAATTTGAGAGCCTTGTAAAAATTCGCATGGGCGCAATATTCATGTAAAAACTAACCCAGTCGCCATTTTTTTTATATACTTAATTATATACCATGTTGATGAAAATCATAGATGTACACTTTTCAGCATATTTTGCTAAATGTTCAGCATGAGAAATATAAAAATGGAAAATAATATCTATGTTAGAATAAAAGGGAATTTTAATGTGTATTTTATAATATTTGCATTTATTTTAATTTAATAAAGCCATAAACCAATTATATACGAAAATTAAAAACGTTTTCTTGCCTTAAAATTAAATCAAATTTATACTTTTTACGAAAATTCCCGCGAAAACGCTATCAATTTTAATCATGACGTCATACCGATATGTGCACAAAGCGTGTTTAAAAAAAAAGATTTTGAATTTTAAGATAATCATGATTTTAAGACTCAAAATTAGAATCTCTATATTTAATACGATATAATCATAGTTTTTGTGCAATTTCATGACTGATTTTCCACTACTGAAACTACCCTATTATTGTACAGTACATACTAAAAAATGTTGTACAATCATTGTTGAGTTTATCGGGCAGGCAAAGATAGACGCAGCGTTAGGTTGAATACTTGTAAACATACTTCACTGTTTGACAGAGATAAATTGCGTATCCCTTACTTTAAAAAAGTTGTCTCTCAGAGTTTTACACATTATTTCAATACATTATAGACAAGTCTGTACTGATTTTGATAATCAATCGTAAGCGTGAATCCAAAATAAAATAAAGATTATGATCTCACCCGCGTCCCGAAATTCCGACAAAGTGAGTAAGTATCAACGAGATAATGCATTACTACAAAACATATGTTATCCTAAATCTGCTAATTGATCTTTATCGATAAAACTTGCCATCTCTTCCTCCAAGTCTTCAGTTTCCCGCCCAGTTTAGCAAGATGGCCGCTCTTCTCTAAAGCGTCGTGACGCCTCGGTGACTCGGCGGCGGGCGGCGCGCGGCACAGCGACGCGAGCGATGGCGACGCCATACTGTCGCACGACACCGCGTCCGGCGGGATCGCGTAGTCGTCCGACATGCCCGACTCGAACGACGTGTCTGGTAAACAAGACAAATTTCTTTATAAGCGCTGTTGCACGCATTTTTAGATAAGTATGTTATACGAGTATGTTTCATTAATTTTTTAATAAGGGTGTACATATACATACATGAAATAGATATAAAAAAGTATCATTCATATAGTAAAATAAAATCTAAAAATAAGTTTTATTATAAAAAAAATATGCAAAAACGCCAAGTTCTGTCATGATGTCGCTATGACGTCACGCCACTCTAAAACTAATATCGTTCTATGAATGCATAAGGTTTAATTCTCTAAGTTCTGTCTTCATGCGCTGTTTGTGTTCACGAGTATATTTTTTAGATTTCTTTATTTATTTAAAGCAATATTATAAATTTAATAAGCATAAAAGTGTGATTATCAGTAATAGTATATTAAACGCTACCAGAAAATAATAATAATAATAATACGTATTTATTTTAGCTTACTGTCTGCACTCGTATTTATTAGTTTATAGGTTTTGACACTTTGTATTTTTGTCTGTCTTCTGCTTCTTATATAATAGTTGAGTAGAATATTTTTTATTAAAAATAACAGTGTCTTGTTGCATTTGCAGCTGATTAATTATCTGTCTAAACATTGATGAAAATATAAAAGATTGAGCAGTTAGCCCGGGCCTAATTTTAAAATCACAGAAGTAATTGTAACCCTGCGAACTGAGTAGGTCCGTCACTTTTAATTAGCTTCAAGTGGAATAAGACTCAAAACCCATCTGGACCACCAAAGATGTTAGAAATTATCGACTCAACTTTTCAAATTTAGAATATTTATTAGAGTTTAGTCGTTATTAAACCGTTAATGGACGTTTGTGCAATTAACCGTTAGTCACTGTAGATTACGTCATAAAAATTACTTTATCGGTTCGTGAATCGACCAAAAACATGTTACATTGTTTGTACCTACTAGAAAGAACCGGCAAAAAACTCGGCAAAATTAATACCTCTCGTCTTGCTCTGTTTACTGGGCGATCCACTACTAGACCTCTTCGCTGGACTCAAACTAGAGCTTGTTTTCACACTTTTCGATGGACTGCTGGCGCTCAAACTGGTGTCAGATGAACTGCACTGTCCATTAGCACTGTTGGTTAGCGCCAACGCGTGATTGGACGTCTGTTGTATTGAAGCTGGTAGGACACTTGTTAGGTTTACATTGTTTATGGGCATCGGCACTTGGTTGGATGTTTGAGCACCTGTAGATGAGATTAGTCTTTGTTAGCAAAGTGATCTTGTCTGGCTTTAACAGGAAATACTTGAACATAATAAAGTTATTTAAAAAATAACCTATTCATATAGGGAGGAGCTGAATAGTTTTAAAGCATTTGTAAATGTGTAGATGAAGTAATGTAATGTAACTTTCGCAAATTCCGCTCATCTGATAGAAGACTATTTAGGATAGGCAACAGCTGAGGTAAAGTTTCACATATTTTTACTTAGATATAAATCATTTGTAAACAGAAGCGTGAATATGGACTACTTATCCACAAATATTAAATATATGTTTGCGATGACACGTAATCAGCCCATAAGGTATTATTACTCTGCAAGCCAGGAACATAACAGATTTTTTACCAGGTTTTTTACCAGGTTGAAAGTGCTACTATAACTCTGGTGGCGAATCACAATAGATCTTCCAGGTCGCAGTGATAACAGTTCCAATTGGAGTCAACCAATAATAAGCCACTCACCATAAATTGGGTTGTGATGTGGAGTATTATGTACAGTGACACCCATAGATTCTTCACCGTCAGAAGAATCATCTGATGAGTCGCCAGTAAACGGCATTGACCTTATCTGACTAGCGCGCTGTAACAACACAATGAATATAAGAAATCACATATTGTAGTTATAGTTATTAGTGATCACCGAATTGTAGAAAGTTGACCATAAAGTTTGAATATTGTTTTTAGCAAGGTATTGAAATAATAGAAGATTTCGTACGGCGAAAATAAAAATGGTGGCAATTTAATGCACTATTTACAATGAAATAAAAATAATGCAAAAATGCAATGCGATATATTCGAAAATTGTAACAGAAAAAACAAAAGAAGAACGCAGACTCGAAAGAAAACCAAGGTTTTCTTTAGATCCAGTAAACAAATGTGATAAACGCATGGTAGTTTTTTAACCTAATATTTTTCAAGGTAGTACATTTTTTACATTTAATGTAGTCTTAATAAAAAATGTCTTCTAATTCTGTGTAAGCGTCGATTTTGAATAAATCTGATATAAAGCATTGATCAAAATCGACTGACCCCTTTTACAGTGGCGTAGACAGGGACGGAGATGTCTTGGTAACTGGTGGACTCGTGCATCGGCCGGGTACACGGAGGGGGGCTCAGTTCACCTTCCACAGATTGTTGGAGTCCATCGTCTGCGACCTGTAAGCGAATTTGAACTTCGATAAATACGTAATAAATTGGAATCTTATGAACTGGTACCAGTTCAGTTTTCGAAAACTAGTTATCGATGGGGTGACTAAAATTATATATTTTATTTACATATTTTAGTAAATTTTTATCTAACATCAATTTGAATTTTATCGTTAATTCTTTCACTCTTTTGTTATGATATTTCCCTACTTAGGTGCTCCATTTTTTTAATAAATTACGAAAGGTGAATAATAAAAAGAAATTATGTTGAAAAACAAAGACAAAAAGTTTTCACGGTCGGTGGTACGACGCATTGTTACTACCAACCGTTACAGCCGTTAGGACAAGAAAATACTGTTTTACTTTTTTATATTTTCTAATATTGTAATTAAAAGTATCTTCATATTTTAATGAAGTCATTTTTCAATCTTGACGTTATGTATGAAATAAAATAGGGAGAAAAAACAACCCTTACCGAGTTTCTTGCCTGTTCTTCTCGGTACTCTAGCCGTATTTACGAACCGATGGCGTAGCTCTCGACTTTCACAAGTCTAGCACTTGTAATAGTCTAGACTGAATAAAATCTGATTGAGAGATGTGGTGTTGGAGAAAAATGCTCGGAATTCACTGGACAGAGCATAGGACCAACGCATCTGTTCTGGCCGAAGTAAAGATAAAAATGAGATTATCCACCACTTGTCCACGGAGAAGTTTCGAATTCTTTAGACACATCGCCATAAAAGGAGGCGCTAATCTCGAAAAAACTTTAATGACGGGGAGAATAGATGGACAAACACCACGAGGAAGAAGCCCTCTACGTTAGTCAGATCAAATCCGCACTACACTCAACACCACAGTCAGTGAGGCCATCCATATCGCCGAAGATAGGGCAAGATGGCGAACAATAGTCCACGAGAGAATAATTCAACGAGATTACGACCCTCAGCATTGAGGATGAACGACGCAAGGAGGGAGACTGAATAAATGATTTTGATTTGATTTGAAAAGATCTCAAGTACAAGGCCGGACAAAAGAATAATAAGGAGCTTAAGTTAAAACGAGAGTGGAATGACATTTAGAAAGAAATAATAATTCGAGAAGTTCAATGGTCTAATGGTTAGCACGTTTGATCTGCAATAAGTAGGTTCAGCAATTTTCGCTAGTACCAGTCATGGTAAGACCGTCAAAGACTAAAAATTTTTTATCATCCTTTTCCTATCCTATCACCCATCAAATCGCATCGGGTCCACTTGGTGTATTAATACTCGTTCTCTCTATTTGATTCCATACATAGTGAAGGCTTGAGGATCCCTGTGGGTTCCTTGCTGGATCTCGGGTCATTCCACTCCCACAGAGGGTATTCCGCAGCGGGTTTTACCAAGTAGGCTTATCACGCTCCAACCTGTACTTTACAAGGTGTGGTTTGAGGCTTCAGTTGCATTTCGCCTGCGTTTCCAAAATGTGCCCCAGAAGTGGAAACATTGATAGGCTGGTTATGAATAAATTAGGTACCTGGTATATCTTCGCTTCCCAGCTGGGGAACCTGTGTAAAGGAGGAGTGGGTGGCCTCGGCTGTTCTGACGTGGAACTGTCCCCGGTAGATGATCCTCCCCGACTGTTGCCTCCTTGCACTACCACGTTGACAGCACCTTGCCACGCGGGAGTACGTTCTATACAAACATGAACTTTATCACAAAGCGTTAAGCTTGAAATATCGAAACAAACAGGGTACCTAGAGTAACTTTGAAAGCTGTAAACTCACTGTTAAGTTTACACTGTTTAAGTATTAGGAATTTTATAACGGGTTAAAAATGCTTTGAAATTTCGTCAAAATTTTATGATTCCGTTACCGGACTGCCGCGTATCGACCATTGCACAGCTAAGCTTACCTTAGATGTATGTTTAATAGGTATGATAGGGGTTAAAAAGATATAAGTTTAAGTTCCATGAGAGTGACTATGCTAAGAGATGATACCTCTACTTGGTGTGTATATTTCAGCGTAATCATGCGTAGTGTCGCCATCTGTAGACGTATTTGGTGTAGTCGGCAACACGACCAGATTTTCAACGGCCGTCTGAAAAGGAACATTTATATCATAAAGTATCTGTTTTTCCGCGACTTCACCCGCGTTAATTATAGTCTATGTCACCCGCGTATAATGAAGCTACCCGTAGATGAAAGAATTTTTAAAATCAGTAGTTGCGGAGCCTATCCAATGTAAACATATAAACAAACAAACTTTCTCCTTTATAATATTATTATAGACTAGCTGTGCCCGCAACTTCGTCTGCGTGGGAAGTATTTTGATAGAATTCTATTATTCCTATGAATGGAGTCGAATCGAATAAGATCAATGGGCCATAACCCACTGTACTTAATGCGGATTGGTGGGTGTTCACGTTGCTGATGCAGCCAGGACTAACGGCTTAACGTGCATTGTGCCAGTGCTGTGCACAGTGCTCAAGATAATAATATTTTGGTCACCCATCCTGTCCTTACGAATGTAATTTTTCTATCTTTTTTCTCGTTTCTCGCGCTCTGGTTGTCGCTTGTGTCTGAGAATTTTATTCGTACCTTGCAACCGTCCTTCTTTTTTTTTTGATATTTTTAAATTATTATTATTGGTCTAGTTGTAAGCACAATCGATTATTTATTGTTGTATTTTTCATGTTATGCTAGTTTGCCTGGAAGAAATCGCTTGCTAGGGATCAGTTTGTCGTTTGTACTTAGTTATGTAAAATAAGTATTCAAGTATATCCTTGTTTATTTCACTGCAATTTAAACCGAATGCGCTAACCCACTACGCCGTCGGACCTCTTATACCTAAGATATATTATAAAGAGGAAAGATTTGGTTGTTTGTTTGTTTGCATCGAATGTCCGCCAAAACTACTGGACCGATAGTTTCAGAGCGATTCTACCAACGGGAAGCTACATCACGGATGTCATAGGCTATAAATTTTGCGGCAAAGTTGCGGGAAAACAGCTAGTTCATTGTACCTTGTGAAAACTTATCTCCGGTACGCCTGTGGAGTATGAAGGCAACACGGGTTGGCGATAATCGAAACTACTTTCTCGATCTCTATTGTGTAAACTGCGAGCTCTTTCAGAGACCAAGCTATCAAAGGAAGTTTCATACTCATACCATACTGCATGTATGTTACGGTTAGCACGCGCTATGGGATCTTCAAAAGTTACCTCAGATCAAACGCTTGTTGTATGAGTTCTCCGAGAGCTCAAGAGATTGTCCCTGACGGTAAATGCTTCAGATTCAACTTTATAGTGCATGAGCCTCGCGATGGGTAGTTAAATATGCTTCGCGTTATTCAGGTGTTTCCCTAGACCGAACGCTTTCCGTCCAATTTCTTTCTTTGTCAATAAAAGTCGGTCGGTACATGTCTGCCGGAAGATACGTGGAGTTTTATTTATTGATGATTTAAAAAAAAATATATATACATATTCTAATTTAGACTTTCCACACTCGAAGGAAATCATCTACTAAAGCGTACTGTCGAGAGGTGCTTAACTGAGCTTCCGTCAGATTTGAACGGCCCTCATCATCATCATCAGCCCTTTTACGTTACCAACTGCAGCAGCCTTTTAGATTAAGGAGGATCGGCCACGACCGTCACTTCAAATTGACATAACTTTTTTATTTGTGAACCGATTAAAATAAATCTTGCACTAAATGTTAATGGAAGAATACCACAATATAATAGTGAAAACTGCATTTAAATCGGTTCAGCCGTTTCTGAGATTATCGTGCACAAACGCACAGACAAACAGACAAACCGACAAACAGACAAACAGACAAAAAATTTAAAAATCATTGTTTTGTGTTCTGTTACGTTTATAAATGTCCATCATAACAGTTTTTTTCATATATCTTCAATGTACAGACATCGATCGGTTACGTTTTTATTATAGTATAGATATGATTTATACAAAAAGAAGCGTGAACCAAAAGTTAGACAAAGATATTTAAACAATTTTCTGTTTGAGTGGATTGCCTGAAAATTGATGAAAATACGCTCTGTAGTAGCGAAAAAGTAACAGTGCTTAAAAGATTCGAGTCCTGGGTAGCTCAGTGGTTAGAGCAGTCGCCCACATTGCAAAAGGTCGTGGGTTCCAGAATGCCAGGGACAAAGTTTTTTAAGCATGTTTCATTAACAATAATCAACATTATTTCATTATAAAAGCTAGAGAATGAAAATATAAATCAAATGTGATTTGAGATAGATGGGGTCGGTCGGGTATGCCGTATGCAGTCTCTACGTTCCTTCAAATTCTTGATAGCCGTTAATTTGCTAATTGAACTCATTTTCGTGACGAGCAAAGAGATAAACTTAGTTGCAGACGTCCTTGAACTAGCAACCGAATGAGTTAGCAACCGAATTCAATGAAATTGCAATAGGAAACTCTGTCGAGACTCCATGCAATTCTTTACTATTCTGCAATAAAATCAGCTTTAAACTCGCTGTCACAGCACAGAGGTTCTATGAAATTAAATGCTAATTACTTTATGAAGTAGGTTTTATTTCCCGGAACCTGTATTGCTGGTCTCTAAGAGCAGGTGCGATTAAAGTACGAATAGGCTGTCGACATCAATGTAAAGAGTTTATAGTCTGTTCTCTATCATATTTCTGTATTCTAGAACTTATGTAGATCATTGTAAATTACCGCTAGGTCGTCGGCCAACAGACTGGCGGTAGTTCTCTCGTCCATGGTCCTATTCATGGTGGTGAGAGCCGCCTGACTGGTAGTGGCAAGGTTTGTGGTACCTATTGACAGGTTCCTTCGATGCCGCACCGGAGTGCTATAGTGCGGTTCCGATGACGTAATCGGCAACTGTCGATACAACATACAAAATTAGGTAATGATGCTTTGAATAATCTGCAATTTCTCTAACAAATTAAATAAGGTAGTGCCGTTTAAGAAATACACTGTTTATGAAAGCATGAGTGGTAGAAACTAATAACAGACTAATTATTGTCCGAAAGTAAATTCACGATGCGGGAGTTTTATCTCTTATTAATTTATTCGAAATTTATAGAAAATATTAACCTCCATTTAGATAAGCATTTTTTTTAAGTCCGATTTTTACTACATTTTTAATTTATGCGCAGGGAACAATGACATATTCTCTTATAGATTTTCTGTTCTCTATTAACTTTAAATTTGATTTAAGATGTAACAGCTGTGAGCGACGGTGCGTTTGACGGTTTAGTTTTTTAGAATACAAAAGTTGGTCACTATGCTAGAACACTTTAACTGAAAACATTCTAGTATTCTTACTAAAAAAGCTTTCAAAACAATGGACCTCCTTACACTGTACTCATCAATTAAAATCGTTAAAGCGTGGTAATTCACTGGACGGGCATGTCCGCGGGCAAGTCTGCGTGCATGCTCGCCGGATTTCGCTACTATAGGACGGGCATGTGTGACTAGTACACGATCGTTGCAATCATTACACAAAACTATTCGGCAAGTTCCGCGAGTATGCGTACAGACTAGCCCGCGGGCACGGCCGTGTAGTGAATTACCCGATTTATAAGTTGTGATTTGATAAGAACATAAGCAATACAAAAAATGTAAGCATTACATTAATGAAATAAGAGAAGGAAATCAGTATTAGTAGTATTAAAAATATTAGAAGAGCACATCGTTAAACTTAAACTAAGACTTGTGCTCCACCAACAAATAAATAATCGTGCACGAACGGCAAAAAATATAGCAATCACTATCACCAACTAATGATTGCAATGGACTTTCGCAAGATATCGTCAGATCCCAATAGGTCCTTACAATTATTTAAATGATTTGAAAAATAAAAGATTTTGCATAAAATCCTTAACAAAAAACTTTTTGAAGGTAGTTGATAAATTTCTAACTGTCCAGAGGCCCAACAAGGTGTGTGAAATTATATAATTAATTCTTAGTATGACCACCAACATTGATACAGATGACAAATAAATAATGTAGTGACATAAAAGTAACATACATCTGGTGCGAAAGCGGAATCCAGAAACAAATCTTTTTAAACCAGAAATGTTGAACACAAACAGGGCAACACAAACTGAAGAATCAACATCTATATTCAAGACCAATTCATCACAAAATTAAATAGCTTTTAAAATAAGTTGACATAAATAAAAGTGCAGTTCTAAAGAGTGAAATGTTTGGCCTAGAGCATCGGTGGCTACCTGGGGCCCTTCAAGGCTCTCTGAGCGCCTTCGGTTTGAGGCCAAAAGACTGGTTGCTGATCTAGTGGAGCTCTCCTCCGTCCTCACTTCAAGAGAGAGGCTCGCTCTTGTCGGTAGGAACTGTAGAATATAGTGTTTTGATTGGGGAAACCGTTAACTATTAAGCTAAAATATACATTACTCTTTATTTCATCCATTACTAGTAACAATACAAAAATAGCTATGAATTTTAATCTATCAAAATTTTCTATATCGTGATATATCATTAGATACCTGCAATTTCTCTAATAAATACAATTTGGTAGTGCCGTTTAAGACATACACTGTTATTGGAAGCTTGGGTGGTAAATAACTGATTACTGTACCCCGCCCGAAAGTATACGGTAGATTTCAATAAAGTAATATACCATTAGATATAGGTAATAGAGGTAGTTATTAATAACATTTACGTTTGAGTATGTAAATTATTTCCATGTTCCTGCATATTATCAACTGTAACACAGTACACTGTGTATATAAATGAATTGACACTATAGTAAAAGCCATTAACAGGAGTTTTTGTTACATTTAATGACATAATTTAAATTTCATCGAGTTTTATGGCAATGTAAATATAATAACGACTTTTTTATTATTTAGTCCTAATATTTTTACTTATATGCATATGACAACATGCATATAAACTGCATAAGTTACAGGTTTATAGTACACTGTGTACATTTAATACATATTAAAGTTACAGTGCACTTCGTTACTTTTAACAGCATAATTTTATTATGATTTTATAGCAATTGTAAAATTCGTAATTACCATATCTTACTATTGGGTTATTAAACTCATTTCCATATATATATAACTACTTATATATATAACTAAGTATACTAGAACTACTTACAGCACAGTTTCTGGTGCCTTGGGCTGCTATATGGTTCCTAAGTAGTTCTAACTGTTGGTTGCAGCGGTCGTTCTGTTCCCGTAGTAACTGGTTCTGTTGTTCCAGCTCTCGTAGTTTATTCGTCACCCACTCTTTGATACGTGCTGCTTTCGCTTCCACCTGCTTCGCGTCCTGGAGTCTTAGCTGTTTCTGGAACATGAAATTGTTTTTTATTATTTTATTTTTTTGTAATAGAATAGAAATATATATTTTTATGATAGCAGCTCGATAGCACAGTGATTAGCGCATTCGGCCTATGATGCGGAAGTTAAGCGGTTTTCGTAAGGACCGGTCATAGGATAGGTGACCAAAATTTATATTATCTCGAGCTGTACCGTGTTTCAGAAAGCACGCTAAACCGTTGATCCCGGTTGTATCAGCGGTCGCTAACATTAGTAAATACGTAGTGGGCCAGCGTAGTGGGTCATGGCCCATTCTCCCTGTGCAATTTCATTCGTTTCCATCCACAGAGAGGACATGTGTCCCAGCAGTTACGACTTTAATAGGTTGATTGTAATGATGATATTACTGAATATTATTATCATTAAGTAGTGTTATTATGTAACTAAATTATTGGTCTTTATTTATTAATTGAAGGGATAGTACACAGCTCAGTACAAACTGTAATTACAATTTTTAATTACAATCTAAAGTCCAATTACGGCCATCCAACAAATTACAATTTTATTATTTATCAGAGAAACAGACGAGTGCTCCATTTAAATAAAAACAGTAATATTAAAATTATTAACTCAAAAGAAAGCGTTTGGTTGTTAGTTTTTTAAAATAACAATGATAATAGAATACTCGGATAAGTACTCGTATTTTATGTGCATTCTTAGTTAAATATATACTTTTTGCATTTGTAGTTATATAACTGCATTTTGTATTAGGTTTGTTGTTTCGAAAGATCAAAAATGGTGTTAACAGTTGCACATGTAACCAGAATTGCCCAACTCTACATAACATATATTGTACAAGTAGCACCTAATCAAAAACATCTCTAAAATTAACTTATGTTTATTTCTTTACGTGATTACACTATTTTATAGGGAAAACTGGTAAATATTTGAGTCACTTGTAGCCGAATACTTTACCGAGAACTTTTAAAGTAAATGAATGGTTTGCGAATAACTAATTTAGAATTAGATTTTTACGCATAGTATGGTAATCATTTTTGTATGAAGACAAACTTAACATGTCTTCCAAAGACAGACAGTCTAGATTTAATATAGTAGAACTCCTCTTTTTAGTTTTTAAGCGAGTGCTATTATATACTAGTGGCCGCCAGCGACTTCGTCCGCGTTTTCGATTATTTCTTCGCTCCTAATAGTTGCAGCGTGATGTTATATAGCCTAAAGCCTTCCTCGATAAATGGTCTATTCAACACAAAAATAATTTTTCAATTCGAACCAGTAGTTCAAACAAACAAACAAACTCTTCAGCTTTCTAATATTAGTATAGATACTGCTAATACTATTTTACTGACCTGTTCTTCAATCTGCCCCTCGAGTCGCGAGATGGCTCTAGGCGCGCCTTCTGTGCCCGCCGGCCATTCGCACAGCCGCTGCTCCATGGCGCGGACCTACAATAGAAAAAATATAAACACATAAATATCTCGAATAACATCAACACATTCAATGTGAAAAATTATAGAATGAATTAAGTCAGCACATTTTTCATTAAGTTCAGTTTATCTCTGATAAATTTTAAGTGACGAAAGTTGCTTGCAGTGCAGTTCGAATAATTTACAAGATTTTTAACCGCATACTTCTATATGAAAGTAAGGAATTCTCTGCTACCCGTTATCAACTAAACCTTTATTCGTCATAGAGATAGTTTTGGGAGAGACATGGACTACCTAATTAAACCACAAGATCAAAATCTAATAAAAAGTTATAAATTTACTATTATAGATTAATAAAAATATCCACAATATCCCAACAACGTATTCTTGCTTATGCCACACAATGGACAAAGGTGACAATAGTCTGGAAAAACTGATTGTGGTGGGAAGACTGAAGGCAAAAGATTCACGATCGGTAACCGTAATCTTCGAAATTTTAAATATCATCACGGGGATTCTCAGTCATGAGGGATTGACTAGAAAAGAAAGAGAGGGAGATAAAATGTATTATTATATACGTAAATCACAACATAACCCTTGTCGGTTCTTTTCAATAAAATATCTCGCTGTAAAGTTAATTGATCATTAATATTTCAAAGTTACTGTGAAACAATTTTACCAAAAAAAAATATATTTCAATGAAACTACTTGTAGTGGTTTGACTAAGTTTATTTTGATGATGACATAAAAAGGGTATCACAGAATCAAATTTTTGGATCAATAAGGATACTTATAATAGAAGAGGGAGAATTCAAATCTATACCTAACTTCAATTAGCTAAGTCACAGTGGAGAACAAACTTAATTTGTTCTACGAACAGTAAATGGTATCCTCGTGGCGACAACGTGGATTATCAGATCCAGTAATAAAAAGATAAGAATCAACTTTAATCAACACTAATTTAGAAGATGAGGAAATTGGTTTGTAGCCATTACTTTAGAGAGTCAATCTTCGACCAAATTAATAACATAATTGATGAAATTAAAGTTTCTACTCCGCTACTTCATATGTGAGCCTTTAGTTTTGATCGTAGTTGTTCGGTTCTTATACACTTTTATTTTAAAGATGAGAAAGTCACCAATAATTGAGCTTTATAAATAAGTAAAGCTTTATATATTATAGATAAGATGTTAAATTTATTAGATAAGTGGACAAATATTATATTTTCTCCTAAATACAAATATCAATCAGGGTTTCGTATTAAAACAGAATTGCAAATCTTTATTGAATTGTTATATGCGAGTGAATATCCAATTTCCTGTAATTAATTCCACGAGAAAATGTACCCTATAAAATGCCCTGGAATCTAATCGAATACCTAATCAGTGTACATCCAAATACCTTGCAGTAGATTTTAAAATAAATATACAGTATCAATATAAATTCATTCATCTCCTAGATTGTTTTATATATTCAACTTAACCCATTTATTTCATTACAGTAAAACACATTATATTAACTAGGTCTAGTGATATCGCTGTTGCAAAGCAACCAGTCTTATGTAACACGAGAACCGCAAAACCACAAGCCCAACATCCGACACGGCAGGAGTGTTGCAATCTTGCCATTAATGTTGGTATGATAAAGTGACAAGAATTCAAAAGCTTTTAACCGCACTGTGCTGGAGAATAGAGGTAATGAAAGAACATATTATAATCCAATTGATATCTATTTAAAATCACAATGTTGATTCTTACAGTTTTGTAAGAATATCAATACGGAAGTATATTGGCGCGAAAATGAAAAAACGTCAAAGTCAAATTGACTACTAACTGACAGAAAGAACGAGTACTACTGGCAGCACTATTTGAGTACAACCGACAAATAGTGCTGCCAGTAGAAGTAGTTCTTTTTGCCTCTAACATAGGATCGTATAGTATTATTCGAATAATTTAAATAAACAATAGAGGCAAATTGGTTTCAAAGTAATCGTATGTGAGAGATACATCCGTACCCTGCTTCAGCGTGTGCTCCTACAGAAGAGACTAAATGGGAGTTATCTGCTCAGCGTTAGTATTCTGACAATGAGTGGCAGATTTCGAAGGTCTGTACCAAATCACATTTATTCTAAATTAAATTATATAACATAAGAAAACATCGGTAAATTATTTAAAAATAAAAATGCTACTTCAAGATCCAAGAGTCTGTCCATCAGATAGTAAATATTGTTAGACAATAATCTGAGACAACGAAGGCACCACAACACCCAGACCCAATGTGTTTTTTTTGTTTTATTTTAATAAGAAATAGATAACCGGCATTAAATATGTTATTAAAGATGGGCTCGCTACGTTCACAGTCTTGTAGAAAAGTGTGACGTCATGTATCATTTTAACACAATTTATCGACATAGTTTATAGATTACGCAAAAAAACCGTATTCAAAATTCTTCAATAATCTAAAAATGTCATTATCCCTATAATCCTTCACTATTAAGACGAATCCTCAAATGTAATCATTATTACTATTAAAAGTTCTTGCAAGTAGTTAAAAACTCATTAACCGAAACTGAAATTGGTTGTTAGCGTTTTATTAATTAATAAATCCCCAACCAATCCCTAATGCTGTACTATGAGTAATGCACCCAATTTTATTTACAATAGCGTGAGCTACATTATCCCTCGAAGGGATCAAATCAGACTTGGGGTTGAAGCCAATCAGCCATATTGGGATCAACTCGCAATATTTCGAATTGAAACAACCATGATTCGACACGATGCGGATTAAGGCCTGTGTCGTGCTAAACCACATTTGGTGCGTCAGATTAATTAAATAATTTTCTTTGGATTTCGTTGATTAATCACTGTCTAGTCTGTTTGTATAAGATAAGTAGCTTGTATTTAGCTTATAGGGATTCATTTGCGTTATTACAATGCTATAATTGTAAATACATTTAGTTACTTATGTGGTAATTATACAACTACAGAATATTATTCCAATACAATTATTAAGTTACAATGTTAGAAAACAAAAAACGAAAAGTTTTATTACAACGTTTACCAAATAAATGAAACCCTGGCTTCTGAATTTAAGAAAATTGGGTCTCGGAAGCCAGCTCCTTCCTAAAATTGCAAACTTTTGTTGGTCTAAGGAGGTTTCGATCCTTGGACATCGTAACTTCTTCTATAAATTATTAAGAAATGTAATAATATATCGTTAACAAAATACTAAGTAATGTCTCCTAATAAGGCCCACTGTTTATGACCGCTGGCTGTTAAAAATCTAACTGAAATAGTTTATTGCATTCTTTCATCCTTACTAATGAATCGGCACAAGTCTGTAGATAATTGAGATGTATTGTAGTTGACATTTTGCACTCAAGCGACGATTGTATCTTTATATAATATACCAATTGGTGTTGCACAAACTTTGACAAAATTGTACGTCAAAATCTACACCTTTGTTTAAAGTATTTTTAAACTTCCGTATTTAAAAAGATTATGAAAAGGGTTTGAAGGTGCGCTCCAACTTAATCAATAGGATCCTATGAACAGATAATAGAATGGAGGCCCTTGTGTGTTGAAAAGGTGGGAAGGTTATTGAATTACCTCTGTATAATACTCACTCTTGTCCGCGTATAAGTTTCTGAACGGCATTCCGACGGCTTCACGTCTCAGCATTTCGACAGTGAATCATAGACGCCAGTTCGTTTTATAATCCACAGTTCACTTTACACTAAAATGGATATGTTTGATCGTCTTTTTATCAAACTGTCCACTATACACTTAAATTTATATTGAATCTATTCCACTGATGATTATTTTATGTAAAAAAAACATTCTGATCCTTATTAGGCGACAAGGTTTTATTTAATCCATGGCTAGTTTTCCGAATAGTAAACAAAATTGCATTCTATGATATATACCACAATAAAAGAAAATTACCAAATGACCAAACACATTGGGGGATCCCTATAATTAGGTGTTTATTATAACATGGAGTTTTAATTTAGAACAGTCTGGAACTCTGCTTGTAAAAAAAGGTGAACTAATAAAGATAAGCAAAGTTCGACTCGAATTCACACGCTTAGGATTGAGTACCATAGCACAATTTAAAGATTATTCTTAACTAGCGACCTTCAAGTCATTAGCATTGACTCGAATCAAACGCACTCAACGTTCAATACAATTAATGTTACAAACTAAGCTGCGTATCAATAGTGAATTATTAAGTAGATTTTAGCCTACAATCTTATGCAGCAACCTAAACATTTGATCTCAAGTTTTCCTCAAAAAAATAACTATCTAATTTAAAAAAAAAAACATCAATTGTTTAATTTTACATATAGAAACCGTGACGAATGATCATAACGATGAATAACCGGAACGAAAGCAATTTGCACGTGAGCCTAAAAAGGTTTTCCATAAGACAGGTGCTCACGTGTGAACTCACAGACGGTTAGTTTACAAGTATCGGAACAAAGGGAGTAAACGAGTGAAAGATCCATCCAGGAATAGCTCGCATTAATCACAAACGGCGTTATTCGCCTGAGTCACGACACGAGGGGACGCAAACATAGGCCGCTTCTAAATCTGGCAACACTTTAGGGATCGGTGAAGAAAAATATGCAGCGGTTAAAGTGTTGACCAAGTGGGTCACTGTCTAATGCCATTCATGTCAAAAATATATCCGCTTCTTTTTGAATATCTTTAATGTTTTAAAACGAAATATGAATGATATTAAACATTGAAACGTTCATGCAATTTTAATAATTGATTCTATAACAAAGTAGAAAGATAATAAGACCTTTTTAAAGCGATTTTTTGACTAATAATTTCACAATTTATTTTATTTTCTAAATGTGGGTTGATTTTTTTATTCCGTAACTAAATATTAAAATCGAGTCTTGATCTCCCATATGGATGTCAATTAGTATGCGAGTGAACACCGTAATATTACTGTTCTTTATTTAATATTTGAACCAGCATTTCTATTGTTTTTATAGTCAAATTAGTGTATCCTGTAAGCAGAATATGCAGTCCTTAAGCGTTAAATGTTAACGGCATGTCGAGTGACTCCATTCATTATTGGGTCCCGTCTAATTACACTGCCAGTGGAAATGAATTGTTAGCTAACAAACTTCCTTGTTTAGCATACAGTTAGTGTTCAACGGTCACTTTAATGTTAAGAATACATATATTAAGATCTGTTTAAATTGCATTATATATTTTAATATCTCATAATGTAACAAGGCACTCTTGGAAACTCCTTTCATTTATAATTGTTTAATATACACAGAGAACTGTTAGGTTTGTTAAAAAGTAGCCTATATGTCTGAAATCTGTTCAGTAGTTTATGCGTGAAGAAGTCACAAACTTACTAACTTTCGTATTTGTAATATTAGTAAGATTGCAGTCACTGAAAATTTACTCTGAATAGACGTAAGAGACATCATGTATTCAAATAAACTATTCTAAATCCAAAAACATAATATTCTAATTGTAAATATGATTTATCCTCTCCTCTTATTAAGTATAAAATACTGAAACAGTGATACAGATATTTTTAAATTTTAAAGTCATGACAATATCTTAAGCACAATTGAAAAAAAATCTATACTATTGATAAATTGAAATCCAATAATATGGATTCATTCTTGTAAAAACGGCGTAAAGTTTAAATGAATGTGGTATTCCTAATTAAAGCGATCTTTGAATCTAAAAGCTACGTCCTTCAAATGCACAATTTTTAATGCTGGTTTGACTGAAACAGTTATAATTAGAGCGTATATTTAATTATAATTATTTATAAACTGCATAAATTTAATAATGCATTGAAAAATTACGAACTTAAAAATATGACCCTATTGTTACTTCTGTTGTAACTACTAATCTCAAAATAAAAAATATTAATTTGGCTTTTCTTAAAAGATATTCCGAAGTTATCATCATTTATGTTTATTAGATAGATCGATAGTACTGTAACTTAGCTTAGTTTTTGTAACAGAATTGCTATCAACACCGTCCAATAACGCCCGCAGATTTTGAAAGATCATATAATAAAAAAAACAATCAAAGACATTAAAATTTCATTGTTTTCGGATTTTAATGCTGCAATTAGAGAACTTTTAAAATCAATGGGCCTTATTAGCCGACCAAACATCTATTAGTAATAAGTTTTAATTCTGATATCTTCATGTTTGTGGAAGACTATCTGAGAATAAAATTAGTCACTGTACTGATTTATGCTTTGAAAATAACTCAACTGAACGCATCAGTAAGCGCCACCGGATGAACGGCGTCGCTCTGCGCTTGTGTGGAAACTCTTTTATTTTATCTTGTAAACTTCCTGCGAATTGTAATACATTTATAGTATAATGCGGTTTTCATTTTATTATTAAGTGCATAAAAATGAAATGGCAGTTTTTTTATATAATATTTTTTTTCCGCCAAGAAATTATCAAAATTCTGGAAAAAGTAGAGGTTTATACGCGCAAGATCTGGCAAGTACAGCGGATGACGGAGAAAATCCAACTCCTGCTCTTGTAGCTTGGAGATCGTCTGCTGTGCAGTATGAGGTCGCGCGTTATCGTACAGGAGCAGTGGAGCCGAACGATTGACCAAAGCTGGTTGGAGACGTGCGAGCTTCTCCATCATTGTGTTCCGTTCTTTACAGTACACATCTGCAGTAATGCTCGTCTCGTTTGGTAAAAAAATGTGATGATTACACTCGCATTAGACCACCAAACAGTGACCATCACTTTTCTAAGAAATATCTTAGTGATAAATAGAAATAGTATTGCAAGTTAATTTTAGCATTAAGGTTCGGTAGATTATTAAGGTATTAAGAGATGTATGAAGTACTCTCGACCAGACCGTCTGACGTCCCGTTTTCTTTGTAAAAATTAAGACGTAGGAACAATCGACCTTATTTTTTCAGTTATCCCTCTTTCTTGTATGACGTCATTTCCTCATATATTCTCAAACCCACATTTTTTTAAACCGTCTTAAGACATATCTTACCTAAATACGGTTAACATATTAACTCACCTTTCGTTATCATCCTATAGTAATAACATGAGTAATAACATACGTCTTTTATTTGTCTGTCATAGATTTTTCTGAAATTCAAAATTTAACTTGGTCTTTCGCTTCCAACATACAAAAAGCAGAGTTTATAAAATACTAAAGTTTAAATTAAATTGAGCGAAACACTGGATTCTGACGAAATCTACAAGGGCAACGCCATTAATTAAATAGAAGCGGAAGAAGACCGTCTGACGGATTACTGACACAGATGCAAGGATAAATGCCATATTCATATTTTATCAGTTCTGAAGTTTTGCGACCCATGCATGATACTCAAAGGATCTGCCATCAGATATGCATCGACCTTAAGTTTGTCAGTTTTTAATTTCAGAATACTTTTGGCCTTAATTATGTTCTATTTACCAATATATAAATTACTATGATAAAAGTAACGTATCATAATTAAAAACATTTGTATTTTACATTCATCCAAAACCAAGATTTTTTGTTTCATTTTGTATTCGAAGGAGTATTAATGTGTGTTTACCATCACCAAGAATAGATCGACGTCGTTACGATCACGTATTGCTATTGGAAGTGTCTCGGACACGAGACATCCGGAGTTCCACGTATTTAGGCCATAATGGGCATCGAAACTCAATAGGCGTGGGTGGTACACTACTTCGGAAAGAATTGTGTACTTTACTATTCCAGTATCACCATTTATATTAAAAGGAAGTCTATGAGTCTACTTAATAACATATTCTTTATGATAAATCGAAAAATTTTCATTAAGTTTTTCGGGTTCCGTACCTCAAAAGTAAGAATTAGAATATATATCTTTAGGAATAGAACCACTTTGTTACCTGAACTGACTATCTGTATATGGTCTCTCTATAAACATTTCCTAATAAACGAATGAGGATAAGTTGTTGTGAGTATCAATCACTCAAGTTTATAACCCTTTGAAAAATAGCGGACTTCTAACTCAATGTAATCGTAAGATTAAAATTCAATCAGATAGATCAGCTTTAATTATGCAGACGGCCTGCAGGCCTGTCCCAAGAAATAAGACGACAATTTTTCTTTGTTCGATTTTTTTTAATAGAACAAATATTATCGGTACTGTTTGTTGTCTATGCCGTAGAGTGGCTCCCGATATTGTACATGATCATAAACGAAAGTAACATACGCTATGATGTTGAAAACACATGTGTGTGCATAATTTTCAAACGGCCGTTATGATGTATTGTATCAGTCAGTCTCAAGCGGTCTCAAGTTTTAGTAAGCTTAAGAGTTATTTTAAGCATAAATTTTATATTATATCGAAAAAAAAATCTTTCCATTTTTTCGATATAATTTTTCTTTAATAACTGAAAAACTATTATTGTTGAAAAATACGAAAAAATATATAGTTGAGATTCTTATAATAACCTCTTTCATAGAACATATCAATGTTAAATAGTTTTCAAAACTTTAATCTTGATTTTATAATGTACCCCCCACGTCCGCCATGTTACCCAATCTATCTAGTACCCTTTAAAAATGGAAATTAAACAGATTCCCAAATGAAATCTCCACACTCCGACCAAGTTGCATTAGCCTCTTATTCACGCCAAGACAAATTTGCTAAGAAGTTAATTTATAACCGCGCCGGGACCCAGTCTCCGTTTACTTAGGTGAGTTAATTAGAACTTGAGATATGGTGGACTCGAGTACCTACTGTCGCGTATTAAACCGCATCTACAAAACTTGGAACTGTAATCACTGGAGGACTGACTCGTGGAACGGGCGAATATGAACGGGATGCGGCGATATTAGCCTAGGTGCGCACTGTCGAAACAAGTTTATATGTGCAAACTGTTACAACAAGTATATATGTGCAAAAGAAACATTACAACATATAAAAACCTATAGTCCCATACATATATAATTACTTAATATGAAGAAAACGGTAAACAAAACATATATAATATAAAGTGCATAGAAATCAGCAAACAGTTTATTAAGGAAAACATTTAGCAAATCGTAATTAATAAAAAAATGCTTTGCCACTTAAAATATTCACAACAAAACATATTTTACTCTACTTCTTATATATCGTAAAATGATTTATTGTGTAAGCGATATGTGAGACCAAAATAAATGAATTCTCTTCTTTTTTATACGGTGATATGTTTTCAAAAAATTACGTGTAGGTACGGGTTCTGTATTTCAAAGGTAATCCGTTTAGAAAAAGGACGAAAATTGACTGTTTCGAAACAACTGAGCCTGAAATTTTGAATAACCATAGTAATTTTTTTTTTATTTAAATTTACATGGTAAAGAAAAATCATATAAGATGTATTGTTTTTAGATTTAACATTTATCCAAAACTTTTGCCGCGTTAGTCTAGTTCACACTTGACCGTATTAGATACGATATGTTTTTGCAAATATTTGTATGTAAATGCCAAGTTAATAAGATGTTGATAGTTAGTAGTTATATATGGAATATTTTTTTAAATATTAAAAAAAGATATTCCACTATATTTCTCGAGAAAATACAGGTGAGCTACCGGAGGGAGACCTGACGAGGCTATCAATCATTCAATTTTTTTTTTTCGTTTTTGTAACTCACGAACAGGAACTCTTATAGGATCATTTAGTTGTGTGTCTGAACATACGTCTGTCTGTCACAGCTGATTTGCCAACCCGGTACAGTAACCGGGACACTACTGGAGCAGTTAAGAAGAGGTACAGATATGTTAATCGGTGACCTAAAGACGAACGTTTACCGTAAACGTGTTTTGTAATGGAAGCCATCCTTTCAGAGACGAAAATTTAACATTATCTCCCTATCTCCAAAACTACTAGTTCAGAAAAATTCACGAATCAGTATTTGACTTGTGTACCTTTATTGAAGATCAATGGGAACCATTGTACCGTAATTCCGACTTGCAGTAAACAGTTTATTTATAAATTATAACTGATGAATTTTGCTTTCGAAATGCTATATTTATCGTATATCGCAAAAATAGTTTAGAATAATTCAAGTTTTGGAAATTCTAATGGGTTCAATACCTACATCAAAACTTCAAATCACGTCTCTAGTTCTGCTAGCGGCTTCACCCGCGTAGTCTTGTATAAACCTGGCAATTGAATCACTCTGTATAATAATGAAAACCGCATTAAAATCCGTTATATAGTTTAAAAGATCTCATCATTCAGACAGCGAGGAGCGTCTTTTTTTATACTGTGTAAAGAAGTATATACCTATTTTTCCATAAGATAAATATTAATATAGCACTGTGAGCGCGAAATTGTTCAAATATAATTAAACTATTTAAATATATTAAAATTAAACAGTCTCAGGATTTTTTCTTTAGTGTGAACCTAGGTTTAGAAGGGAGTATGTTTATATTTTCCGTTGGATGTAATGGAACATGTTGGTGTAACTGCTCGAACAATCTGCAGTGCGCATAAAAACTTTTTTGCTCCGCCAAATTTTGCTTACGGCTAATGAAATTGTGTTTCTTAGAAAAGAGGAGAAACGTAGTCCGGATACATCAAAACTCACTAATTTTCATAACATAGGTAATTTGTTACTTTTAGTGTATTTTGAAATATTATAAAAAGCATTGTCCAATAACGTAATTTAGCTCATAACGTAATGACGTTTGGTTTGTATATAGTATATAAATGCAACAAACATACATTATAGTTTCGCCAAACTTTCTATGTATATAAATGACAATTGAGCTATTAAAAAAAGTCCACTTCAGGAACACACAAATTTTTAAAACGAAAAGCACAAAGCGCCTGGAAGTGCAACATGTAATTCTGTTTTTAAAACACGTTCCTTTTTTAAAATCGCCCGAGTCAAGTTTACACTGACAATAAAACGGAACTAATACACGCGGTACTGCTCATTTGCCGAAACGCTTATTTTATAATTGGAACCGGGATCGCGACGTGCGCACTCTAGGCGGCGCGGAAGTGAACTAACCGAACCGAGGATATCCTACAGGACGTGCCGCGTTTACTTATGAGGATCGATATTTACATAGTCCTTTTTAATATGCTACTGTTTGATCATAAAAACTATTTTAATACTAAACGTGAAATGGTGAGATGAAATCGATAGAATTATAAAAAGGAATTTGAAAAATTGGTATGCATTCCTATAGAAATAATATAAGCATAGTTCAATATATGATAATAGACAATATAAAAAAAAAACTTTACTAATAAAAACTGCCCGTAACTAAAAAAACTAAAAATATAGTTCAGCATTTTTCGCTAACCATAGACTTCACATAAAAGAATTTCGGATTTTTTTCTAAAAATTCCATAAAAATTATGCGACTTTGACTTTTATGTGCTTCATCCTGAAGTGATTCTGAAGCATTGTTGAAATTGCTTCTACTATATAATGTACTTTTCCCCAGCAAATATATTTATCTAATTCTAGATACACCATATAAGATTTGGCAGACGTTTTCTTCACCCTAATATTCATATACCTATAATTTATCTAATTCCATGTTAAATTTGGCAAAAGTTTTGAAACAATAAAAGGTCATAACAGTAAAGTAATACTTATAAAAACAAAAATACAAGAAAAGTGATTCTATCTCAGAAAAAGCTTTTTTTATATTTTTTTACAAAAAATCTGACAATTCGATCTTCAAAAAAGGTAGACCGTTTCACATTTAAAAACTCTTTTTTAAATCCTACACTTGATCTACTGGCAAAATTGTATATACCTAAACTGTTAATTTATCTATGGCCTAAACAAAGAATTCCCGGGTTGAACGTTGGCTGCTGCATACAGATAGCGAGCGCGTTGAAAGTATATAATCCACGCTTAGTGAATGGATAATTTGTTGGAGTGTAACACTCCACTGTGCCAGCTAAAGTGAGAAGGAATTATCTTTTCCTTATTTTATTCTGTTAAGATTCCTGGAAACGCGCGAGCGTTTGCTTTTATCGATAATAACCTGGTTAGAGATTTACATCCACAACTCATTATTTAAAGAAACTTTTTGTATTAATTTAAGTGATGGATGCCCAACGTTTCGTAATGAATTTAGCTAGTAACCACAGGGTCTGCAAAGGATTGCATTGAAACATTTGAAAATGTATTTAATAAAATCTATAAAATATATGCACTTGACTTTCGTTCAGTATAAATGAGTTTTAGAATAGTGAATATAAAAAAAAAAACAACTTTTAAGATATCTAAAAATATTTTTAAGGCGGTTAACTACAAAGGCGGTTAGCAATCATTTTAAAATTTATTTGATAATCGATTTTTTAAGTGGGATGATGGGTATTAGTTTAGAAAACAAATCACTTTAGTGTTTTTCGTGATAAATGCAGTGTCAAAATTTTTTCAGGTGTAAAAAATAACTTCCACTCTAACTTCTCATGACTTCTATCCGAGAATCTCCTTCTTCCTTAAATTTAAATAAAAATCACGATTGATCGAAAAGAGAAGTATGGAATATTACGACATACTATTATGCCAACGCAAAGTAAAATTGTAAACAGGGCAGCATTAAGAACAATTTAATAAACTAGGAATGAAGGTGGTCCAAAATTATGCGCATATGTAAATCCCCATTAATGTTATGTAACATATTATGTTAACAACATTGGGGAAATATTAACATGCAAAACATATGCCTATTATTCCACATTTTGTGCAAACTTTGGTTCTCTATCTGACATATGACGACATACGCTGTTTAAATTTCCTTAGAAAAGAGATTATTTTTTTTGGATTTCTGAATTGCTCAATTTAGTTACAAATATATCGTTCGTTCGTTTTAAATTTGGTTATTTAAAAGACAAGTACAATCTAGACGTGTGCGCCGCGCCGCGCCGATGACCGACGCCGCCGATCATGACACGCCGCCGCTGACCGGTTCGAAAGACCGGCGTAAACGGCGCGGTATGACACGAACTGCGAGTAACATTCGTTCGCTCGGTTGCTAAGCAACATAGTGCATTCTGTGCGGCACGTGTTAATTCCATTTCGTATTTCCATATTTAGTAAAATTTTAATGAATACAAAAGTAAAGTCAATGAACAAATGCAAACAAATAAACAATCGAATCTTTATTCTTTAATTACAGCTGTCAATCTTGAACAATTAATATAGCACTCGTTTTCAAGATAAAGTTGGCAGAAATAAAAAATTCAATACTTACTCTTATTTGTCTACTCTAGCTAACCCGCTGCAAGCACACCTAGCGAACATGTATTCTTTGTAGCTGGCCTTACTAAAACGATTAAACGATTGCGTCTAACTGGGAATAATATCAATAAAATAATTTCTATACGTGATAACTATTAGGTTGGGGAAAAAGTCTTTTCGTATATAGTATTCATAAAGTTGTAATAAAATCTTTCTGGCTATACCATTTCTATATGGCTGTTTGCGGTATTATTAAAAAGTTCAAATTTTAAAGAAGATTTCGAATTCAAATTAAGAAAATATGTTATTTTCATTTGTTTTTCTAACTGGTGATAAAAACTGGATCACGTACGACAAGAACATGCGAAAAAAATCATGGTCTTTTTAGACTATGGCAAAATCCGGGTTAGCTGGCAAAAAGGTGATGCTTTTTGTATGGTGGGATTGCAAGGGTATTATTCATTATGAGCTGTTACCGTCAGGCAGCATCATCGATTCTGAACTCTACTGCGAATAACTGATGAGATTACAGCAAGAAGTTGAGAGAAAGCGGCCAGAATTAATCAATAGAAAGGGAGTGGTTTTTAAATAAATTAAGAGTTTGGCTGGAAGGTGTTAATACATCTGCCTTATAGTCCTGACCTTGCACCTTCAGATTTCCACCTGTTTAGGTCTCTACAGAATTTTTTAGGCAGTTTCTAGTTAACGTCACGCGTGTATTGTCAAAACCACTTGACGCGGTTCCTTGATTAGACGCCCCAAAATTTCTATAGCAATGGGATCATGTTCACCTACAAGATGGCAAAAAGTTATCGAAAAAAATAGTACCTTCATATTGTTGTTTAACATCATTATGACTACGTTACATAATTTTGAAGAGTATAGTTGTGCCATATTTGTTACTTAAAAGGTGTTATTAGTTTAAGTAGCTTTTATATTTGTTATGTCAATAAAGGCATTCTGAATTATTTAAATTTTCCATCATTTGACATAACGACGCCGTTTACGCCGCCATTTACGCCGCCGCCACTGAAATTTTAGCTCCACGCCGCCGCCGAAGATTTCGGCATCGGCGCACATGCCTAGTACAATCTATGCATGCTGTTTTAGTATGAAAACTTTATAATTAAAATTATAGTCTATATTAGTTGGTAATAAATTAATTTTACCAGTGAAAGAATTTTTAAAATCCGAAAGTATTTTGATACTCTTAATAATATAACTGTAGATTTTCTTTGCAAGAAAATGCTATTCATTCTCTTTATAGGCTGCATGTCGTAGATTTATGACATTGGATAACGTACTTTTCGACATTCATATGGCCACGAGTGCGTTTTAATGTCCTGGATTGAACAAAGCGTTAGAATATATTTTTGAAGAGCCAACAAAAATAATAAAAGATACTACAAATATTTTATAACATAAATATCTTTAAACTGTTGTTGAATGATTTGCTCGAGTGTTCGTTCATATTTATATTTAGCTTGATATATAGCAGGATTAATACATCACTTCTTCGCAAATGGTTTTCTTAAGATTTTCAATGAAAGGCCTATTCTCAAATCAATCATCTTCATTTTTACATGTATACAATGTATGCCAATCGGATTCAATTCGGACTTTTCAGATTAAGGCCAATCATTTTAATTTTGTCAGGCTGTGTAGTTGAGAACTTAAGGTTTCTTTTTTGACTTGTCAGATAGAGCATTTGATATGCATATTAAAATATAATATTCTCTACTAGCTTTTCGTCAGCAATTACGAATAAACCTTCCTCTTAAATCACGTTATGTATCGAAGAAATCCGCATTAAATTCCGTTGTGAAGTTTAATAGATTTAAGCGTACTGACGGCGGGAAACGACTGTTGTATATTATGTACACAGATACTATAGAATTCCAAACCTCAAATAATTTTATTATTGAACGGAGCCGATATTGCTCCCCATTGTTATACCGCTCTGTTTACAAAAGGTCGATGCTGTACCTAACGTAATAAATATCGCCATTTCGCAAATTAAAAACGAACACATCAAAATGGCGTCACGGACTTTTCTTTATTGTGTTCCGTCGCGTCGTCTTGAAACCGTGGCTCATACAATGCTTGGTGATCTGATAGGGTTGGCGATATTCTAAGTAAATATTATATGTATTATGAGATATTTTTGCTAACTTCATTGGTTTCAAAAGCTCGGTCTTTCCGATAAACGTTATTTCGCTTAAACTATAAATGCATATAAAAATCGCTTATCTGAAAGCTTGAAAACTTTCCTCAGAATTTTCCAATATTCTGAAAATGTTTACCAAAATTTTTTTACTCGGGTTAAATAAGAACAATCACAGAGAAAATATTTTATAGTTTCTAAATTTCTCAAGTAATGTTCTTATTGATTATTGCAGTTAAAAATGTTTTAGGTATCCAAATGTCTAAGAAAATACACTTTCACTGAAAGTAATGAGTACTTCATTCACATCGATAATTACATTAAATTAGCTCAGCAACTGCACTAGATATGAAGCTGACACTCGGAAGATCAAACTTGTTCCTTCATAGATACTGACAAATGATAGCCCTATTGAAAAACTGGACTTTCTAACATCCCAATCTATATCTCCTACTCCGTGACGTATCTTGGACTTAGTCCAGATGCCTAGGGATCCGCCATCCGCCATTATGCGCCAAGGGTAGTGTTGCCTGAAAATATTTCTCGATCCAATGAGGTTCTATGCCAAAACAACACCATTGTTATTTTTTTCTTTTACGTTTTGCTGTTACTGGCAAGATCTATTTGTCTGTGTGCCAAGCAAATGAAATTTCACTTGAAGTATTACCTACATATAATAACGAAACAAAATGAACCAAGGCTAAACAATACAATCCATAGAATTAAATTTCAATTACATAATAAATTTTCTTACAATCAATTTCATTACAACTCACTACGGAATATTATCACTAGATGAAATCAATTGATTTTCTACAATGGATCTCACGAGCTATATATTGAGCTGTCAACAGGAATGGCTTGCTTATGTTTACATTTTATGTCAAAATTTTATTCAGTTCTAGTTTTATTATGACCGGTTGATAAATCTTCCGGCTCATCATGTCATTAATTAGCTTATAATGGTTTCTTGTACTATTTTAATTACATAAAAGCATGACTTTTGTAGATAAAAACTATTTTTTTTTTAAAAAAGCTTCTCTATTAAAATCAACGCCATGGCTCATATCCCATATACTATAAAGTCTAGTAGATCAGAAATCAATTTCAACTTGGAAACCTTCCAGAAATAGGTATATCTAAAATAAAATAACTTAGTGATATATGAGAATTCATGCTGAACATCAATCAGACTTGGTTGCTACTTATCTGAATATTTTGGTATTTTATTTATTTTAAAACATCTTTTCTATTAGAAAGTCACTACAGAAGGGATCAGAATATTTTTAATAAAATATTTTTTAATTACATTCCTATTTTCCTATTGGTGTGTCAGCTGCAATTGAATCGCAATTCTTTCAAACAAGGGCACAAAAAACAACTTGAATGTTGTGCTTATCTTCAGAAAATTTTGTTCAATTATAATGTGTCTTATCTGTTAGAATGCAATGTTTTAATAAAAAGTATTGTTGCACGATAGCACCTCATTATATCTTTGATTATGTTTTAAGTTTATAAATCATGTCATTTTTGCTTTTTGTTTGTTACTTTACTCTTTGTTCAAAAATTTGTAACATAAAAGATAAAAATAAATCTTCCATTATCCCGTTTTAAAATACCTGATTTCCATCATCCTCCTCAATATGTATAATATAATATCTGTGACAAAAAAGAACGATTCATAGAGATATCGTTATATTCGTCACCTATTGATTATCTACGAAACAAAATTGTTATCATCACAAAAAAAATATAGTAAAAATGTGTTATATATAAAATGCTGAATGACCATTTCATATTAAAGTCGATTGAGGTATTTGATAATTTGTCGAATTATTTAGTAACCTTCTTTAAAACTATCAAATTATCAAATATTTCATTGTTTTCTCTAGAATTTAATGGTTACTTGTTATTACAATGTTAGTGACCTATATCGGAATATCTTGATATATCATTACACTGCCGGGTAAAAATATTGATTAGTAAAAACAACCCTCAATATGGGGTGTGCTAAACCCCTGTTTAGAGGCCTCACTGACTCACATCAAGGGAACTCCAACAAACGAATGTGACAAAAGATAATATACTTTGTTTTTATAATATTAGAATATATAATAGCGGAAGAACGGTTTAGTAAGATGTACTTGCCTTCATTAGGGTTAAATTTAGTTAATATTTAGCCATTACTTTGATGAAAGACGACGCTATATTGTGTTACAGATGGACAAACAAATCGCAATAATAAATGAGAATAGGGTATTTGACACTATTAAAAATAATTTGCGTGTTGTGGTCATCCTGTTAGATAATAATCTAATAAATTTTATTTCTTAGAATCTGCAGACATAATACGTTTAGCTTTAGTTAAATAACACGAAGTATATAAGTGCAAAATTTTTAAAAATCTATTAAACGACTAAAACGCCCTGTGATTGGTTTTCGTCGCAACCAATCACACGTTCTGTTTACGGGCATGTGATGTCACACGTAAACAAGAAGCTGTCATATCACAACAGTGTTATTAGAGAAACGCAATATTTGTATTTATACAAACAATTTTTAACCCATTTTTATAAACAAAACCATAGTAAATACAAATACAAAACATAAAATTTTACTTCAATTTCTCTTCTTTTATAATATTTGTTTACTTCGTAAATAAATAGTCAATATATAGTTTATGTCGCCTTGACATGTTTATCGGTATGTGACGTCACAAATACCACGTGATCAACGCTATTACATAGAGCAGTGTTTTTTGCGCCATTATGGCTATTTTAAACTTTACCAATTATTTTCTTCGAAAATAAAACAGATTCCCATAAAATATATTGACAGTGTGTTTATAATGTTTCATACAACAATTTAAAATAGTTTTCAGAAAAGTGTCAAATATCCTATTATCAACGAATGATAATACTCGTAATAACATATTGGAACACAAATTGAATTTCTAGTCAATTCAAAGAAATGGAATATGCACTTTAATATTCAACAATAGATAAGAGTCTAGCTAAACGAGTCGAGACATATTACCTACTCTTACTACATAACTCAACTTTGCCAAGCATGTTGGCTTCAGTGAAATTTCATAAAAGCTCGCTTTGACAACTTATTAACTAAGTATACCTACCTACTTCACAACGAGCAAGTCGACTCAATTTCCAGACCATTCCTTTTCAGTGCTTCATATGTAAAGTATTCTAAGGAACTTTATATTGCAAGTAGTGGCTATTTGTAAGCAGCGTCTCATTTTTATCATTCTTAGTAACTTTTCCGAATCATGGTTTACTATGCCATGTCATACGAAAAGTCTGTCTGACAACTTTAGATTTAAAATCATATTACCTATTTATGGCATGTTAATGAGGCATATCAAATAACTTCAAGATGATCAGTATCTTAGCTTGTCTACCTATACGTCTACATATACGTATGTACGCTGATTTGCTAATAGTCCTATCACAAGCGAAAGGAAGAGCTTTGATCCTAAGTATATGTGAGCTTTAAAAGAATATGGATCGCTACCAATACATATGCATCATTTCCGCGAAGTACATTTTTAGGTATGTTTTATTACATAACGTACCTAAAAAAATGTATGAGCTCGGCTCCTATGGATAGTCATACGTATCGTTTACTTTCAACTCTCTACAGTAATATACTATTATAGTATTCTTAGTCTTTCGCTTCCTTGAGCTAGATAGATATGATTTCTTACAATGTAATTTATGTAAGCAACCTAAAATGCGTTAATCTTAGCGAACGTAGGCTGCGATTTGTTCACCCACGCCATTACACCACACTGGCGTCACTGCGTCGAGTGTAATTAGGGTTGCCAGATAGCGAGACTAAAATATCTAGACAAGATTTGAGAAAGTCGGGATTTTGGGATCACAGTCGGGACAAGAAATACTAATAAGAAATCCAGTTTTTATTAATTATATTTTAGAATAACAACAAGTATCTACTTTTTTTAAAATTTTATAAGATCACATTATCTACTTATTACATTTTATGATATGTGTGTTATTTATTTTTTATACTTGGAATACGATTATACAGATTCTAACAATTTTGTCGGGACATATTTCTTTTTTCGGGACTCTGTACATCATACAAAATGTCTGGACAATCCAGACGAATCCCGACCATCTGGCAACCCTAAGTGAAATATGAACACTCCTTGAATAAAGGCGAACATTTAATACCTACTTCAGGACAATTGTAAAAAGTTACATTGACACTACTCTTAATTTCATATGAAGATCTACTTCAGATACGTAATAGGGGAGCAAATTCTATGACAAGTTATTGACGCTAGTTATAAACGCTCTGATGGGAATTCAAGTATCATCGTTCTATGAAAGAGATCAAGACGACCTCTGAAATCGTAAGTTACCCCTGTGACCCATTAAAAAACTGACTTTATTCACCCCTTGACGCAATGTCTAACTGGAGGCGGAGACGCCTCCGGTTGATGGATATCTGTAGGTGAACACTAGATGTTATCATTTTATTTTCGCTTAAACGTCATAATTATTAGGTTCTTTAATACCCTCACATAAGAGCTGATTATTATCATTCGTATGTTAGGACAATTGATGTAAAAAAATAAAGACATCCGTAAAAAAATTGTGTCGGTGTTATCGTGATGTTATACTACTTTGGTGCGTAAATACAACTTGATAGGTATCCCTAAAAAAAAAAACGACGTGGTATATCTCATAGCAAGCAACTTAAGAATAAAGTTTCTTTTCTTCCGGGTGTCTAGATTTAACTTAGATTGGAGGTCATTCGGGGAACGTGGAGCATTACATTATGTTAGGTTATGATAGGTTTAGTAGAAAAAATTAATTGTATTGAATACTTCAGTAATTTTAGACGTTCGTAAAATTGAAAGATAACAGATTGAAGCTGAAAGATAACACATTGCAACCATCGTTATACAACCAGAGCGTGACGTCAATTGCAACAAAGAAGATAGACAGAGATCAATAAATCTGAATTGATTATTCACAGATTTATTGATCTCTGTCTATCTTCTTTGTTGCAATTGACGTCACGCTCTGGTTGTATAACGATGGTTGCAATGTCATTTACGATCTAAAAATTCTTTACGCCCGTTCCACCAATGAATGCAGGGGAAATGCACCTTAAGCCTTAATTCAGCGTTCTTCAACCAATCAAAACGTGGCTGGCCTTCTTGATGAAGCTGCGCAATACTATTGGTAAATTGGTGAGGGATTGAATTCCAGCAACGAGCCGGATCCAAGTGCACATTAACCTAACCCCGCATACCTCGCCGCCTGACGAGCAATAAGGTTATGTGGGAATCTCCAAAGTGTATATACAGAGAATGTATCCGTTCAATGGACTGAGCACATCATATGAAAGTAGAGATCGAGATCGAGATGTAGAGATCAAAATATATTACGGAAATTTGACATATTGTGATAACCTGAAGTGCTGTCGTGTGTAACTTCATCTTTCGGGGGTCACCCTATAACCAGCGAAGAATTGAGCCGCTTCTATCAACTCTTGTCAAAATATGATAGTGTTTCATACGCCAGTTTCAAGGTGTCGCTATCTCTGAGCGGTTCGATTTCCGGTCGGATCAATGTAGAAAAAGGTCTTCTTTATATCGTCTTGGGTCTGGGTGTCGTGGTACCTTCGTAAATATTCATTTCTTAAACAAAATGGTTATTGGCAGATGCGACATTGATAGAAGCTTAAAACTAGGAGGAGGATGGAGTCGATTATAACACAAATAGATTACACTATGTCGAAATAGAAGCAAATGTAGAATGTTTGATCGGAACTATTATTTGGACCACCCTAACTCGTTTTATGGGTGCGGCTAATGGGGTAAGTGTGACTAATGCCGTCCACAATGACCGTTCTGATGTATAGCTTAATTTAAATTGACACCTGAAATATGGTGACTCATAAAATAAAGCTGAATTTTGCCGCGGTAATTTTACACTAAACGGAAAAGCTATGTAATCACAATCCATTTTATTTGACTGAATTCAAATGTTATAAGTTGGAGTGAAATGGGGAAAAGAGGTTTTATTTTATTTTATTCTCTCAATCTTGAAAACCTTTAAATCTTTAAAAATCTTTAAATCTTTAAATATTCTCCAAATCTTTAAATAAGGTTTACCTATAAACATTTTCAAAATAGTTCGATGTATCAATTTGGTAAAAATATATATTTTTATTGGCTGCTACGGCATTTTAGTGCGTCAAAAATGTTTGCAGAAGCTTATTCAGATTTCCAGCTTTATGCTTAAAAAATCGGCAACGTTTGCGTAACAGTCGGAATAGTATACTCACAGCGATAGCTGAACAATCAAACTGTTAAATACAAAAACATTGGTTGGAGCTGGTTATAGGTTTAATATTTTAATTTACTAACAGTACTAACAGAGAACAAGATCTCATCATTACTAACTTACAACTAACTATTATGGAGTCTTCTACAGTCTGAAATTATTATCATTATTTACAAGATTGAAAACGCCATTTTGACAATTTATACAACAAAATGACTACCAATATCTATTACTCATAACTCGCACTTATTCGACCGTCCGAGTGCTGTTACCCGATGTACGTTTCGAGCCATAATATTTAAAGGAGTTCCAAAAAAAGAAACTCTTTGGCTCGTATCCAAGCCGTTAACGTGTAAAGGAAGAAAAGGACCACTTTTATTGCGAGCAATAACAACATGATTGCACACCCGATACAGTTTAATTGGGTTCGCGTAAAAAAATATAAATATTAATACCGTCTTTGTATTAATATTTATATAATAATTTTTGTAATGGTAATGGTAAAATTTGGTAATGATAATTTTAATTACAAAGAAATATTTCAAAAATTCCGTATATAAATATTTTTTTATAAGATCAATATTATACAAATATTTAAAATTGGATTATGCTAAAACAATCGATCTCATAATCATATGGGCGATTATTTAATAAATTAAAATTTAATTTAACCGGAGATATTGTCACAGATTTAATATAGCCATATAAACATACTTAAAACAGAGATTTACCGATCACTTTTAGTAAATAAGTTTGATTATTTAAAAAGTTTTAAATTTACTATCCGTTTTTATTAACACTTACTTCTTTTTTTATTTATATATAACTTAGTAAAATATTACAAAGAAATTCCCCAGTGTATACTCATCCTAAGGAAAATAAGTATAGCATTTAATGTAACGTCAACAAATCTGTAATTACCGTGTAGACGCTTAATGCCTGCTACGTTTGCCGTTTGCCTTAAATGGCTGTGTATACAAATAATTCATAATAATGTGCGCTCATTAAATATTAATAAACAGACTTTTACCTCTTTGACATTGCTAAATCCTTAGTTCAAATAACTTGTAACGTAGTTACGTTACAGCCTTTTCAGCCTTTAAACAGAAAATTTTCTTGTAATGTGAAAGGAGAAGTGCTTTATGTTTATTTTTACCCCTAATGTTTTAAATGGTTTGGTAGCCTTGTTTTTCAAATTTCGTCTGAAGAATAACTAACGTTTAATATCTATGTACATATATAAACAAAAAACGATTAGTGAAAATTTTGTTGCTAATCTTTCAACTCGGGGAAACGGCAGACTTTTGGCTATTTTTATATTAGTTGAAGCCCGAAGATCCGTAAACGGATTGAAAAGGCGGAAAAATTTAGAAGAAAATAAAGAAAAAAATACTTTCCTTTTTATATACAAATTGGACGGTACGCAATATTCTTTGTCTCAGCTCGTTTTAAATTATATACCAATCAATATAAGTAAAATTCTAAATAAGCGTCAGTACGATACAGGGACAATAGGAGTACTCACATTAAAAATTATAATAAGTTTGACGTGTGTGTGTGTGTGTGTGTGTGTGTGTGTGTGTGTGTGTGTGTGTGTGTGTGTGTGTGTGTGTGCGTGCGTGCGTGCGCGTGTGTGTGTGTGTGTGTGTTGGTGTGTGTGTGTGTATGTGTGTGTGTGTGTGTGTGTGTGTGTGTGTGTGTGTGTGTGTGTGTCTGTTTGTCTGTGGCATCATAATTAACAGATGATGCGATTTCAATTTAGTTAATATCCTAGAATTTAGTTAATAGCTAGGATATGTACGCAATACAACGAAATTTTGAAAGATTTTGCTATTTTCAAGAAAAAACTAAACAATTACTTTCAGCCAGTCAGTTCACACTCTGTATAAAATATATTTTTTGTAATTCAGTTAAGTGTCATTTATTTAATTTTATATTATCAACTAGCTTTCGCTTGGTTGCCCCGGGCTGCGAGCAGCCCGGGGAGGTAACGAGTAGCTGGTGGAATCGAGGCGGTGGGGTTTCAAGTCCGCCTATTGTTAAGTCGGGTTTACAGTTTGAAATTTCCTAGAAAAGGTCAGTAAGTCCTGTCTTCAAATGAAAGGTGTTTAAACACCATACATCAAAGAAAAAGGGTTGCCAGTTTACGCTTAACAGAAAAAGAAATATTCAGTCAAAAAACGCAAGCATAACTTAAAATAAATTATGTATAGATACTTAAAATAAGTTATGTCATTCATTCTCTTAATCTTATTTCTTAGTAAATTACTGTATAATGTTAAAAAACAATCGAACATATATTTCCATCAGTGTTACTATCATTAATTAATCAAAAAAAAATTCAAGAAATATAACCGATGTCATGGCCAGATATTAGAATAGATCAATTCACGATGCGATGGGGTTTTAAGTCCGCTTCCGTTGCAGAATTTGAGTTTTTCGATTTTTTTTTTATGGTTTGAAATCGCCAACAAAAAGTTAGTAAGTTCTGTCTTCAAATGAAAGGTGTTTAAGCATCGTACATCAAAGAAAAAGGGTTACCAGTTTATGCTTAATAGAAAAAGAAATATTCAGTCGAAAAACGCAAACAAAACTCAAAATAAATTATAGTCTCTTATTCTTTTCAATAGTAAGTTTATATTTAGTATGAAAAAGGATCGAGTAGATATTTCCCCCAGTGTTACCTTAAATAATACACCAAATAAATAAATGTCATATTTTAAACTCATACCTACGTAGAACACTTTCATTTTGAATATCAAAAGAACATGTTTTCTCAATAATCTAAAAGTATAGAAAAATATATTTTAAGTCTTAAATATCGTGTCAAAAATTGGATTTTCTTTTCTCCATACTTACCTATGTGAAAGCGTGGGTAAAGATACCTACACAAATGGTCCATATATACACGCTATAAAGATCCCGAATTGTCAAGTCCATCGAAATCAAAATTGAAATTAAAATGGTCACGATCATCTTTTAAACATTTTAAACCAAATGTTACCATCAACAAAAGCGATTCGTTTCTGGCACTTCGCCGGCCGCTGACGCGGCACGCTCGCTGCGCTCGCTCGGCTCGTGCGTTGTTTTTCATACACTAACCTAACCTAACCCATATGTCATAATAAACCTATGGAAGTTTTTGTTGCTTTACTTATAAACGAGTCGCTTGTGGAATCGGAGCGGTGGGATTTTAGGTCCGCCTCTTGTTATGTTTACAGTTTGAAATTGCCTAGAAAAGTTAGTAAGTTCTATCTTCAAATGAATTATGTTTAAGTACACAAAGCACCATACGAAAAATGGTTGCTGGTTTACATTAAATAGAAAAAGAAACATTCAGTTAAAAAACGCAAGCAAAAATAAATTAAAATTTGGAATAGATCGACTTGTAGTCATTTATTCTTATTCAAAAGTAAGTTAATATTTAGTTAATACAGATATTTGAGTTTTAAGACCGCCTCTTGTTATGTTGGGTTTACAGTAAAAAATTGCCAAGAAAAAGTTAGTATGTTCTATCTTCAAATAAAAGATCTTTAATTACGCAAAACATCATACATGAAAAAATAAAAGATCGCCGGTTTACACGCATTATAAAAAGAAATATTCAGTTGAAAAATAAGAAAACTTAAAATAAATATTGTATACATCGTTTTGTAGTCATTTATTCTTATTCAATAGAAAATTTCCTAAAAATCACAGTATCAAAAAAAAAACTGGTTTTTATCATCCGGCAACACTTCAACTGAATATATTTTCTGTAAGTAATTTGAAAAATGTTATCAAATACGCCAAAATCAGCTCTATAAAGTAAAAACCGTGAAAAATGATACATATTCTAGCACACTCATAAGCACATTTGTTCACAGTTCCTTAACCGATTGACCAGGTCTCCATTTATTATGGCTCGCTTCGCTCGCTTTTTCTTTTTGTTTTTTTTTTCGCAGATCTAATCTAACCGATTGACCAGGTCTCTATTGATGGTGTCCTTTATGGCTCGCTTCGCTCGCATTTTATTTTAGTCATAGTTCTAACCCTACCAATTAACCAAATCTCTCTTAACATTTACTCCCTATGGCTCGCTTCGCTCGCTTTTTGTTTTAGACACGTTGCTAACATAATCGATTGATCAGGTCTCTCTTAATGGTCCAGCATTATGGCTCGCTTCGCTCGCTCTTTATTTTAGTCACAGCACTTTAAGCAATTGCCCAGGTCTCCATTTTTTATGGCTCGCTTCGCTCGCTTTTTGTTTTATTGACAGTTCTAATCTAACTGATTGACCAGGCCTCTATTGATGGTGTTTTTTGGCTCGCTTCGCTCGCATTTTATTTTAGTCACAGTTTTAACCTTGCCAATTAACAAAATCTCTCTTAATAGTTAACCTTTATGGCTCGCTTCGCTCGCTTTTTGTTTGAGTCACAGTGCTAACATAACCGATTGATCAGGTCTCTTTTAATGGTCTCGTATTATGGCTCGCTTCGCTCGCTCTTTGTTTTGGTCACAGTCCCTTAAACGATTGACCAGGTCTCCATTTATTATGGCTCGCTTCGCTCGCTTTATGTTTTATTGACAGTTCTAATCTGATTGACCACGCCTCTATTGATGGTGTTCTTTATGGCTCGCTTCGCTCGCATTGTATTTTAGTTACAGTTCTTACCTTACCAATTAATCAAATCTCTCTAATTGGTCACTCTTTATGGCTCGCTTCGCTCGCTTTTTGTTTTAGTCACAGTTCTAATCTAACCGAATGACAATGTCTCGCTCGCTTTATTTTTCTGGTGAAAATATTGGATTTTTTTTCTTACCACGTAAAGATTGAGTAAAGATACACAAACGGTCCATATATGCAAAACTTTCGAGCTGCCAGCTCACTCAGAATCATTCTGAAATTAATATGGTGATCACTATCAGTGTTGCTAGTCGATCACTCAAATTATTCCATCAATTATGTTATAAATGCAACAGCAAAAATTTTGTTAAACAGTGAAATCATTGTAAAAAGATATTTAAATATTTTCATAAAGACATACATGAAAGTTTCTCAAAAATCTCGGTATAAAAAAATTTACAGATTTTTTTTCATCTGGCAACACTTCAGCTGAATACATATTTTTTGTTAGAAGTATTCTTAAAAATGTTACCAAAAACGCCAAAATCTCTATAAAGTGAAAGTCATGAAAAATTATCAATTTTCTAGATATAAAATGGTCGCTGGTTAAGCCGCCATCTTGAATTTTGAAATTTCAACCTCAGACCTATGTAGCCCATCTATTGGCGCATCCAACGCAGTTTCTATTATTTTCCTAGCGGCTATAATGACTGCGCTAGAGTCCAAAACGTGAATAGTGGGCATTAAATCTTCAACCCGCCGTAGCTGCCGGGGTTGCCATGTGTAGGCGATGAAAACAGTCAAATGTGATTTTGGGATACGCCCTCTATCAACGGATACCAATTTTCAAGTTCTAAAATTGTTCCTCTGACATTTACAGTTTTTGGGGTAAATCTCAAAAAATACCCTAAAATAGGGTAATTTTTTTCCACCATGCGAAAGAGTCTATAGAGATACACAATCGCTCCATACATGCCAAATACCTTCGGGGCTGCCAAGTCGGTCAAAATCGAGGTTGGATTTCAAACGTTGTTTGCTCTCAGTGTTGCCAGTCGATCGTTCTATTTTTTCCATCGGGTATCTTGAAAAGTTAAAATTAAAATATTTGCATCAAAAAAGTGCGAAAATTCGACAAAAACTGTTTCCTCAAAAATCTCATAAAGTATCAAAAAATTTCAAGATTTTTTTTCACCTGGCAATACCTCAGTTACTTGCCTAAAAATTGTTTCCCCGGAAGTAGTCTGACAAATTACGCCAAGTGCGTCAAAATCGGCTCGATGCGGTGACGATACCCAATTTTCCGGATAAAACGGCCGCTGGTTTGGCCGCCATCTTGAATTTTGAAAATCCGGCTCCGTACCGGTGTGGCCAACTCGATAGCGCATCCGATGCAGTTTTTACCATTTTCCTAGTGGCAATACCGACTGCGCTAGAGTCGACAAAGTAAAAAATGGGCAAAATTTTTCAAATCGCCGCTCCCACCAGGGTTGCCAGGTGACGACGATGAAAATGGCCAAATGTCATTTCGGGGAGTGCCCTCCGTCGAGGAAAAGCATTTTTGAAATTCCCAAACGGCTCCTTCTACTTTTCATCTTTTTGGGGTAAATCTCCGAAATTACCCTAAAATCGGGGAAAAATTTTCACGTCATTCGAAAGAGCCAGCGGAGACTCACGACCAGTCCATACCAGGCGAAGAGCTCCGATGTTGCCATGTGTGCTAAAAGTGCGTTTGAATTTTTCGAAAAAGTGAAAAAATCACAAAATGGCCGCTGCCGGCGCCGCCATATTGATTTTCCCGAGTTTCATAATTTTCCCATAGTCACGACTATATCAGGCAAGGAACCTCATTCACAGATTTTCTCCGCTGGCCACCCAGGTTCCCAAACAATTCGGGTTATGAGGGCATGTCGAAAAACACGTTTTCTACCGTGGAGCCCAGGGTTGTCAGCTCGCAGAAACGAAAACTACCAAAAGTCATAGGGCTCCCCCGGCGCCACACCGCATCGAGTCTGTTTTCCGCGAAAAGTGCGTATTTCGAAATTTCACTTTTCTCCCAAAATCTCCTAAACTACCACGAAAATGGTAGAAATTAGTACTAATATGGAAAGATCCTACCGAGCCCCACGACCGGCCCATAGAACGCGAATCCGTCCGACGCCGCCATCTTGGAGAAAATCTCACTGGAAAATGGCGATTTTTCATTGCCGAAACAAAATGGCCGCCCCCGCCGCCGCCATGTTGACGCGCAAATGAAAACTCCCCGTACGTGAAAATCGACTATACTTCCGAGTCGCCAGCGTAAAAATCCCCCCTCCGAACCCACCACAAAAGAAACGACGATCGCCCGAACAGAGGTCGAAAAATGTCAATTTTCCAGGTAAAATATCTCGGCCGCCATTTTGTTTTTTTAATCAAACCTTTTTTCCAGTGTCATTTTTTTAGCCAAATCTACGACCATTTTGAATATCGTAATCGTAGAGTGAATAATGTAGAAACTAAAAAAATTATCTCGCCGCCATTTTGTTTTTTGGCTGAACCGATATGCCATTTCAACTCATTTTAAAAAAATATTATCACTCTCCATACATGAAAATGTCATTTTCCCCCTCCTTCTACCCGAAAAAAGCATGGAGTGAGTGAGTCAGTGAGTCAGTCAGTGGTAATTGAGCTTTATATATTATAGACTAGCTTTCGCTTGGTTGCCCCGGGCTGCGAGCAGCCCGGGGAGGTCACGAGTAGCTAGTGGAATCGGGGCGGTGGGGTTTTAAGTCCGCCTATTGTTATGTCGGGTTTACAGTTTGAAATTGCCTAGAAAAGGTCAGTAAGTTCTATCTTCAAATAAAAGGTGTTAAAGGACACAAAGCACCATACATCAAAGAAAAAGTGTTGCCAGTTGACACTTAATAGAAAAAGAAATATTCAGTCGAAAAACGCAAGCAAAACTTAAAATAAATTTTGTATAGATACTTCAAATAAGTTTTGCTTTTATTCTCTTATTCTTATTTATTAGTAAATTACTGTATAATATTAAAAAAACAATCGAACATATATTTCCATCAGTGCTACTATCATTAATTAATCAATTAAATGTCAAGATATAGTATTTATTGTATTTGCATTATTACATTACATTATTTATGTAAAATTTATTTATTATATGAAAAGGGAACCGATGTCGTGGCCAGATATTAAAATAGATCAATTCACGACGCGATGGGGTTTATAGCCCCGCCTTCGTTTCAGAATAGAAGCTTTCGCTTGGTTGCCCCGGGCTGCGAGCAGCCCGGGGAGGTCACGAGTAGCTGGTGGAATCGGGGCGGTGGGGTTTCAAGTCCGCCTATTGTTATGTCGGGTTTAAAGTTTGAAATTGCGTAGAAAAGGTCAGTAAGTTCTATCTTCAAATAAAAGGTGTTAAAGGACACAAAGCACCATACATCAAAGAAAAAGTGTTGCCAGTTGACACTTAATAGAAAAAGAAATATTCAGTCGAAAAACGCAAGCAAAACTTAAAATAAATTTTGTATAGATACTTAAAATAAGTTTTGTCTTTTATTCTCTTATTCTTATTTATTAGTAAATTACTGTATAATATTTAAAAACAATCGAACAATCGAATTCCATCAGTGTTACTATCATTAGTTAAACAATTAAGATTTATTTATTATATGAAAAGGGAACCGATGTCGGGGCCAGATATTCGAACAGATCAATTCACGACGCGATGAGGTTTTAAGTTCGCCTTCGTTTCAGAATAGAAGCTTTCGCTTGGTTGCCCCGGGCTGCGAGCAGCCGGAGGGGTAACGAGTAGCTAGTGGAATCGGGGCGGTTGGGTTTTAAGTCCAACTTCGTTGCGGAATTTGTGTTTATAGTTTGAGAACGTCTACAAAAAGTTAGTAAGTTCTATCTTCAAATGAAAGGTGGTTAAGTACCCAAAATACCATACATCAAAGAAAAGGGGTTGATAGTTTACACGCAATAGAAAAATAAATATTCAGTCGAAAAATGCAAGCAAAACGCTAAATAAATTATAGTCGCTTATTCTTATTCAATAGTAAGTTTATAATTAGTATGAAAAAGGATCAAGTAGATATTTCCCCCAGTGTTACCTTAAATAATACACCAAATAAATAAATGTCAAATTTCAAACTCATACGTACGTAGAACACTTTTATATTGAATATCAAAAGAACATGTTTCTCAATAATCTAAAAGTATAGAAAAATATGTTTAAAGTATTAAATATCGTGTCAAAAATTAGATTTTCTTTTCTCCCTACTTGAGCTATGTGAAAGTGTGGGTAAAGATTTCTACACAAATGGTCCATATATACACGCTATAAAGATCCCGAATTGTCAAGTCCATCGAAATCAAAATTGAAATTAAAACGATCACGATCATCTTTTAAACATTATAAACCAAATGTTACCATCAACAAAAGCGATTCGTTTCTGGCACTTCGCCGGCCGCTACCGCGGCACGCTCGCTACGCTCGCTCGGCTCGTGCGTTGTTTTTCATACACTAACCTAACCTAACCCATATGTCATAATAAACCAATGGAAGTTTTTGTTGCTTTACTTATTGTAAAGTTCTTGAGCATAAACGAGTCGCTTGTGGAATCGGAGCGGTGGGATCTTAGGTCCGCCTCTTGTTATGTTTACAGTTTGAAATTGCCTAGGAAAAGTTAGTGAGTTCTATCTTCAAATAAATTATGTTTAAGTACACAAAGCTCCATACGACAAAGTAAAAGGGTTGCCAGTTTATGCTAAATAGAAAAAGAAACATTCAGTTGAAAAATGCAAGCAAAACTAAAATAAAATTTGGAATAGATCAGCTTGTAGTCATTTATTCTCTAATTCTTATTCAAAAGTAAGTTAATATTTAGTTAATACAAATATTGGAGTTTTAAGACCGCCTCTTGTTATGTTGGGTTTACAGTATAAAATTGCCTAGAAAAAGTTAGTAAGTTCTATCTTCAAATAAAAGATCTTTAAGTACGCAAAACATCATACATAAAAAAAAGGTTGCTAGTTTACACGCAATATAAAAGGAAATATTCAGTTGAAAAACGTAAGGAAAACTTAAAATAAATGTTGTATAGATCGCCTTGTAGTCTTTTATTCTTATTCAATAGAAAATTTCCTAAAAATTAAAGTATCAAAAAAAAAACAGCTTTTTAACACCCGGCAACACTTCAACTAAATACATTTTTTTTCTGTAAGTAGTCTGAAAAATGTTATCAATAATGCCAAAATCAGCTCTATAAAGTAAAAACCGTGAAAAATGGCTCACATTCGCTCGCTTTTTCTTTTTGTTTTTTCGCAGTTCTAATCTCATCGATTGAGCCAGGTCTCTATTGATGGTGTTCTTTATGGCTCGCTTCGCTCGCTTTTTATTTTAGTCACAGTTCTAACCCTACAATTAACCAAATCTCTCTTAACAGTTACTCCTTATGGCTCGCTTCGCTCGCTCATTGTTTTACACACAGTGCTTACATAATCGATTGATCAGGTCTCTCTTAATGGTCTGGCATTATGGCTCGCTTCGCTCGCTTTTTGTTTCAATGGCAGTTCTAATCTAACCGATTGACCAGGCCTCTATTGATGGTGTTTTTTATGGCTCGCTTCGCTCGCATTTTATTTTAGTCACAGTTCTAACCTTACCAATTGACCAAATCTCTCTAAATGGTCACTCTTTATGGCTCGCTTCGCTCGCCTTTTGTTTTATTCACAGTTCTAATCTAACTGGTTGATCAGATTTATAGTGATGGTGTTCTTTATGGCTCGCTTCGCTCGCATTTTATTTTAGTCACAGTTCTATTCTAACCTTACGAATTAATGAAATCTCTCTAAATGGTCACGCTTTATGGCTCGCTTCGCTCGCTTTTTGTTTCAGTCACAGTTCTAATCTAACCGAATGACAATGTCTCACTCGCTTTATTTTTCTGGCTAAAATAGTGGAATTTTTTCTCACCTCGTAAAGATTGGGTAAAGATACACAAACGGTCTATATATGCTATAAAGCTCCCGAGTCGCCAACTCGGTCAGAATCATTCTTAAATTTATGGTGACTACTATCAGTGTTGCTAGTCGATCACACAAATTATTCCATCAATTATGTTATAAATGCAATAGTAAAATTTTTGTCAAACAGTAAAATTATTGTAAAGAAATGTTTAAATATTTTTCATAAATGACATACATGAGAATTTCTCAAAAATCCCGGTATCAAAGAATGTCCGGATTTTTTCATCTGGCAACACTTCAGCTGAATACATATTTTTTGTTCAAAGTATTCGGAAATGTGTTACCAAAAACGCCAAAATCAGCTCTATAAAGTGAAAGTTATGAAAAATGATCAATTTTCTAGATAAAATGGTCGCTGTTTAAGCCGCCATCTTGAATTTTGAAATTTCAACCTCAGACCCATGTAGCCCATCTATTGGCGCATCCAACGCAGATTCTATTATTTTCCTAGCGGCGATAGTGACTGAGCTAGAGTCCAAAACGTGAACAGTGGGCATTAAATCTTCAACCCACCGTAGCTGCCGGGGTTGCCAGGTGTAGGCGATGAAAACAGTCAAATGTGAATTCGGGATGCGCCCTCCATCGACGGATGCCAATTTTCAAGTTCTAAAATTGTTCCTTTGACAGTTACAGTTTTTGGGGTAAATCTCAAAAACTACCCTAAAATCGGGTAATTTTTTTCCACCATATGAAAGAGTCTATAGAGATACACAATCGCTCCATACATGCCAAATACCTGCGGGGTTGCCAAGTCGGTCAAAATCAAGGTTGAATTTCAAACGTTGTTTGCTCTCAGTGTTGCCAGTCGATCGTTCTATTTTTTCCATCGGGTATCTTGAAAAGTTAAAATTAAAATATTTGCATCGAAAAAAATTCAAAATTCGACAAAAAGTGTTTCCCCAAAAATCTCATAAAGTATCAAAAATTTTCAAGATTTTTTTTCACCTGGCAACACTATACTACTTGCCTAAAAATTGTTTCCCCGGAAGTACTCTGACAAATGTCGCCAAGTGCGTCAAAATCGGCTCGATGTGGTGACGATACCCAATTTTTCGGATAAAATGGCCGCTGGTTTGGCCGCCATCTTGAATTTTGAAAATCCGGCTCCGTACCGGTGTGGCCAACTCGATAGCGCATCCGATGCAGTTTTTACCATTTTCCTAGTGGCAATACCGACTGCGCTAGAGTCGACAAAGTAAAAAATGGGCAAAATTTTTCAAATCGCCGCAACCACCAGGGTTGCCAGGTGATGACGATGAAAATGGCCAAATGTCATTTCGGGGAGTACCCTCCGTCGAGGAAAAGCATTTTTGAAATCCCAAACGGCTCCTTCTACTTTTCACCTTTTTGGGGTAAATCTCCGAAATTACCCTAAAATCGGGGAAAAATTTCACGTCATTCGAAAGAGCCAGCGGAGACTCATGACCGGTCCATACAAGGCGAAGAGCTCCGATGTTGCCATGTGAGCTAAAAGTGCGTTTGAATTTTTCGAAAAAGTGAAAAAATCACAAAATGGCCGCTGCCGGCGCCGCCATATTGATTTTCCCGAGTTTCATAATTTTCCCATAGTCACGACTATATCTGGCAAGGGACCTCATTCACAGATTTTCTCCGCTGGCCACCCAGGTTCCCAAACAATTCGGGTTATGAGGGCATGTCGAAAAACATGTTTTCTACCGTGGAGCCCAGGGTTGTCAGCTCGCGGAAACGAAAACTACCAAAAGTCATAGGGCTCCCCCGGCGCCACACCGCATCGAGTCTGTTTTCCGCGAAAAGTGCGTATTTCGAAATTTCACTTTTCTCCCAAAATCTCCTAAACTACCACGAAAATGGTAGAAATAGGTAGTGAAGTAGAAAGATGCTACCGAGTCCTCACGACCGACCCATAGAACGCGAATCCGTCCGACGCCGCCATCTTGGAGAAAATCTCACTGGAAAATGGCGATTTTTCATTGCCGAAACAAAATGGCCGCCCCCGCCGCCGCCATGTTGACGCGCAAATGAAAACTCCCCGTACGTGAAAATCGACTATAATTCCGAGTCGCCGGCGTAAAAATCCCCCCTCCAAACCCACAGAAAAACAATTGACGATTGCCCGAACAGAGGTCGAAAAATGCCAATTTTCGAGGTGAAATATCTCGGCCGCCATTTTGTTTTTTTAATCAAACCTTTTTCAGTGCTCATTTTTTTAGCCAAATCTACGACCATTTTGAATATCGTAATCGTAGAGTGAATAATGTAGAAATTAAAAAAATTATCTCGCCGCCATTTTGTTTTTTGGCTGTACCGATATGCCATTTCAACTCACTTTAAAAAAATATTGTCAGTCTCCATACATGAAAATGTCATTTTCCCCCTCTTTCTACCCGAAAAAAGCATGGAGTGAGTCAGTGAGTCAGTGAGTGGTAATTAAGCTTTATATATTATAGACTAGCTTTCGCTTGGTTGCCCCGGGCTGCGAGCAGCCCGGGGAGGTCACGAGTAGCTGGTGAAATCGGGGCGGTGGGGTTTAAAGTCCGCCTATTGTTATGTCGGGTTTACAGTTTGAAATTGCGTAGAAAAGGTCAGTAAGTTCTATCTTCAAATAAAAGGTGTTAAAGGACACAAAGCACCATACATCAAAGAAAAAGTGTTGCCAGTTGACACTTAATAGAAAAAGAAATATTCAGTCGAAAAACGCAAGCAAAACTTAAAATAAATTTTGTATAGATACTTAAAACAAGTTTTGTCTTTTCTTATTCTAATTTATTAGTAAATTACTGTATAATATTAAAAAACATTCGAACATATATTTCCATCAGTGTTACTATCATTAATTAATTAAATGTCAAAAAATAGTATTTATTGTATTTGCATTATTACATTACATTATTTATGTAAGATTTATTTATTATATGAAAAGGGAACCGATGCCGTGGCCAGATATTAGAATAGATCAATTCACGACGCGATGGGGTTTTAAGTCCGCCTTCGTTTCAGAATAGAAGCTTTCGCTTGGTTGCCCCGGGCTGCGAGCAGTCCGGGGAGGTCACGAGTAGCAAGTGGTATCGGGGCAATGGGATTTTAGGTCCGCTTCCGTTGCAGAATTTGAGTTTTTCGATTTTTTTTGTTGTTTGTTTTATAGTTTGAAATCGTTTACAAATAGTTAGTAAATTATGTCTTCAAATGAAAGGTGATTAAGCACCATACATCAAAGAAAAAGGGTTGCCAGTTTACGCTGAACAGAAAAAGAATAATCAGTCGAAAAACGCAAGCAAAACTCTAAATAAATTATAGTCTCTTATTCTTATTCAATAGTAAGTTTATATTTAATATGAAAAAGGATCGAGTAGATATTTCCCCCAGTGTTACCTTAAATAATACACCAAATAAATAAATATCAAATTTCAAACTCATACCTACGTAGAACACTTTCATTTTGAATATCAAAAGAACATGTTTTCTCAATAATCTAAAAGTATAGAAAAATATATTTTAAGTATTAAATATCGTGTCAAAAATTGGATTTTCTTTTCTCAATACTTACCAATATGAAAGTGTGGGTAAAGATACACAAATATAGAAATGGTCCATATATACACGCTATAAAGATTCCGAATTATCAAGTTAATCGAATTCAAAATTGAAATTAAAATGGTCACGATCATCTTTTAAACCTTATAAACCAAATGTTACCATCAACAAAAGCGATTCGTTTCTGGCACTTCGCCGGCCGCTGCCGCGGCACGCTCGCTACGCTCGCTCGGCTCGTGCGTTGTTTTTCATACACTAACCTAACCTAACCCATATGGCTTTACTTATTGTAAAGTTCTTGAGCATAAACGAGTCGCTTGTGGAATCGGAGCGGTGGAATTTTAGGTCCGCCGCTTGTTATGTTTACAGTTTGAAATTGCCTAGAAAAAGTTAGTGAGTTCTATCTTCAAATGAATTATGTTTAAGTACACAAAGCACCATACGTCAAAGAAAAAGGGTTGCCGGTTTACATTAAATAGAAAAAGAAACATTCAGTTGAAAAACGCAAGCAAAACTAAAATAAAATTTGGAATAGATCGACATGTAGTCATTTATTGTCTTATTCTTATTCAAAAGTAAGTTTATATTTAGTTAATACAGATATTTCAGTTTTAAGACCACCTCTTGTTATGTTGGGTTTACAGTATAAAATTGCCTAGAAAAAGTTAGTAAGTTCTATCTTCAAATAAAAGATCTTTAATTACGCAAAACATCATACATAAAAAAAAAGATTGCCAATTTACACGCAATATAAAAAGAAATATTTAGTTGAAAAACGTAAGAAAACTTAAAATAAATGTTGTATACGTCGTCTTTTAGTCTTTTATTCTTATTCAATAGAAAATTTCCTAAAAATCACAGTATCAAAAAAAACTGGTTTTTTATCATCCGGCAACACTTCAACTGAATACATTTTTTTTCTGTAAGTAATTTGAAAAATGTTATCAATAACGCCAAAATCAGCTTTATAAAGTAAAAACCGTGAAAAATGATATATTTTCTAGCACACTTATAAGCACATTTGATCACAGTTCCTTAACCGATTGACCAGGTCTCCGTTTATTATAGCTCGCTTCGCTCGCTTTTTCTTTTTGTTTTTTTCGCAGATCTAATCTAACCGATTGACCAGGTCTCTATTGATGGTGTCCTTTATGGCTCGCTTCGCTCGCATTTTATTTTAGTCATAGTTCTAACCCTACCAATTAACCATATCTCTCTTAACAGTTACTCCTTATGGCTCGCTTTGCTCGCTTTTTGTTTTAGACACGTTGCTAACATAATCGATGGTCTCTCTTAATGGTCTAGCATTATGCCTCGCTTCGCTCGCTCTTTATTTTGGTCACAGCACTTTAAGCAATTGACCAGGTCTCCATTGTTGATGGCTCGCTTCCTCGCTTTTGTTTTAGACACGTTGCTAACATAATCGATTGATCAGGTCTCTCTTAATGGTCTAGCATTATGGCTCGCTTCGCTTGCTCTTTATTTTGGTCACAGCACTTTAAGCAATTGACCAGGTCTCCATTTTTTATGGCTCGCTTCGCTCGCTTTTTGTTTGAGTCACAGTGCTAACATAACCGATTGATCAGATTTCTATTGGTGGTGTTCTTTATGGCTCGCTTCGCTCGCATTTTATTTTAGTCACAATTCTTACCTTACCAATTAATCAAATCTCTCTAATTGGTCACTTTTTATGGCTCGCTTCGCTCGCTTTTTGTTTTAGTCGCAGTTCTAATCTAACCGAATGACAATTTCTCGCTCACTTTATTTTTCTGGTGAAAATATTGGATTTTTTTTTTTCACCACATAAAGATTGAGTAAAGATACAGAAACGGTTTATATATGCAAAGCTTCCGAGTCACCAACTCAGTCAGAATCATTTTGAAATTAATATGGTGACTACTATCAGTGTTGCTAGAACTCAAATTATTCCATCAATTATGTTATAAATGCAACAGTAAAAATTTTATTAAACAGTAAAATCATTGTAAAAAATATTTTAATATTTTTCATCAATGACATACATGAAAATTTCTCAAAAATCTCGGTATCAAAAATTTTACCGTTTTTTTTTCATCTGGCAACACTTCAGCTGAATACATATTTTTGTTAAAAGTGTTCCGAAAAATGTTACCGAAAACGCCAAAATCAGCTCTATAAAGTGAAAGTCGTGAAAAATGATCAATTTTCTAGATAAAATGGTCGCTGTTTAAGCCGCCATTTTGAATTTTGAAATTTCAACCTCAGACCTATGTAGCCCATCTATTGGCGCATCCAACGCAGTTTTTATTATTTTCCTAGCGGCTATAATGACTGCGCTAGAGTCCAAAACGTGAATAGTGGGCATTGAACTTTCAAACCGCCGTAGCTGCCGGGGTTGCCAGATGTAGGCGATGAAAACAGTCAAATGTGATTTCGGGATGCGCCCTCCATCGTCGGATACCAATTTTCAAGTTCTAAAATTGTTCCTTTGACATTTACAGTTTTTGGGGTAAATCTCAAAAACTACCCTAAAATCGGGTAATTTTTTTCCACCACATGAAAGAGTCTATAGAGATACACAATAGCTCCATATATGCCAAATACCTGCGGGGTTACCAAGTCGGTCAAAATCGAGGTTGAATTTCAAACGTTGTTTGCTCTCAGTGTTGCCAGTCGATCGTTCTATTTTTTCCATCAGGTATCTTGAAAAGTTAAAATTAAAATATTTGCATCAAAAAAGTTCAAAAATTCGACAAAAATTGTTTCCTCAAAAATCTCATAAAGTATCAAAAATTTTCAAGATTTTTTTTCACCTGGCAACACCTCAGCTACTTGCCTAAAAATTATTTCCCCGGAAGTCCTCTGACAAATGTCGGCAAGTGCGTCAAAATCGGCTCGATGTGGTGACGATACCCAATTTTCCGGATAAAATGGCCGCTGGTTTGGCCGCCATCTTGGATTTTGAAAATCCGACTCCGTACCGGTGTGGCCAACTCGATAGCGCATCCGATGCAGTTTTTACCATTTTCCTAATGGCGATACTGACCGCGCTAGAGTCGATAAAGTAAAAAATGGGCAAAATTTTTCAAACCGCCGCAACCACCGGGGTTGCCAGGTGACGACAATGAAAATGGCCAAATTTCATTTCGGGGAGTGCCCTCCGTCGAGGAAATGCATTTTTGAAATCCCGAAATGGCTCCTTCTACTTTTCACCTTTTTGGAGTAAATCTCCAAAATTACCCTAAAATCGGGGAAAAATTTTACGTCATTCGAAAGAGCCAGCAGAGACTCACGACCAGTCCATACCAGGCGAAGAGCTCCGATGTTGCCATGTGTGCTAAAAGTGCGTTTGAATTTTTCGAAAAAGTGAAAAAATCACAAAATGGCCGCTGCCGGCGCCGCCATATTGATTTTCCCCAGTTTCATAATTTTCCCATAGTCACGACTATATCAGGCAAGGGACCTCATTCACAGATTTTCTCCGCTGGCCACCCAGGTTCCCAAACAATTCGGGTTAGGAGGGTATGTCGAAAAAAATGTTTTCTACCGTGCAGCCCAGGGTTGTCAGCTCGCGGAAACGAAAACTACCAAAAGTCATAGGGCTCTTCCGGCGCCACATCGCATCGAGTCTGGTTTTCGCGAAAAGTGCGTATTTCGAAATTTCACTTTTCTCCCAAAATCTCCTAAACTACCACGAAAATGGTAGAAATTATTACCAACTTAAAAAGTTAGCAGCGAGCCTCACGACCACCCCATACGACGCGAACCCGTCCGACGCCGCCATCTTGGAGAAAATCTCACTGGAAAATGGCGATTTTTCATTGCCGAAACAAAATGGCCGCCACCGCCGCCGCCATATTGACACGCAAGCGAAAACTCCCCATACGTGAAAATCGACTATATTTCTGAGTCGCCTGCGAAAAGATCCCCCCTCCAAACCCACCACAAAAGAAACGACGATTGCCCGAACAGAGGTCGAAAAATGCCAATTTTTCGGGTGAAATATCTCGGCCGCCATTTTGTTTTTTTAATCAAACCTTTTTCCAGTCTCATTTTTTTAGCGAAATCTACGACCGTTTTGAATATCGTAACCGTAGAGTGAATAATGTAGAAACTAAAAAAATTATCTCGCCGCCATTTTGTTTTTTCGCTGAACCTCAATGCCATTTCAACTCATTTTAAAAAAATATTGTCACTCTCCATACATGAAAATGTCATTTACCAACTCCTTCTACCCGAAAAAAGCATGGAGTGAGTCAGTGAGTCAGTGAGTGGTAATTAAGCTTTATATATTATAGATAATTGTATTGTTATGGTAAATGATGTGTATACCTGTAATTGGCGAGCGCATTGAAGTTGAACCTTTTGTGAATTGTTTTGGATGTTGTATGTGTTTTGCTGTTGGTGTACCTTGTTATAAATAAATAAAATATTTTTATTGTATTTAAGGTGACTTATGTCCGAATGTTCTTAGATATATTTGATGAAAATCGGTTGAGACGTTTTAAATTGTGGGGTCTGAAAATGGGGAAGAATAAACGCAAATATACTCGAGTGGGTCTTAAATGGAATCCATTATAATAAGTATGTACCTATAAAAAGTATAACATTAATTGAAAAATTTTAAAACCCTCACTGACAAACCTAAGTTCCTTTTAAATAATAAAATAAACTAGATCTAAAAATACCTAAATATGTATTAATAATTTAAAAAAAAATAACTAATAATTTAATAGTATTATTTTTTACATTTTACGGAGAACTTGGGTTTTTGTGTCGGGGGTATTTTTTTAATAGGTACAGTTAACAGCATGTCAAACTATACAAAACTATCAAATTTCCCCTCTTGACTTTTTTAAATCTTAATACCCTCAAGCCAAGCCTCAATGGCTAATATTCAAAATGAATTTCGAAAATTTGACATTTTGTTGTGACCTGACGTGCAGCCGTGTGTACATCAATTACTGCCTGTTAAAACCAAAACAAATTCGCGGCGCACCGAATTTGACTCAGTGACAAGTACTCATTATGTTACTATGTGACAGACAGGCGGACAGCAAACGAATACTGATGAGCTACGCAAAGGAAGAGCGAGCGTTTCCTGTGACTTTTCGGAACGTGATTTCCTGCCGTGTCTTCAGTACTTTTTGTTGCTTAACAAATTTTTTGTTTGTACCTAATCTTATTTCGGAGCAATTAGAGCATGACCTCATTCAATAAAAATATTTTTTTATTCTGATTTCAAAATTGGAACAATAATGTATTTTGGTTTATAACGCCCTGTTGGTTTTTGTTTTAATTTTACAAATTATAACTTAAGAGTGTTTTGTATATTAATTTTATAAATTACTATAGCTCTTTGGTGCGATTCTCTTGCGTAAATTATAGCCTGATTATGATGTAATATAATTTTTAAAATCGGTCCAATAATTTTGGAGCCTATTCAATGGAATCAGTAAAAAACTCTACTATTTCCTCTTTTTAAATTAGTATTGATTAAATAAACTGCGTAGGCGCATAAAACTATATAGAAATAAAAAATTGAATAATTAACCAATTAAAAAAAAACACGTTGTTATTATTGTCAAATAATTATTATTAGTAAATAATAATTGTGTTATATTATACCAGTGTATAATATTTGTGTTTTAATTCAGGAATATATGTAAGATATACATATATTGCCACTATAACTAACCTATTAATGTCCCTATTGCTGGGGCTCAGGGCTTCCCTATGGATGAGAACGAATTAAATCAAATAGGGAGAATTGGCGAATTATCCACAAAGGGTGCCCAGTGCGGATTGGTCAGCGATAACATGTGATAAGGACTTAAATGCATCCGTAAGCAACTGTTAATGTGCCTTCAGAAGAAAAGAGGCGCTCGAGAAAATCAATTTTTGGTCACCGGTCCTATGTGCTAACCACATTAGCTCCTTTTATAACTCGAAGAGTAGCTCGGTGGCGTAGTGGATAAGCGCCGCGGCCCGCGATCGTAGTCGTTAAGCAACTTTCGCTAGGGTCGGTCACGGGATGGGTGACCAAAAAATTATTATCTCGAGCTACTCCGTGCTTCGGAAGGCACGTTAAGCCGTTGGTCCCGGCTGCATTTGCAGTCGTTAATACCCTCCAATCCGCATTGGGCCAGCGTGGAGGGTCACGGCCCATCCTCCTTAACCATCCATAAGGAAGGCCTGAGCCCCTGCAGTGGGGACGTAAAAGGGCTGGTGGTGTATAACTCGAAGAAGTAGAGATTCAAGTTTTTTTTTCGTAATCAGACTATAAAATTGGTAAAAGAAACCTTTTTCTCTGAAAGTATATTCCCATGGGCAAGAATCCTGTATGTCGCAACACCATTACACATCATAATTTAATTTCATATCATAAAATTTTACAAAGAACATTTAGATGTACTAAAAAAGTAAAATCCACATATTATATGAACAGAAAATCTATTATCAATAGGCGTAAAAATAATAAAAAATGTATTAGAAGCACAGATGCGAACTACGGTCGGGTCATTGGAAATCTATGTAAATATGCGCAATGCGTCATACTATGCGCGCACGCTCATGAATTATGGAAGAGAGTCAGGGCTCTCAGAAGTTCCTTTTAACTTTCTCGCAAACGATATTACAACTTGTGTGTAAATCGCATCAAATATGTATTTAGATGCTTTCTAATGAATAATTTCTTGATACAGAAATAGTCAAGATTTATACAAGAATGTGTTATGATTTTTTTTTATGTCAACACTAAGTTTGTGAATGGAATCCTTGGTTTTATAAGTAACTTATTGGAAAACAAAGTTCGTGTTTGTCTTTTTGAATGTTATTGACTCAAAAAGTATTGGAACAGTTTTTATTATTTCAAAGAAAATTCATGAATTCATGAGGAACGTTTTAATAAAAACCTTAATGTGAATATAAAACCTTTTTTATTTATTTTCATATTAATGGGACCATGCAGTAGAATCGAATAACATTTTATGCATATAAATATGAATTCTGTCATCAATAAAGATCATCAATGAAATGCTAGTGATATTTTTTAAACTAATTATTATTGACATTATCTTCGAAACTATGCATTTATGGATCATGTACTCATAAACTTTTTCTATTATTTAAAGCTAAGCAATATGGCCTCAGAGTTATGCGATATCCAAAATACAAGTTTATAATTACATAATATGGTTTTGTGCCTGTAGGCTAAAACAAAGCGATAATTGTTAAGATTTCTGAAAAATGGAGGCTCTTTACATAAAAAATTACATCTTCATGAAACCGGGGCATATTATGAATTTTTTGGATTAGAATTACGTCACTGACCAAAATTTATCTGTCTAGCTGGGACAGGCTCGCCGCGAATTCAGACGTGATTTCAAGTTCAACGTTAAAAACTTTTTTATTGATTTGTAGATAACAATATTTCTTACCAACAACAACGAGACATTAATAACAAAATGAGACTTCTTTGCGGATAGTCCTGAACAGCGACTTCGATGAAAGGTATATTAATAAAATTAATAAAGCTTTGAGTGGCAGCCCTGTGTACATAAAGGGTAACGTCCCGAAGAACATCATTACAAGCGGCTCCTTACTGCTGTTTGATAAGTTTATGGAGAATATACCTTGTAAATATAAAAGGTACCGCTCCATAAAAATATGAAAGCTCATATATGAAACGGTGCGCCAGATATTAAATATGAATCAATGTCAGAATATAGTTTAGGCTCCATTTTTATTAGTAATTTAACATTGTTATCTCTTTCATGAAAAATTTAAAAATCACATTGTTATTTTTAACTTTATTTTTGGCAGTCTTTTATTTTTATAATAATTAAATATTTGGGAGCTATATGACATAGTAAACAGATTATGGATTCAAACTGAAGTTAAAAGTTGCTATTACCAGATATATAAACATATAAAGATATGATTTCATTTGAAGAATTATTACAAGAAACTAAAAATATGATAACTGAAAATTACATTTTTCAATAATATCAAATTAGTCTACTTGAATAATAAGCCACTCCATTTAAAGTAAAGAACCTCTTGCCACGTCTAATTGAATTAAAAGTTGTCAGTTTCATAGGTTCTCATAAGTTTCAGTTAACATAAAAACATATGATTACACAGAAATTCTGTTAGGAGACGTTATTTCAAAACTTCATAAATTGAACAAAATAGTTTCCATTTATGAATTTACTCAGTATAATTTACTACAATACAGTATTGTTTGTGATACAGTTGCAAGTTATTTGTCTGCTTTTAGCAGTTAGACGAATTCACAGGTTTCACTTATTGTTCAATATTATTAATAATTCTATTTGAATTTGTTGTAAAATTAAATTCTCAAAGTTGCCGAGTTAATCCCAAAACACTAATACCCTTGTCGCAGTCTAACTTGTTACCCGTCTAACTTCGGTGGAGACTCGTGTCTAGAAATTGTAAAGGACTTAGTGTAACAGTCAAAGTTGCGACACAGTCGTCTAATAAATATGAGTTAGAGCTTTGGAAGAATTTTAGTGTGAAAATAACGTAATAAACTATCACTATACGGTCGTACACTACTAGTAACTAAATCATTCGACAGATGATATTGTTAGGATAATTTTTTTTAGTCAAAAAGATTTTCCAACTGAAAATCGACGTTTGTGTGTGTGTGTGTGTGTGTGTGTGTGTGTGTGTGTGTGTGTGTGTGTGTGTGTGTGTGTGTGTGTGTGTGTGTGTGTTCAATGAATATTTTTTCTTTCGTCCATTTGACATAAACTTACTAAATTTCTAAAACAAATGAATAAAAAAAGTGTTAGCAACTGCGCCATCATTCAACCGATTCATTTATTCCCTAAGCTTTCATATTATTTATTAACAGTTCACACGACACTTTCCAAGTAATTTATTGGAAAGCAAAGACCTTTGTGATTATGGAACAATGAGGATAATGCTTCGTTACGAAATAATTAATTACTATCGAGAAATTCTAAAAGAGCCCATGTTGATTCGTGTCAAATGTAGCTTAAAGTTATATCTAGCAACTAATCCGCAAACCAGTCGGTCTGTCTGAGGAAGGTTATTGCACTCATGCTATGAGTCAGATACGCACCAACGTCGCTTCACAACCATGTACCAGTATCAGTTGTACAGGATACCTAACAGATTATTGTGCCTTTATAGTATAGGCTCTATAAAATTGATCCTAGAGATACAAATGAAATAAATGTTGTGCTATTAAAAATTCGAAGGGACTATAATAAGAACGCGTTTTATAACTTTCTTGCAGTGCTTAAAGAAACAGTGACCTATTCCATAATGTATTATTCCAGTAGCGTTGTTGTCAGCATTATCATCTTTTGAAATATCGATTTTCTCATCGACACTACCATTTAGGTTATACAACCTTAATTGTTAAGTATATTTAAAAAAAAAATCTGTCTCTGTCTCACATAACAAATATGTGCAATGAAAATTAAAAATTAATTATGTGAATAAGACGTTAATATGATACGCGGCAAACTCAGCAGGTATGAGAAACTAGCAAAGTATTTATACGTAATGGGAAAGGAATGAGTCTCCTTAAACCTTCTGGTGACAGTGGACATCCCTTGCACTGCTCACGACGGTTTTTCCAACTACAGAACGAGATACCTCGGCCTATAGGGTAACCTCCAGAAAGCCATCACAGACGTAAAGGCGCTGTTAGCGTTTGTCAGAGCTGGACAGGCTGAAACATTTTCTCATACATCATACACATGCAAAACAGGCGCAATTTTCACGTTGAATTGCTGAGACGTCCGTGGGAAGAAAAATACAGACGTGACGAAATAATCTATATGCAACTATTCGCCTCATTTAAATAATTTTGGAAAATATCTTATAATTCTTATAACTTAGGTGTCTATAACTCAATCACAAATGGTGACTGAATCACAAACATTCTTTACAAGATGGTTAATACCGAATAACGGAAAGCAAAAAAAAGATATTTGAATACGGTTAAATTTTATTTTCGCATGACTAAAGTTTCTAATAAAGTGGATAGAGCTTTTTAAAATTAAAAGAAAATACGTAAATTACCAGAAACAAATCCACCAATAGGCGTGAAAGGCCTTGCGTGATTTCAGTTTTAAAAATAATTAACAAATGCCTTATTAATTATGCAACGGTCCGACAAATGAAGGAAAAATGGATACCGATTTAAGTAGACCTGCTGAGGAAAGGATCATTTTAGATTCCATAGATCTATTAAGCATGGTAACAAATTAGACCATTAAAATCAGCAATTGTAATATGAATCATGGGGATGTTTATTTTGTAGCCACTTGGAGATCTAGAAGTTTTGGTTTTCGTTTGAATAGTACACGAAATAAAGGGGAGCCTTGTCATCGATTATGTTAAAGATGTTATCGTAGATTTCTCCTAAAAACAAACTTTTTGTTAGCTAATATAAATGTGAAAAAAAAAATGGTTTTCTAGAATAGTACTAAAAAGTCACTTGTTTCAGGTGCTAGGGAGAGTGCTGCCAGATCTTAAATCCGATTCAGATAAAAATAAACGCAAGATTTTACAATAAATAGTGCTTCATTACGCAAAAAACACGTTATCAGTCAGTTGCACAAATATCCATAAGGTTTAATGAGTTCTTTAAGCACAAATGAATGTAATTTTTGTATCGGTAATGTAGCTTTAAACTAATGGCAACCTCAATGGACGTTGGTGCAACTGGATGTCATTCATATCTTGGTAGGCCTGTCTTAGTGGTTTGATAGCCCTAATGTGAAGTATAAGGTGCGTTTCTATATGTTAAAAATAAAGTTTAGTAAATAAATTTTGAACGCGGTAAATACTTATATCCGCGCGATTATTGTATTTTACACGGCATTATTCTTCTGTTGCGACTTGAAATATCTTACGACTAATAAATACCATAGCCATAAAGGTACCATAAAAGAATAAACCTGTATTTCCGATGTAAATTCTAATACTAATGGCCGGTTTCTGAATTGAGAAAGTACAAAATCTCAACTGATTATTCTTAATAAATTAAGTTTTTTTACGTTTCACATGGCAAAAAGTATTAGATTTATCAAATTGCTATCAACTAATAATTAAAAATTTATAAATCAACAATGAAAACATGTTTTAATGACATTTAAAGTGGCTTAAGCACGGTTTGAGACGTGCTCAACTTCAAATTCTCAATTCAGAAACTGGGCGTAAGTAGAATAAATTTATTTGTAGTTACGATAAAGTTAGTTCAATTTTTCTTTTTTTCTGGTGAGTGATTTTTGAACTGAAGAATACATATAAGATTTTTATACATACAAAAAAATCAAAAAATACTATTTACATGGGTAAATAGTATAGATTTTTTTTACCGAATATATTACATTTATTTATGGTTTGTTTGCGAAGACGCAGTTGGTAGTTAACCAACTTCGGCAAGGGTCGGGCATAGAATGGGTGACCAAAAATTTGTTACCTCGAGCCCAGCCTTATGGTCCTGACTCCTCAGTCGTATGCACTGGACCCGCATGGTGGATTATGGCCCATTCCCACTATCCGATTCCATCCATAAGAAAGGTTTGTGCCGCAACAGTAAGAACACTCATTAACTGGTAATGATGATATTTAAAAATACGTTAGTTTTCTTCCATACCACGTGTATCTCTATCACGTTTTTCGAATGGTTTTCTTTCCGAACGGACATTGCTCAAAGATGGCGGGAAAGCTTACGCATGCGTGTTGCACCCAACAGCTGTCCGTATCGCTTCGATGCTTCCATGTTGGAATTTACGTCATGTCATATTTTTGTGTATTTTTTTTACTCGAAGTATTTTATTGGGTTCGATATTAATCATTTAAACTTATTCACCAAAATCACTCCTTAGTCTCAATATGCAATAACAATGTTTCACATGTAATTATAAAAACTTAACGTTATTTGTAACTGTAATATTTTTGAGGTCACTTATTACGTGTAATAAGTGATATTTATTAGTATTTAAGTCAACTTCGACCGACCTATTATTTGAATCGAAAGAAATATATATAATAGGTCGTAATTTTTACGATTTTATTGTTACATTTACACTGCATGGGTTAAATAAGAAACCCATGATTTCTAAAATAAGCAATAAACTTCTGAAAACATTTCTCCAGTCAAATCTTCTCGTTCTCCAGTCACTATTCAAGAAATCATATAATATATTCCAACATTACGACGTAAAGTTTACTTTGTATTTTTAAGAGCACTAAGTATTTACTGACGGCAAGTTTTCAAATTGTTTTAGAAATAATCCAATGTATTTCAACCGTAATTAATTTACACAAATAATCAGATCTCGTGCTCGAACAATAATGTCTAACCAAAAAATAATTATTGCGTGATAAACTCACATTGATGTGTAAATTTACGAGTAATGTTTTAGTCAGAAATTTGATAATAAAAATACTATCTACTGGCTTATAAAATTCAAAATAAATAAATTACTACATAGTATAAAACAAAGTTTCTATATCCTTATGTATGCTTAAATCTTTAAAACTACGCTTTTTGATGTGGTTTTTTTTCATAGATAGGGTGATTCAAAAGTAAGTTTCTATATAATACAAGTGCACGCGGGCGAAGCCGCTGACGGAAAGCTAGTAATATATAAAATAGAATATAAAACACACCTGGCATGTATTTTTGTCTTGTATAACATCGAAATACATAATTCTTTTTTTTTGTTATTAGTGAACCAAGGTAAATAGAGTTACTGCGTGCATAATGCAATTATTTAAATATGAGCCATAATTATAAACATTTTTTATTTTCTTAAAAGACTGCAAACCTTCGTGGTGGACAGTTCAATTGGTTGTTAAATGCCCAGTTTCTGACAACATTATAGATATTAGAAACAATGTACTTACGGGTGGTTGCTATGAATTGGTCGGATCAGTCTTCTTCATGGTCTGCCCTCTTTTTTCAGCAAACTCAGCACTAAGTCTATGAGCCTTCAACGTGTTTGGTTTCGACATATCTATCACCCAACGATACCACGAATGTTCCGAATTGACTTTATGAAAATAGATACTAAAACACTTAAAGCTTAACTATTCATAAAATTTTCGTTGTCACACTTAGACCTCGTAACAGTATTATCACAATAACGCTCTTTTACACTGAGAAAAGGATGCTTTCTTATCTAGAACACAAATAAATTAATAAATAGCTGCTATTGATCAAAAGTATTCGTAATGCTATGAGCTAACACGCGTTTTATTGAATGAAAACTGCACAGCTTCCCTTACAGTTAAATTTATAAGAAAACTATTAATAATACAGACGGATTTATTATGTTTTTTGTTTTATATTTTACTGTTTTATTAAGGGAGAAATTGTTATGTATATACAAGTATAGGAGTGAAGTTCGTACGTTAGATCGCTTGGGGCATTCGAGTGAAGTTAGTGTAAGTGCGCATGCGTGAAAGGGTGGTAGAAGCGAAGGGCGAACTCTTTTGTTGCCAGACTATGTTTAAAAAAAAGAATCAAATAAAATTATTATAAAAAGGTCAATCGCTTTTGATGCAATGGTATAGAGTTTTGATTCGCTTGAATCGGTTAGATGAGTGTTAAAAGCTTAGATTCGGACCCCTCGAATAAATTCTATACAAATGTAGTTGGGATCATGATGTCCTTGTTCATTTTATAGATTTTATTCACATGTATCATGTTACCAGATTTAATATTTTCGATTCGAAAAAATGCATAAATATGAGATATTGATTGACATTGGAGTTATCTGTAATGAGGTTATCTTTGATCTAAGTTATACGATGACCTTTTCAATTTTACAATCTTGTCATAGATAATGATCTTTGATCTAAGTTATACGATGACCTTTTCAATTTTATAATCTTGTCATAGATAATGAGTCTGAGGGCTTATGAAAGTTATCTACTGGTTGACCTCATTACTTTGAAATAACTAAGGTATCCGTAGAAATAGTTTAAGAACAAAAATATAATTAGGTTACCGTCTTAATTAAGTTTAGGCATTTCTAATATCATCGTCATATGCTAATGTGTTAATATGTGTTAATGATACCTATTTTGGTTATCTTAAATAAAAACCTGATAGTATTTTTTATATTTAGAAAAGGTAAACAAAATATACATAAGTTAGAAGAAAGTTCAAAAGAAAGGTTAAACAAAAAGCACTAAAACCGCTTTAGTGTTATTAAAAAGCGCTCAGATTGAAAACTTTTTAGTGAGCAAAAAAAATTAACTTTCCTGTAAGATTCACAAAATGTTGTTCAGATAACTTAGCCTTTCAACTGTCAATATCTTGTTCCAGTTAACTATCCGGGCTCTATTTCTGTTAGAGCCAAAGTAGAGAAGAAATATTTCTATGATGTCTCAAGTCTGAAATGACTTTCGTAGTCCACGTACAAACTTTTTTTACGAGCAGTTACGAATATTAAATATAAAATAACTAAATTATATTTACTTATCTGAACATTGAAATACTTAAACAAAAACAAACTTTATTTTGTACAAGCAAGGTGTATTTTTCCAAACACAACAGCAGGAGTGAGTCATAATGATGCAATTCAGAAAATCAATAGGAGCCATCCCGACGACTATCAGCGTGCACTCGTGAGCTAAGCTTTTGCACAGACTGTGGGGTCGGCAAAAAAGTTTTTTTTTCTTTAATTTTAAATAATGCAATAGCGTGAACGCACTGAATTTAAATGATTTGTTTAAATAGTACATATTAGTAAGCAAAAACGAAAACTTCTTTAAAAAAATATTCTATTGTGTGATAGCGGTCATCTTGGGACTTATAAGTTTTTTAATGATGCATTGTATTCTACTAGTTGAATCTCATTTGATTAAGTAATTAATATTAACATATTTTAATATTTTAACTATGGGGTCTCTAAAAATATGTTATCCGAAATATTGTTGCCATTTTAGACCAATAAAAACACAAAATATCACTATCATCAGAATTGAAAATAAATTGCAAATTCAAAAGATCAATCAGATCTAGAAGCTAACAGTTAAATTACGTTTTCAAAATTTAACCCAGATTAACTAACAAAGCAAGATAAGTGAAATCCTACATTATATAGACGAATTTGGCTTTATTGCGTAACTAAAGTATCCATTTATCTGACAAATTGAAGCCCTGAATGATCTCTCAGTCTGACAAACCAACTGTCAGCAAATAAAATATAATTAATTTTATTTTTTTAGTTATTTAATAGTTGTGCTATCTGTACATCACCCCTTGAAGCGGCCCCCAGGTCTATTCTTCTGCTGTCACCAAAGACCTTATAGCGATATACGTTTTATGATAAACGCATGTAACAATATTAAAACATACGATTGTTTGAAAGGAAATGAAGATGACCATGTGAGAGTGCGATTGAGCCAAAGTCGGTTTGCTTTTAAAAATAAATTATTTAAAAGGGTAGTGTTTTGAAACTAGAAACAAAAACACATAAGTATGTCCAAAACTCTCAAATTTATTTTAAAACGTAAATCATCGTTGCTTAAGCCGAGGTTGTATGAAATAATTTTGACATATGATCGATTGTTTCCTAAAAACAGAAACATAAATTTCAATTTTATATAGGAAAACAAAACGCAAAGATTACTCTAAACAGGTTTTGATCGATTTTACGATAATGTATTTTATCTTAACTATATTAAAAATATAAACAAAACAGGTTTTAATACAATATATAGTATACAAAATATTTATTTTATAACTGCATTTATTATTTTTCTATGACTAAATAATACTCTTCACTCTCGATGCGTATCTGTATGAGAACGTAAGCTGAAAACAAAAGGGTCTAAAGTTCTAATCTGTATGAGGAATTAAAATTGTATGTCAACCCCAACTTTTTACAAAGCAGTTACAAACACGTTACCTACATAATTATTAATTTCAAAAAGCTATTTAATAAAAAGTTCGTAATAAAATTATTAATCTTCTACATCTTTAGTTTGTATTATTTTCGTTGGCACAATGTTATTTATTAGCTTTTAGTTAATGGCCTCTATCCTGACGAAGGTTCCTGTCACGCAAAATCTTAAAGCTGCTATCGGAGGGATTAATGAAATGTTTTTGCTGACGCTCCTGACTTGCACAATGCAAGGTTCAATCTCGAGGAGAAAAGCTCTCCGAGGAAAAAAACAACTTTGAGAGATTTGAAAAAAGAAGGGAATTCTTCAACCATGATTGAAAAGAGCTTGCTATAGAATGTACTTGTGGTTTTTCAATTGACAAAAGTTCGAATTTATTGAGGTTTTATTTTTATTAGTTTATTTCTCGCGATCTCGCTTGCGTAAATTATATAAATAAATAAGTCATCTCAAGTTGTACTTCCAATGACATGTATACAAATTGTCATTAAACAAGTTCAAAATTCATGCATAATTGTATATATGTATACTGATATATGTTACATTAGTATACATTCATAATAAACTTATTACGTTAATAACGTGGGTGTCCAAATTCCACATTCATGTCCAAATCACCCACAGGGAAATCACCTGGACCAAAGTTCATAAGATTTTAATTATTATTTTTTGTTGATTTTTGTGCGTAACAGAAAGAGAGAGACTGATTTACGCATTTATAATATAATTTTAGTAAGGATAATTTATCTATATAATAAAGTTTATAAAAATAATCTTACCTTATCTTCCGCTTCTTCTGCCCTTCCTTCGGCTTCCAGAACTCGTTGCTCGAGCTCTGAGAGCTGAAACAAAGAAAAAAAAATTAAAATTAAAATCTTTTTATTTGTTGACTCAGTATTTCTTGGGCACGCAAACAAAACTTAAAGTCATTTATATAAGACAAATATTGGTGATAATATCCATCTACCTACCTAAATAGTTTGTTAAAATATAGTATGAATTATGAATAATACTTGGAATTCAATTTTAATAATCTATAAAAATACTAAATTAGTCATTTAAATGAATACCTTTATTAAAGAAATAAACTTTATCAAGCTATTTATTTTAAAGACATAAAATTTACAAATAAGCTTGAAACACGGAATAAAACGATACTACTAGTACCCTCTAACGGAAATCAGTGCAAACGTAAAGAGCTACGACTACTACGAATCAGCCTTGTGAGAAAACTCAGCAAGAACCGTTCTGGTATGCTTACTCTCTAACTAAACTCCAGAACCACCCGTTAGATGGCGCTGTCGTTGTGCGCATACTTTATTGAACCACGTGGTTTGCAGGGGTAGTCAACCTATACATACTCGGTTATTTATCAGAAGCTGTAGAAAAGGTATTATTGTTATGTAAGAGCGAGTATTCATGCGGTTTCAGGCGCGGGGAGGGGAATCGGTTCGTGAAAGGGTGTACGCTACTTGCAAATGTTATAGCAGTGATATACGTGTGTGAAAACAGGACTTGGATTGTATCGAGGAGGTTTATTTGACTAAGGGGACTGCTACTTGATATACGAATCTTTATTCATCTGTATTAAAATAATATGCACACTAAATTTATAATTTTTCTATTATGCAGAGTGGTAGATATATTTGAGCTCTGAATAGTGCAACACTCTAAGGGTGGGTCTAATTCAAAAGGAAATAGAAGGTGATACAGTTTTGATTTTGCACCCTTTGAATACCAGATTGCTCTAATTACAAGGATCATTGACATCTATAATGCCGATCTTCGGAATAATAAAATTATTCAAATGGATTTTAAACTTTTTTATTTTGTAGCAGCGTATAATTATTATCATATCTGTAGTGCCAACAATAACTTTAGAAATTATATTTTTTATATTGCATTTCTAACATAACATATAGTATACTTAAGGATAACAGACGATGCTTGGGTAAAAGAAAAAAAAACTATTTAGTCTGTCAGCAGAAAAATATTAAATACATTTTTAACTTCAATTTAACAAGATATTCCTTAGATAATAAGCATTAAAGGTGTAGAGTGGGAGCTCGCTGCGTCGCTACTATGTAGAAAATTTACAAAGGTGTGATGTCACGCGACATTTTAACTCAATTAATTGTAAAAATACACGTATTTAATATTCTGATGATTCTTTATAGTATTGATTTTTGCTTGGTAGCGAAGTAGTTAAAGAATGAGTAATGTAGGTACTTATTCTTCGACTTCTTCAAAGAGGAAGTTTGAAGGAAAATTTGAGAAACAACAGATTATCTTGGTAAGGTGTGATGACAAGACATAATTTACATGTAACTTCGATGGCTTATGAGCTGATGCTCATGTGGAAGGAAATGTAAGGAGAAGAAAAGATGGAAATGTAAAGAAATATGGATAGATTGCATGAAAAGTGATATGTGTAAGAAATGAGAGAATATTGTGATACCGTTATCGAGATGGAAGAAGAGTAAATTTTGCGCTGACCCCGCAAAATAATTGGGTAAAGGGCAAGCAAATGATGGTGATGTCATATGAGTAAAAAGAAATCCTCTACATATCGGGCAAGTTTTCGTTCGTCCGAGTATTTTACCAATCTGTCTGACATATCTTAAATTTCTATTGTCATTTACTATTTTCCAGAGATAACGCCCTCTACACTAAATGACTCTAAATAGTAGATAGATAAATACTTTATTGCACATATGAAAAAACACAATTCACAGATAATTATATGGTTAAAATAGGTTAAAGTTTATGATCTAAGTAGTGTACGTTTTACAAAAAAATTAATAACTATTATGATTAAAATAACCATTCTTCTCAGTCTAAAAGGTCTCGGTAAAAGATTTACAAAGTGAGGTCATAATATTTCAACAGACGACTTATGCATGATACTTACACGATTATAATATATGTTTAGATTTTATTTTAGTGCCATCTAAATAGAACAGGCAATTTTTTTTGTTGAAAGTATAAAGACAGTAGTGTAGTACATATTTGATATAAAGTCATGCGGTATTCCAATTCAGTATTGTATCTTTATACAACAGTTGATAATGAGTATGAATGAATAATTATCACTGATTTATGGACAAGTACTTCAGAAGTTCCCGCAAAACGACACAATACAGACTTAATTAGATCAATTCAACATAAGTAGAATACAAACGCTAAGTTATATCAGGAGTAAAGGCAACACCGCTCTCCTAATTAGCAGACTAATTGATTGTTTCCGATGTAATCATGAAGTACAAACGTCTGTAGACACATTAGTAGAATTAACCGAACACTAAACTAACATTGCTTGAGAATACTTGAAGCTTAAACATGATAGATACGAGGAATTTGCAACAGGACTCTTGCAGTACAACCGTTAAACAGTTCAACTGACTTAACAAATCTTAGCATTACTTTTACTACCATTTTATTTTTTATTTTATGTAGGTCTGGCTCTTTCCCCGCGATTTTGAACAATCAAATCTTTCTTTATATGGATTGTACAATCTACTTAATTATACAATTCTACATGAAATATTTAATGTTATTGTACACTCAACAGCACCTCAGGTTATACAAAATTTCTCTTATCGATGTTAAAAGGCTTAATACATTGTGGTTCAAAATTATACGCTGAAATGTGACATTCGTAGTAAAAGATAATACATAAATCTGACGGAAAATACGTCATGCGTCTCATAGTCGACGTGTAGCAGCTCGGTGGCGTTGTGGATAAACGCCGCGGTCCGCGATCGTTGTTACTAAGCAATTTTCGCAATGGTTGATTACGGGATGGGTGATCAAAAAATTATTATCTCTAGCTACTTTGAGCTTAGGAAGGCACGTTAAACTGTTGGTCCCGGCTGCATTTGAAGTAGTAAGTATTAGTAATCACCCTTCAACCAGCATTAAGCAAGCGTAAAGGGTTATGGCCTATCTTCCTTAAGCATCCTTAACACGTTCGCGTGAGCTACCGCTTGTCTGAAATTTTGTGTTGGGGCGCATCTTTTTCCCATACAAATTTAAGCGACGTCTACGGAAGTTCCGCCGTTGCACATGCGTATCAGTACTATGCTACATGACACAACGTTTTGTCACGTCTGACGTTTATAGACGTTGCCGCCATCATATAAGTTCAATACATTAAACTATGTGGCACGACGTTTTATCACGTCCAACGTATATATACGTTGCGCCACTATGCAAGCCCAGTATACTATGCTTAGCGATACATCGTCTATAAACGTCAACTTAAATTTATGAAAATTAAATGATACAACTAGCTAGAATCAACAACAGTTTATTAAATCAATATCAAAAGATCTATTACAACATTTTAATCATAATTATATTAATATAAAAGTATACCGTTATTTTAATAAAAAAACTTAACACTTATGCTTATATATTTTTAAAATGCACTTTGCTACTTTAATTGCACAATGAAAAATAAAATACTTGTCAGTTCTAAATCAATATCAATGGTTCAAATTAAAAAATTATGGATGAGCAGCTGCTAGATTATGCCACTCTTCAAAGCAGGAAGGGCATAGAGCTGGCTTGTCAGGGCATCCCTTACATCGGTAGCTGCTTTCTTTTCTTATTTTATTTTTAGTACACATTTTGCACTTCAGAAATATACTCTTCTTATCTGTAGAATTTCTTTTCGGTATTTTTTCAGGCCAATGTCCAGTTGAAACAGAATTCTCTTGGTGAGTCGATAATGGTACAGATTCCGTTCTCATAATCTTTCTGTTATCATATCTATGATGTTTTATCAATTTGTCTGGTTTTAGGCCAGGTTCCAAATTAAGTAAAGAGTGTATCAAGTCCTCACGAAAATCTACAAGTCCATAGCTCTTAGCATTCCGTTTTAAATATTTTTTATAAATAAAAAAACTATTCCATACCGCTAGGTCCAAAAGATGAAATATAACTTTTTTGTACCACCTAACTGTCTTACTGGGTGATGAATAGTAGGAGACCATTTGGTCAGAACGGTCAATCCCTGACATATACTTATTATATATAGCAACTTCCAGTGGTTTTGACTTATCTTGACCGTGTCTGTTTTTATCGGTAATCATTTTAGGGTGATTCAATGTAGTTATCATAAGCACCGATCTTTTGTCAACCCATTTCGATACATAGACTTTATTTTTTCTGGTCCAGACATGCTGTCCCTTCTTAATTTTTTTTGCAACAATTGATTTAGGATTATCTTTTCTGTTAGATCTTAGAGTTCCATTGCTGTGTGTTTTTAAATCTAATAATTTTTCTGAAAGAGACACTGAGTTGTAATAATTGTCCATAAATAGATGGTGTCCTTTCATCAAATAGGGTCTCATAAGTCGAAGAACTATTTTCTCTGTTTTCTTTCCTCTTTCACTAAAGTCGTCACTCTTTCCAGTATACATGAAAATATTAAGAACATAGCCTTCTGCAGTTGCTAATTCATAAAATTTTATCCCGTATCTCGCTTTCTTACCCTTCATGTACTGGCGGAATCTAAGTCTGCCTCTAAACAAAAGCAAAGATTCGTCTAACGAAAGCTCTTTCTCAGGTGAGTAACAGCTCTGAAATATTTTGCAGATAGTATCTATGAAATTATTGATCTTATCACTTCCTTTAGCATTTGAGGTCGAAGCACACACACATCTTAGAAGTTGTTCAAATCTTCTCTGTGACATGACATATGGGAAGATCGGATGATAATAAAGAATATCTGAATAAGTGAAGAGTTTTCGTTTTTTAGGTAGAGAGATTTGGCCTTGTAATAAACACAGCCCAAGAAATTTAAGAAATTCTACTTCGTCGACTTCTCTGAAATTATATCTTCGACTGTTCCTAGTCATGGGTCTGTTTTTGTTGCATAAAGCCTTGCCATATTGATTAGTGTATTCTACAAGTTGACGGACAATATCAGATGGAAATAATTGTCTGAATACGTCTAAGACTGAAGTATTTTCATTAATTACGAATTGAACCCCTGTTGAAGTAGAATCAAAATTGAATTCTGGGATATCCGTTGTTGTTTCTTCCCAATCGACAGATATAGGTGTTATAGACCTCATTGGTCGTACCGACACGTTTGATGAGCTTGGTTGATCTTTATTTAGTTCATTTGCAGGCAAATCAGACTGCTGTTCTTCTTCGACCTGTTCAGTGGTATTCACGGGGAGTATTGATTCCGATCGAGTGGATTCACATGAATTGTTAGACTTATCATGGCAAGGTGTAGAATTATCAATTAGGGGAATATCCAGTATTTCTTGAGATTCATCTGCTATGGTCGATTGAGTATCGGATATACTCGAATCAGATGATGATATGCTGTGCTTACGACTACGTAGTTGATTATTTACATATTGAGATCTTTTAGAGCTACGATAACTATTTTCAGGAGTGGAGTCGCTGTCATTACTAACCTCATCATGACGTGGATCATAATCTTTGTCAAACCCATACTGCCCATCGTCACTAAATGGATCTCTTATGCTACTGCCCGAAGACGCTTCTTCAAAAAGTTTCAATATCCGCTCTTCGTCCTTATCCATCTAAAAAACATATTATACTAAAGCAAAAAAATCAATGCATATATTGTAAAGCATAATGAAACAACAAAGATGATCCACTGTTTATTTTGCATATTTGTAACAATTTTTTATGTATTTATAATGTCAAAAATGTTATTAGTTAGTAAAAAGCTCTTTCACTATACTACGAACATTTTTTTATCCGCCTTTTTTTACCAATAATACATTCAAAATATAAAAGCAATAACACACACGAAAAATCCGTTACTAAAATTTCATTCAAAGTTATTATACGAGTATTGATGTTATTTATAACAGTCATGATTCGTTTTTGATAAACAAGTAACTGTATCCAATCAATATTCTAAAAGATTTTACAATATTTACTTACTATTCCTGATGAATTCTCACCGAGTCCAAATTATTTGTACGATGAACTCAAAAAACACGATAGGTCACTTGACAGCGCGCAAGGCAACTGGCGCGATGATAGCAGTATGCGGGGAGGGGCGGCTTATGACGTTGCGCGCGAGTGTGTCCAATATTTTACCTTTGGGGGTACGATCATAGAGATTCGACATTTAGAAAATCACGCGGCGGTATAAACTACGAGAATGGTCTGTACTGCGGCGCATATAATTTACGACATAAGAATTTGCGCTTCTATTAGACGTGCACCGACGTTCCGTCAAAATAAACATGACAATACTTAGGACGTCTTATGAAGTTGCGCCACTTCATAAACATTTCACTACGACGTCGTATAACGTTGCTAACGCGAACGTGTTAAGAAGACGCCCTACAGTGGGGACGTAAAAGAGCTAATGATGATGACTGACGATACAGATATGCACCGACCCAAAGAAATGGATATAAGAATTCATTTCAGTAAATGTGAAAACACATTTTAATTTATAAAAAAAGAAAGTATCAGATTCAATACCAGAAGTCAAAACAACTTTTATCAGAAGAAATAGAGATTCGCATAACATAATTAAAAGGTATTTCTTGGTTACGATAATACTCGTAGGAATGCATAATTTAAGCGTGGCTGGTACTAACTTCATAATTATAAAGCAGGTATATTATATATACATATTATAGAGCATAATACTATATTAAGAGTACAGTTGGCAACTCTGGTCGAAACGAACGAAACATTATCGAATTTATTTTTATTTTAATAGCATATTTATTTTGTATAGTACGTAAGTATAATATTATTGCTGCTAATAGTTTTGCTAGCCTCTTCTGATTTTTATATTGTTTATAATTTTAATTTGTTACTTTTTGTCTTTTGCTTTTACTTCGGTCTCTTGTATCTTGTATGTTAATACATATTTTTAAATATATCATTTTCTGTCGTTGATTTATCCTTTATAATTAATAAAAAACCTACAGTTCTAGCTCCTGCTGTCGATAATAATAACAATACTAACTTAAATAGCCTCCCTGACCCCATCAGAAGATCTCCCAATAAATTAATTTTTAATAAAAAATATGTGAAATTCATGATCAATATTATGTATCTATATTTATTATATTGTGTAGTAGCTCGGTGGCGTAGTAGATTAGCGCCGCGGCCCGTGATCGTAGTCGTTAAGCAACTTTCGCAAGGGTCGGTCACGGGATGGGTGACCAAAAAAATATTATCTCGAGCTACTCCGTGCTTCGGAAGGCACGTTAAGCCGTTGGTCCCGGCTGCACTTGCAGTCGTTAATACCCTCCAATCCGCATTGGGCCAGCGTGGAGAGTCATGGCCCATCCTCCTTAACCATCCATAAGGAAGGCCTGATCCCCTGCAGTGGGGACGTAAAAGGGCTGATGATGATGACGATGATGATTTGTGTTATTGTATTGTATGTATATTTAAATGTTTTTTGTTTCTAGTTTCTATGCATGTCTACGCATAGTTTATCTTAACTTTATGCCGCTATCGCGTTTATCGTTTTTCCTAAAAGTTGACTGGGAGAGAATGCCATTAGCATTAAGTTTTTTAGCCATTTCTTTGCTGGTCAATAAAGTTAAATAAATAAAAAAAATATCTGAAAGCTATATGCGTATTGAAAATGACATTATAACATTTCAAACATGGTATTTTAAAGCAAAACAAATACCAATCCACAATTTATCATTTCTCTCTTTTTAGCATACAAAAGATTTGCACGTTCTATATAGTAATACCCTAACAAATGGGTAAACAAAATATATGTGATTTCAGATGCAGCACCGCGCAGACGTCAAAGGAAAACGTTGGGATATGCAATAAGTCAAATCCAAGCTTTTAGTCGTCACGTGAAGTTTTATTTACCTCTGTTCTGTCTGTATTTATTTTTGACAGATTCGATTTTACTATTTCCAGAGAGGGAACATAGGAACCTCACTCTTATGTAGACTTAAATTGAGTTTTCTTTTATAAAAATACTTCAGAACAGAGTTCGAAATGGAAAAGAACGCAGTATGTATGTTTTTTAATGTATTTTCACAGATTTGTCCGCTAATGAGGAAATATTAAAAAAAAAATGAAAGCACTAAAAAAGCACCTCCACTAGATGGCGGCTCTAGCAAAAGTTGATTTTTGTAGGAAACGAATGGACCAAAGACAGTCATTTCTGTTTCTTTTAACTAACATATTAAAAAACTAAAATTTGAAAAGTTCGAAACTTAGATATTAATGCAAATACGAAAAAGTACAAATAGAATATAAGTTGTTTATTGATTTTTGAAAACTAATTTACTTTTAAACATGAAAGAATTCCGGAAAGGTTGTTATGGAGAAATCAAGAACGTACCGGAGCGACATCTACTTTGATTCCCGGAACTATTTTTTTTTATATATCCTCATTGTAAATCGATTTTCAATTTTTTTTATTCGGCTGCTTATGTTCCCGAAGTAGTCCCATATAAATTTTATCGAAACTTAGACGATAATTTTTTATATCATTTTCAAAGCATTCTAAGAATTGAGTAATAATGAAAACTATAAATACAACTGAAGCAGGCATTCATAATGTAGAGGCAATCATTCCTAAACATTCGAGATCATATTTCCCTTTGACCAAAGTTACACTCCAAAGATTTTCTGCTAAGATCCTTGCTCAGTGATGCAACAAATCAACCTCCCGGAATATATCAAAGGAAATTGGATGTTTCTGAAAATCAAACAGGGTATGAATGCACCAACCGCCGCCCGGCCGTGAACGATCAAAATTGTACAGTCGTAATCTGTTGTTTATTTTACTAAAATGTCAATAATATTATACAGTTCATACAGTTATACAGCTCATGCCGTTGACTTCGTCTACTTGGTACCTATAGTCACTTTGACCTGTGATGCCTAAGTACATAGCGTAAAATAGCGTAAAGGAATTCTACCTTTCACAATGAAATATCCTGCTACTACCGAGTATAACTATTCCTGGTATTGATAATTAATATGTGTATATATATATATATATATATATATATATATATATATATATATATATATATATATATATATATATATATGTATGTAAGTTTATTTATTTAGTTGTATGTATGTGTGTATGTATATTACGTATTTATCGGATATATTTGTATTATGAATGTATTCACTACATATTTTTTAAACATTTTTTTTTTCTTTTTAATGTAATTGATAACATTTACACCCCCGTCATCATAAATTGTTATCTCTCTTTCCATCCCATGGTTGCCTGGAAGAAATCGCTTTAAGCGATAAGGCCGCCAATTGTTACATTATATTGTAAAATGTTTTAAATTTGTAAATGTAACTTTGTGTAATGTTAACAATAAAGAATTTTCTATTCTATTCTATTCTACATATTTGTAAATTCAAAGTTGTATCCTCTACAATGTTTTCACTTTCCAAGGTATACCGATTGTGATAGCGGTTTTTGGAATCATGTAACGTAACGCAATCACTTTTGGAACAAATGATGATTTGAATGATTAAGACACAAAATAAAAACTTTAACTTAATGTCATATATAGATGTAACGCTTGCCTAAGAAAATTCCAATTAACTTTAAGTTAGCAATATTGTTCATTCAATAGAACGTAAGATCGCAACTGCTATCACATGTTAAATAATCACATGTAAAAAAATCTTTCAAATGCCAAATTAAAAGAGATTGCAGTCGATTTAAAAATTATACAATTAAGCCTCTATTCAAACTCTTTTTTCGCAAAAAGGTTTGTCCTTTATTGTTTTTTCCAAGGTCTACTATATTTCATTAACAGTTCAGTAGCTTATACATGTTAGCGTAACGATTAGTCAGTATAATTAATGTAAACATTTTACAATATCACATACCTTACTCGGACCCTAAACCAAACTAAGTCACTTGTTTTGGAAATTCGACACAACGGACCACATCACCCAGAATCGAAACTATAGAAAAATCCATTTGCATTGAAATCATGAGAATTTCCCTGCTCTAGTCTTTACTATGTATACTTTTAATATATTAGTATATACTATAATAGGTCTATTATTAGAATCTGCTTGAAGCACGTGAATTGGTAATTTTTTTAAAAATATTTTTAGCTATAATTTTTGATATAACATGACTTAGCCATGTCACTTAATTCATACAGCCGAGTAGCTGACATGCCGGTTTTAAAATGTCGCCATTTATATAGCTGTAGTACATATATATGATATGTAGATTTCCATTATACATGTACTTCAGCTTTATATCTTACAAAAATGGGTCGTGATCGCAAATTGCTATACCCACATGCAAATACCAAATTCTAAGTGATTCTGATAATTTTAAAATAAGACAATAAGCTACTGGACAATGTATGTGATGTTATATCTGGTCACAATAAAAAATATTTAATTGCAATCAATAAAACATGACCGTATAGTCTTAAATTTCTAATCGAAATTAATCAAGTTTGGATTTAAGCTAACATTAATATTTGTTCTCGGTAGTTCACTCATAAACCCACAAATTCAACATCAGGTTAACGTCAACGAACTTTAGTTAAACTTACAAGTTACTTGGTGCTGTGTTGAAATAATTGAGCTTTAAATAATTAACATTGCTCCAAGATATGTTTGATCGAAGACAAATCTAAATATTATATACTCGTATATAACTCAAAGGTGACTGACTGACATAGTGATCTATCAACGCACAGCCCAAACCACTGGACGGATCGGGCTGAAATTTGGCATGCAGGAAGATGTTATGACGTAGGCATCCGCTAAGAGAGGATTTTGATCAATTCTACCCCCAAGGGGATAAAATAGGAGATTAAAGTTTGTATGAAACTTCGTCAATTTTAAACCGATCGTTTAAAATTGAGTTTTTGCATGCAAAAAGCTACTATGAAGTAGGAATCCCCTAAGAAAGGATTTTGATAAATTCCATCGCTAAGTGGATAAACTACGGGATGGAATTTTGTATAAATCTTCTTGGATTTTCGGCTAAATGAAATGAAATTAAAGATATTATGATAAAGACGTCCGCTTAAATAGGATTTTGATAAATTCAACCCTCATGGGGATAAAATAAGGGATAGTAGTTACTTTTGTTTCCATTTATGCCGTCTGAAATATCACATACATTGATGTAAATGTATTAGTTTGAACCTATCAGTACCTAATGTAACTAATAAATAAATGTTCGTTAGAAATGCTGCTCAAAGTAACTCTACCACGCGGACGAAGTGTACCCACCACTGGAGTTGAGCTGCCAGGATTGGTGACTGTGACATGTCTTCCGAAGTACAAAGGAAGTCGAGATTATAAATTAAAATTTGGTTAATAAATCGTAAAATCATTTTGATAGAACTTGAGCGAGTTTTATTTGTTTTGTCTTTAATGAAAAATACATTAAAAAATGCTCCAGTGGCAGCCGAAACCCAACACTCGAGACCCAAAAACTGAATTTCTCTTGGGTAGGTTATTGGTTAGAGCAGTTGCCTGGATTGCGAAAGCTTGTGAGTTCGAATCTCGTCTCGGGGTATTTCTTAAGCATTTTTTATTAAAGATATCCTAGTATAGCATCGTGAATACAAAATTGGCAAAATATAACAAATATGTTATGTTTTAATATCGCCACGAATACGCTGTACATTTTTATCGATATTTTCCTTAGAATAATAAAGTAATTCTTTTTTATTTTAGTTAAAAAATGTACACAAGCAAAATAGCTAGTTATTTTGCTAAAGGATATCGTTGTGAACCTATAAAGCAGTGTGTATACCAACCTCGTTCCACCGTGAAACACATTCTCGACTTCAGAAAATCGGTTTAGTTTCTTCGCAGCTGTGCCCTGATTTAACCTGCCACTTACCTTTGACAACAACCTCTAGTAATAAGCCTTTATAGAACGACACTGTAAAGTGAACGTTTTAGAAATGTTATTTATAAAACCTTTTAGTATTATACGAGCATTATATATTTTCTCGATTTTTATTAATATGAATGTAGAAAATGAGCTTTTGTATACCTTTCGGGTTTGCGTGTTTTCGCAGATTTTCACTAGGGTCTTAGATATTTTGTTATCCGAACAATGTATGTGATATTTCAGAGGGCATAAATGGAAAACAAAAGTAACTACTAACTTCCAAATTTCTTCAGTAACAAAAAAACTTGATTAATAATACACCGAAGAAAGAGTCAGTATTTTCTTCAGCACACAAAGTAAGGTCTGCAGAATACAAAAATGGAAACTTATAGTTTCTGAGGTAAGTATATTAAACCTCACAGAGACCACAACGCTCGTTGCAGCTGTAAAAGTTGAAAGTTTCAACATCGTATTTCACTTTAATTGCTATTGTACAATTTCACCAACCTGAAAATAAGTATTATTTGAAACTTTAAAGAAAACTAATTGGAGACTCGTGTTACTGGCCCAGTTACTATAGAAATAAAAGCTCCTGTTGAATATATTCACGATATAGATATAATCGCTCGATAGCGCTTGAGTTACCGCGATGCAGAAGTTAAATAATACACTCAAAAGCTGGCTATAGGACTATTGCACACAAAGGGCGCACATAGTGGGATCTTCATAGGTAAAGCAGCAGCAGTGGGGATATTAACAGATAGATGGTGATACACACACTCGCAGGCAGTCCCCATCCATCATCAACCCATTAATGTCACTGTTGCTGTGGACCTTCCCCATGGAAAAAATACGATGAAAGCAGGTCATCAACTCATCACGCGGGCCCATTGCCAATTGGTGGAAGCTAGTGCTAACTTTGAAGGTACTAGAGCGGGTGGATGATCTTCGATGTGTTGAGGACCAGGAGTTTATGTGACCAAATAGAGGCGGCAAGGAACGGCCCAGTCATGGATACCAGAAATGCTATGGTCCGTTAAGAATGGCGGTTTATAACAGAACTTGCCACTCAAACTATTTCTGATCGACAACCTCGACTACTCTAGCAAGAGTGAACCTACTAAGAAGACTTATGCTAACGAAGATGATGATTTACATGTCAATATTTTTTAAAAATTCGTTTTGTCAAACAAGTACATGAGTCGGGAGTTATATTGGATTAATATCGCCGCTAAGTACAGTCGGCATCACCTGGGAAATGAACCTGCGCTATCACAGTAGAAATGAACGTAATTAGACGAAACAAAAGCCTCCCGACTACTTGCTCGAAGTGCTCTCTAAATGGAATTTACTCAGGGGTACAGGGTTGCCACCTGGTATATTATCAGAAAATATTATATTTTCTAAATGCCAGCATATCTACCGCGTACCTAACTTACTTAATATGAACTCCGGAATCATTGTGACGTTAAAGGCTTACTTACCGCGTGCCTAGTCTAGGCACACATTTATAAGCAGTAGTTCCAAAATTAAGGAGTCTATAAGAGCATCCGATTTGAATTCAAAACAGTTTCGCTGACGTATTACCGACTAATTCTGCACTTTAAGCAATAGGAACGACGACTTATTTTTGTTTGTCTATCCGCCAGGTAGATCATTGAAGATTATTAAATGCGTATTTTTTTTTGCGTAATCAATAAATTATGGCATTAAAATTTCACTTGACATCACACCTTTGTTCATTTTCTTCATAATTTGTGATATGATGTAGCAAGTCCCCCACTTCTCAACTTTAACGTCCATTATATATGCCATTTCTTGTTAAATGGAAGTAAAAAAAGACTTTTCTAATAATTTTCTATTACCTGACTGACGGACCAAACAATTTTTTTTTTTTACCTAGGAATCGTCCCTATTCTTTTAATTTATAATTAATGGGTTAAAGGGATAAGTAAATACCTAATTAATCATTTTATATACCGGTAATATAGTCACTTGTGGGATGGATCAACTAAGTATCAGCTTCCCGCATTGGACTCGGTGGAACGCACAGCCAAGAGACTCATTGGCGACATAAAACTAGTCGAATCCAAGCTGCACAGCCTGAGCCATCGCCGTAATGTCGCCTGCCTGGCCGTCTTTTAAAGGATGTGGATGTAGGACGTCTACGGGGAGTGTGCTTGGGAGCTGCATGAGCTCATGCCGCCGTCACCTTTACTTCGTCATTTAAAAAAAAAGCCGTTGGTTTCGGCTGCATCTGCATGTTAACAGCTCATTCACTGGGCTTACGCGGTGGGTCATGACCCTGTCTCCCCATTCGAACATTTATAGAGAAAGGCTGTATCCCAGCATAGTAGACATTAATAGGCTAATAATGATGACTTTAACATCATTGATTGAATATATAAATAGTACAGATTTGATAAGGAAAATGTAATATAAATATTTAAAAAATATATGATTTGAAAAATATACTATTTAGTTTTTGTGCTTATGACAGCCCTAAGTTTGGAGTCAAGAATTCAGAAAAAAACATAAACTAAGGTGGAATTCGTGTTACTCAGAAGAAATGCAGTAGGTATCACTATTTTAGAGAAATTAATTTTACACTTTCGAAATTTCCCATTTAGTATCACACAATGTTCTGGGAAGCGAGCATTCCTAATTGACTTGTTATGCTTATTACAAGCCGGATAATATTCCTACTGCTGGGGTACAAGCCTTTCTTATAAATAACGAGAATCACGTAGGGAAATATATGACCGCAGACTTAACCGGGACCAATGATTTAAAGTACCTTCTGAAGTTCGGAGGAGCATACTCTAATTAGTCACCCATCAAATGAGTAGCCTTAGCCAAAGGTGATTAACATCTGCTATCGTAGACCAAAAGTAATGTGACGGAGTTCGTCGGTTCAAAAGTGTAATGCATGTTTAAGCTTGAATATTGAAATGTTTAAAGGTTAAGATAAAAACCTCACAAATTGGCACAAAATATTAGTATACTCGTAAATTAGACACTTCAATTTATTAGATACAAATCACAGGTATATTTGTAATTATAACTGTTATCGTAAATGAATCCTAGAGTAGAAAAATAATGATAATTGTAACTGAACTTATGCAAACCTATTTTACTACATTTTACTAAGACCTCAATAGTAATAACATTTTGGATTATGCCCGGCCAAATTAAAATATTTTAGATTCGCATAAAAGAGATTCTAGCGTATAAAGTTTTACGTTCAATAAGAATATAAACCCAAATGTTAGCACAGAAATCTAACGGGCTATATAACCAAAGGTCGGGCGACCATGAATGGCTACATTTAAATCGCGGCAAACGGTGGGTACTTGGTTAATATTTGAACGAGCACGTCACGAGGTACCTTTACGATCATTTATCGTGCCGCACTAGATGCGCTCGGACGTCTTGATGTAACCGCAGCTGTCAACCTTATTAAACATGTTTTTTTTTTATGAACAGATAAACATGATGCATTGGTTTAAAAACTAAAACCTAACACTAATAAAATATTAAAAAAATATTATAGTTGTCTTGTAACATATGTTGATACAAGTACAATCATATATTGATATATGCTTTGAAGCAGTCTTTTAAACACGCAAACGTTTTAAGCAAAAGCCTAAATTGCTTTTGTTGGGCCAATTTAAAATTTAAAATGCCTGAAGTGCGACCGCCTATATATCTAATCTTAGAGATGTCGGGCGATCTTGTGGTGATATTTCATTTTACTACTTTGATTAATATCTTTAATTTATAAATGGTCACACTGCTGTCAAATCCATAATCATCATTATTTCATCTTTTGTCGTTCATTTTCTTTTTAAAGCTTTGTCATCATTCGTTCGTTTTCTGTTAGTTTCATTCTTTTATCTATGGCTAGCCACAGTTAAACAGGTTGTACCCCCGATCGATAAAATCGCGTTACCAATAAACATATAATATTACTTTCGCGTTTCTAATATAATTATGGTTTGCAAACGATTTTTCCGCATCTAATAAACTCGAAACAATTCAAGTACGACGAGACAAAGAACAAAACCAAGTAATTTATGCTGCCGCAAAACGCAAGCTCGTACTTTTCCACAGACCGTCACGGCTTAAAAAAAAATCTCTTTTTTTTTGTACGAATAAATTGCAGGAAATACAAATGAATTGAGTTTACGCTCCGGGCTCGGTGGAACTTTCATATTTTTTAAATTTTTTCCTCGTAAATGTAATTTGCTGTTAACTTACTAACTGCGACCTTCGTTAACGGCGATTGTGCAACGAAACTCGACGTGAGTTATACTGAAAAACAACGGTTTTTTTTTTTAATGAACTATAAACTTTTTTGTGAATTATATTTATTATGACTAACTTTCCCGCAAAAATAAATAAATTAAAGCCTGCGTCACCTATGTATCTGTAACTTCCCTCAAAAGAAAGAATTTTAAAAATGATCCAGTAGTTTCGAAGCTTTATTCATTGTAAAAATATAATGAAATATTAAATACATGTAAACATTGAAAATTCAAGGTGAAAATTCAAGTAGAAAGTTCTTCCGATAATTTCACAGTACCTTAGTCCTGTGTAATCGATTTATTTTATCTCGCCGACAATAAGTGATTTGTGATACATATGAGAAATTAAGACTAGGCCATTTTATTATCCAAAAAGTGTTTTTACTGTTGGCTACTAGATGGCAGTATTATTGAAATTTTGTTTGATTGATTAGGTTATAAGTTGGGGAATAGCACATCATGATCGATTTAGTAGTTTTGAGCCTTAAAACTATTATACTATATTTAGTCTCAACAGCGGGAACCGAATCGATGACTTATCAGTAACCATGCTCTAGCTAGATATCAATATAAAATTTCAATGATTAAATTATCATAAATAAATATTTTGTTTCATACAAAAACAAACTCGTAGTTAGATTGCGGTTTTCAAAAGTGAAAAATCGTTTAAGAATATCTATGGAAATCGGGAGGTTAATATTAATAAACTACTTAAACACGGTGCTTGATGGCGCAGTCGTTAGAGAGTTTGTTCTGTAATGCAGAAGTTAAGCAACTTTCACAAAGAGCGGTCATAGGATGGGTGATCTTAATTCGATTACCTCGATCTCCTCCGTGTTTCTAAAGGTAAGTTAAGACGTCGGTCTCGACTGCACCTGCAATCTAAACATCCACCAATTCGCTGTCGACCCGCGTAGTAGTGGGATAAGACCCATTATCACTAGCCGATTCCATTCTATCTATAGGGGAGGGCTGTACCCTAGCAGCGGAGACATTTATAGTGCTGATGTGATGTGACACAAAATTTTTTTGTTCCATCAAACTTAATATTATGATTGTATAATCTAACCTTATCAAACCTCGAATTCACCTGAAACATTTTTTTGGGGTTGGGGAAAAATTCATCGCATTTTATATGAAAATTCAAAACATATTCTAATGAAGTTTATTTACATTTAACTTAAGTATGTACTCGTAAGTACAATTTTGTTCGATAACTTTTTGCCATCTTCTAGGGACATGATCCCACTGCTATAGAATTTTTGGGCTTTCTGGTCAAAAAACCGCGGTAGGTGGGTTTGGCAGTCTTCGCGTGATGTTTAGCGAGACCAAAATTTGTGCTACTCTCACAGAAACTGCAATAGGTCCATGAAAGTCACAAATTTCATAAGTTTCACTCATTTTGACAGTAAGAAAAACAAATTAAAATCAGACATTTTCCAATTCGAATTCGGAGTTATCTTCTTTGAAAGGACATTGCTCAACGTCCATACATTGGTGGCCCCAGAGCCAAAAAAATATAGGAAAATACTTATTTTATTGTGTGTCACTAACTAATTCTCATTATGTATTTACTATACCGCGACCGAGTTTTAGAACTTATTATCACGCAAAATATAATTCATTTTGAGGTTATGATTTGTTTAGAAAACCACCAAGAGATGGCACTCTAAGTTTGTCGAAGCAAAAAAACTCAACTTTAAGAAAGTCGGTTTTTCGTTGTGATTTGTAAAAGTTTCTAAGTCAATCAATAGACAAATAAATCGTTCTAATAGTTAAATAATATACCTATTGATAAGCTTAAAATTAAAAAACCTATAGCTTTTTGATGGTTTACATCAAAAGATGGCGCCTTAAATACATAAATGACATGATGTTAATATGTTTATGAGAAATATAACAAAGTAGTTTTTAGGATATATCGTATAAATATCAATCTTTCTGAATAAACAAGAATTAATTATCAACAGTTAATGAATTTAGTTTGTATAATATTCAGTTTTTATGTCCTTTTGTTTTAGTTGGAAAATCACCAAGAGATGGCGCTTTTAGTAAATTTAAGTTTATTTTCGGTCAATTTAATTTAAAAACATTAAATTGTTCGATGATTTAAAGGTTATCTAATAAAAATAAATGAACTTCTTGATCTGACGTGTAAATTACATCCATCTGACTCAATAGAATTTAAGTATATTGAATGTGAATATTTGCGAATAAAAATGTTACTGTTAAAGTACTTTTAAATATTAATTTTAGATCGCAGCTTGTTCGTGTCAAATAAGTATTTGATTCCAATTTAATAAATAAATTAGTAATTATTATTGAAGTTTTAATATTTAATGGTATTGGGGCCATTTTCGGCGATGTCCTTTAAACTTTTTAATGATACCGAAACCAGCCAGATAAGAATGGTATAGCCGGAAGGATTTTATTACAAGTTTATGCATATAGTATGCATACTACATGCGAAAATACTTTTTCTTCGAACTAATAATTTTCCAACCAGAATGTTATATAATAAGCACGTTTTAATATTAAGGTACTTATTCATAAATGTTCCACTGCAACTCCATATAATATAAAGAAACTGTGTGAGAGAGACAACAGATGTGCCGAGTCGTACAATCAACTTTCCATGATTGATGTGACAACAGCAGGTGTAGGGATGCCACGATCAATTTAACAAAAGCAAACATTCATATGAGACATCCTTTACATAAAGATACATAAAGTAAATTTAAATTTTAATTAATATTTACACATCAGCCATACATGTACATATGAGTCAAGAATCATTTATTTATGTTTGAATAGGATAGAATATACAAGATGACATATAGTTGCAAAAAAATAGTAACACCTTTTCAGCTACAGGGGCTCAGGCCTTCCTTATAGATGGTGAAGATGAGCCAAGACCCTCCACGTTGGCCTAATGTGGATTGGAAGGAATTGACGACTGCAAACGCAGACGAGACGACTTAACGCACAACGTAGCACGGAAGAGTTTGATATAATAATTTTTTTATCTACTAGCTTGGCGGCGTGAGCTACTACATTAGTATACAAATATTCAATTAAATGAAATTGAAATGAATTTATTGTGTCAAAATAGTTAATTAATTTAAAAAAATAAATAAAGTGTCGAAGATTATAAGCTACGTCAGCACAATAACAGCAATAAATAAAAAAAATAATGACATTAGGAACACTGTTGTCATATTAATTAACTAATAATTACAAAATTTAAAAATATAAAATATCGTTAAAAATAAATAATTTGAATTAATGCAGATAAAATTAATAAAGATTAGAAAGTAGTTTTTTAATTATTAAAATTCATTTGGATATCATTTGTTGTGTCAACTAGTAGGTATATATATATATATATATATATATATATATATCGCACACCTAGATCTAAACTAAGACAACTCAAAAAACGAATGTGGAGTTTTGACAATACATTTGTTTACGTGACAGGAGCGCGACCACTGTTGATTTAACAAAAGAAAGCTAAAGTTATCTAGTGGCTCATCCCCAAACCTTTATTGAATCTGTTATGTTGGATAGATGCGTATGATCACAGAGAATTTGAATATTGTACTAAGTAAAAACTCAATCAAATTTTTGAGTTGTCTCAGTTTAGATCTAGGTGTGCGATATATATATATAATTGTTTTTTAGTAAACATTGGCATATTTTCAGAATGAATTCTCACGTACAAAAGACCAAGAAAGGCGTCTTAAGTGTGGATATTTGGAGCACCAAAAGATTTAGATGACCCATGATTTTTTATAAGAGTAACTAATGCATGACCCTACAGATGTATCTCATCATACCTCTATGGACACGCCACTAGTGTTGTCACCCGTATCGATTCTATTGGTATTCAGATGAAATTCAAATTCGATTTATGATTAATTCAGGAGCTAGTCGGGCTAACGTTAACGGTCCTCGGTGCGGGTGCGATAACCGTAGCGTTACCATGAGTTTACAATGACCGTATTCGCTAGCGACTGCGTAAATGATTTGTATGGAGAACTGTACAGCGCTCCTAGCGGTCACTTGTGAAACTAAAGATTGCTAGTATGAGTCCTATAGTAAATTTACCTATCGAAAGCCAATCGCTAGCGACTAACTTTTTTTACGTTTCGTAGCTTATCCCATAGAACATCGGTACCATGAGTTACAAATAAGATAAACGTCATCGAGAAATACCGTAGCGACTGTAGTTAACTCTCTCACTTGCAAAACGTAGCGTGCAAACTTATTACTCTTGTTAGAGTATTGTTTAATAGATTATTTTCAGTTATTATTGACCCAAATAATGTCAACTAGGCATTATATGTATCATAAGCTGTATATGAAGACAAACGACGAGAACAGAGAAAATTTGAAGCGGATATGAGAAATATTAGTGAGAATAATTTTATCAAATAATATAGGCTTAATAAGGAGTTTTTTGGTTTACTAAGGTCACCATTTCTGTTAAAACATTAAAAAGGGATATGTGATACGGATAACAACAAATATAAATAAATGAATGTTTAAATAAATGAACAGGGTTAGATCGATAGCATTGGATTAGGTTGTATATTCTTACTATATTTCAAAAATTTCATAAACTGCGTCTATTTTAAAATTTTTATGTTTGATAAATTACAAAAAACAATGTATTATATTATTAAAGTCCCGCTAAAATTTACCTTAACCAAATAAAGAGCACTCAGCATTCCTTAACTTTATCTGAACACTCAAACAAATATTTCGTCTAAAAAAACTGGAGGACTACATTTTACTGTACAAAGTATATTCTAGGTATTAAATAATATAATAGAATTGTATTGAAGTACATTCCTTTCCATATATTCAACCAATAACTGTATTTGTGATACACCACTCCGCATTTAATGTTTAGATATTATGCACAATTTACCAAAACAACCGCCAGTCAAGAAACAGAAATACTCAATGATTTGTCACAACACGGAAATAACCGAATCAATTCAATAATCAGTTACACTTCGCGTTATGAGAATGACCAATGACGCTTAAAATTAGTAGGGTTTCATCTACTTTTTAAATTTGAAGATCTAAATAGTCGGTTTTTAGCCCAAAGTCATCCTTTCTCACTCTATTCAGCATAATTAGAACGAGACAGTTTCATTTGGAGTGAAGTTAGGCGCAAACACGGTCACGTAACAAAAACTATTCGAATGTTCGAGTTAACGTTAGCGAGTATAGTAAACGTAAATGTGACTCATGGTACAACTTCTATCGAATACTATTCGAAGTGCGTTTATTCGCTAGCGACTGCGGTAACGTAATGAGAATTTTCGATAGCAACTCATGGTAGCGCTACCGATATGTCGAGATTTAACGGTTAGTACTCACTAAAGATATGTATACACGATATAGACGAGACGACGACAGGTTTCACTTTTATATGCTCCATTTGGATAATTCGAACTATCTACAAGATTATTGACGACAGAGTTGTAAGTCATTTTAAAATGAACGTGGCAAATTGTTGTGCACTGCTATTCATACAGTGTAGACACCGTTTAATTAGCAACTATTAAATATGCTTTTCTACATTATAGCTTTAAACTGAATTGAAGAAATTTTACATTTTTTATATAAACAGATGTGTTGTTGACTGCATTAATTGAACGTAATAAATCAAGTAAGATTTACATTTTAATATTCTTTCGAAAAGTATTTTGTATGTTTGTTTGTAGGGGTAACTTTCGTAAATGCTGATCGGATTATTAAAATTCTTTCACCTACGGGAAGCTACATCATACGCGGTTGACATGGGCTATAATTTTTGGGGACGAAGTCGCGGTATAACAGTTAGTAAAATAATATAATTTGTGTATTTTAAATTTATAATAGTAAACCATAATAAAATAGTTCTAAAGTACTTTAATTTATTTTTGGAAACGAATAATAATTTATAATTATAATTTATAAAGAAACTTTCTTACACATATTAAAGTTATAAAAAGCTGTATCAAAGCCACTGTAAGTAAAATTAAAAGCGAAATTGCCTATAATTTGAGTAAGTGATTTTGTTAAAACTCTCATCCGACGAGATACATCAGACTTTAATTCAATTTGGGATAGCCCTACCGTAGCGGTGGGCAACAATAGTGTATGGGTGCTTTTAATATACTATTCCGCAAGCTGCAACTATTAGTGCGGCCAGTTTTGTATCAATGATTCAAAAGATATAGTTATTTTTGATTATTTGGAAAATATCTTTATAATATTCAGAAGATTATTAGTATTGCGAAACCTGAACGCAGATGAGCTACATACAAATCAAGATAAGATATTGCCTTTAGAGACATGATTTTATTTAAAAAGCAGTTATAGGTTTCACTTATTTTTGCGTTTAAAAGATATTAGGTATATATCATTTGAATCAAAAGATACATATCATTAAGTTCCGTTGCAGCCAACCCTAAATGCAGAGCGGGCGAATTCAGTCCCATTTGTTATGGCCATCCAGATTCCTTCCACAACTGATTCCTGACGTGAATGCGATGCGAAAATGAGACGTAATTGATGACTGAAAAGTTCAGGTCAATAAATCAGCACTTTTGATCGTTTCATTTAAAAGAGATGTTATGATGATTTTTATAGTAGGCATTCATATAAACGAATGCTGACATCCCTAATCAGATTTTGCAGGCTTTAAATTACCATTTACTTATTCACTGTCCTTTACGTCCATGATGTCAGGTTATATAAATCTGTCTTTATTCAACGGATTTTGAACCTTTGGTGATAGAGTTGAAAATCAATTGCGAATTTTTTTATCTCAAAATGCTGTTGTGTGCACAAGAAAAGAGAACAGATATTTTACAAATTATTTATTTATTTAAAATAAAGAAAATAAATAAATGATATTATTCTTTAAGCAAAAAAAATATTTATAAATAAATTGAAAACACATCTGTTACAAACTACGTCGAAAAAGGATTTTGCTTTTTTTTTTAACCGCCAATCAACGGAGTCCCCATCGACACAGCATGAGGTAAACGGCAATTTTCGAATCCTATATGGCAGGGGGTCTACTACAAAAATGGGATGGTAAAAATCGGAAGATATTTATTGGAAGACCATATGTGGCCTTGTACTATGTTATACAAAAGTGAATTTTAAAATTTAATATGTATGTAGTTTTTTAATTTTAAACGTGTGAATTCACAGCAATTACCATTTATTTGGATTTGCTTCTTCTCACAAATAAGTTTTGACATTCATAAAAAATGGTAGTAGTGATATTTTTAAAATTAAATTGAATTGACCTGGGACAATTTTAATAGACCAAAAAAATACATACATACAAGATACGCGCGAAAAACATAACCCTTCCTTTCCCTTTAGCTACAAAGAAATATTTTTTCTATAAAATATCCTCGTTTTAGAACGTACTTACGCTATAACGACCATAAAAATGACGGATTTATTAATTAACAGAAGTGAAAAAATCGCACATATATAATCATAAAAATGATGACATAAAACGCTTCTTCTGAAAGATCAATGTGATCTAATACAATTGAAAAGATAAACTAAACGACAACCTTAATACTCTCACTATAAGAGCTATATCATTTTTATAAATTCATAAATAAGAGTCTCGCGTGTAGTTGTTTAGACACCCTATGTGGTCGGAGCGAGCAACGGCGATACATCCAACGCGACATGTCGTGTTCTTTTCCCTTTTTAGTCCTATAACATAACGTTTATAGTGATGTCATCACATTATATCGATATCGACGTTAAATAAAAATTATCGATTTTATAATCATAATCGAATGACTTATACGTCGATTTCAGGTGTTATAACTATGTAGAATCTTCAGGTCCATAACAATTCTGATTGCTTCATATTTTTTCAGGTCTGTTTCGCCTAACCACTACTGATCTCAAACAGTATCATTATCTAAAAAAAAATAGTAGCATGCTATAAGACACAAAAAAAAGTAAATATTAAGAATAATAAATTTACTATTCGCCTAATAATCGGTCCACTTGAACGATGCCGGATTTTACAGCTTCAAGTAATGCTTTAAGGGACGGTAGAGCTGAGTATATGGTTTTAATTTCAACTCTTATCCCTTTCTAGATATCTCTCTCTCTAGATAGACGGACTAAAGTGATTTTAGAAGAGTTCCGTTTCGGTCCATTTGACTTACGGATCCCTAAAAGATGACATACAAGTACAGCTAATATGTCAGTTAAAAATCAGTTATTATTGCAATTTTGTGCCCACAGAATTGCCCCCACTGTCCGTTTATCGAGACTAGACGATTGTCTCGTCGTAAAAGCCATTTATAAAAAAGATTATTTATTACTAACTGTTTTTCCACTACTTCGCCCGCTTAACTATATAACCCGCATATGATTGTAGCTTCGCGTAGGTAAAATAATTTTCATTATAGGATCAATGTTTCCGTAGATTTTACCCTACAAATAAACAAAATTAGAAACATTACTTATTTATAATATTAGTATAAGTACATGCCGTAATCTGCAGGTTCTAATTTGGGGACTGATGCCCGTTTTCACTATCCTAGAACAAGGCATATCTTAACTAAAAATCTCTTTACTAATATTATAAAGCTGAAGAGTTTGTTTGTTTGTTTGGACGCGCTAATCTTAGGAACTACTGGTTCGAATTGAGAAAATATTTTTGTGTTGAATAGACTATTTATTGAGGAAGGCTTTAGGCTATATAACATCACGCTGCAACTATTGAGTGAAGAAATAATGGAAAACGCGGACGAAGTCGCTGGCGGTCACTAGTCTTTTAATATTAAGAATAGCTTATGGAGATTTATTGGTCCACCAAACTTGTAACGTTATGTAATGCTTTACTAACTACACTTGCTTAGTTAGGCAATGTTTTTCAAAGATTTCGCATGCTTCAGTTCCTCTTCTTTTTTTTTCAATAAATGGCATATTTACGTTTACACAAAGCCGCCAATAACACGTTAGTGATTATTACACGTAAAGACACTATAATAAAAATATACCTATATTTAAAGATAATAAAACCAGAAAAACTGTATGTGTACTGTATTAACACGAGCACCCAAGTCGACATTGTTCATTTATAAAAAGTCCGAAAATTCAAAAAATCTCAAACTATCGGGTTGGCACAAAAGTAATGAGACACTTGGTTTAAGTTTTTACTTTTTTATTATTTTTACAATAAAAAAGTTTAGTCAATGATGCAATTGCCATTAGTATCTAAGACTTCTTGCCAACGATCCGGCAAAGTTTGGATGTCTTTTGCCCAGAACTCTGATGGCTGTGCCTCGAAAAAGTTGTTCAACTCCGCCTCTACGTCAGAGAAATCATTAAATTGTTTACCCCGCAAATGCTGTTTCAGGGCTCTAAACAAATGATAGTCTGATGGGGCGAGGTCTGGGGAATAAGGTGGGTGGTGTATCGTCTCCCAGCCAAAGTTCTCCAACTGCCGGCGAAGCACAGATGCGACGTGAGGTCGAGCGTTATCGTGCAGTAAAACTACATTGACTCGTCTTCGTCGTTTTTTCTTGATAGCGGCAGATAATTTGGTAAGCTGGATTGAATATTTGTCAGCGTTTATAGTTTCATTGTGTAATAGCTCATAAAACAGTATGCCTTGCGCATCCCAGAAACAGCAAAGCAGAATTTTTCGGCGGTTCTTTTGACGCGGCTTCGGTTGAGTTTGTGGCGTTTCTTCTCGAGGCAGCCAAAAAGCACGACGTGTATCGTTCTCGTAATAAATCCATGATTCATCTCCAGTAACCAGATCTGACAAAAACTCTTTACGTCGGGGTCGCAGCAAAAGTGACTGACAGATAGCGACACGGACTGCACGACTGGCGTCTGTAAGGATGTGCGGTACCCACCGAGCCAAAACTTTTCGATAACCAAGCTCATGCAGATGGTGTTCCACGGCGTGGTGACTGCATTTAAGTGCTTCCTCTAATTCACGAGTGGTAGCATCCGGATTCAACTGCAGTTCGCGACGCAAATCGTCATCATTCACTGCGGGTGGTCGCCCTGAGCGTGGCTGACTTTCAAGGCTCCTGTCTCCTGATTTAAAACGGTCAAACCATCGGAACACCGTCGCATGGCTTGTACTTCCAGCGCCTAATGCATTGTTGATATTGTCAGCCGCAGCCCGCGCACTGTGGCCTAACAAGTACTCGTATAAGTATAGTGTTCGAACTTGTCGCTCGTCCATTTTTCTTCAAACTGACTAAACAAATCGCGAGCGCGGCTTTATATACCCTACACCAGAAGTACCTAGAATGTTCTACAACATTCTAGAATATTATCGAAAAAATTGATTTTAAAAAGAAAATGTTTTCTAGTGTGTCTCATTACTTTTGTGCCAACCCAATACTTGATTCCAACTTACTAAATCGATTTTATCTCTTGACACGTCAATTATGGCCAAAGAGTAAAGTAAGTCCTAACTTTATGCGCCGCTAAAGGTCATTGGTTGGCTCCTTGTCATTCGTGAAACGCATTTCAGCTTCGACAATGACCAAATATTTAGGATTCATATTTGGGCGACTCCTAAGTTTAGTGAAAACGGGAATGAATCAAACGACAAAAAAGTATTACATAAAAAGAATAAACAAAAGACGGCTGCAAGTCAGACATAGTTGAGTTTACCTTTGAAAAGCGAACACACGTGAACTCTTTCAAAATAAAATAAAAAAATCTGTAAAACCGAGTCCGGCGCGTCACTGGCTGTTTAAATAATTGTACGTTCTTTTGTTTCCCATTGTACATTTGTCAGCCGCGATCGGCCACTGTGGCGTACACGTAAATTTAGTTTGAACGCTTATTTTTCTACAGTTCCATTTTATATACACATAACTAAACCTAGTACATAGAGTAAGAAAAATAAAAACAAAGCCCAGAAATACCGTTGAGTACACCGCTTTTAACTCAAAGGGTACACCTATTTTCATGATTTTAAATTAAATGGACTTTTCTACGCACGGAAAACACAGTAGGTAATTATAAAATTAGGAAAATTAATAAATAAAATTGAATAAGTTAAGTTTATGATGTAAAACAGGGTAAATACATATATAATTGTGCGCATATAAATAAGTTTAGTTGTCATAATAAAAAAAAATCTGATATCACTTTCTAAACACAAAAGAAAATTTGTCGTCTGAATTTAATGTTTAATTTATTAAGTAAATCGTTAAAAAGTCAGTTGGAAATTTATTTAAAACGGCTTAACTAAGAACATTTTGTTGATAGTGTTGTTATTAAAATTATTTTCATGCAAATATATCTATGGTATCAGAACTTGTGACATTGCATCATAAATTATCAAAAGTAGGTATACATTTTATTAAGTCTAATAAGCATTTCAAAATAAGAATACGAAAATTTAATGTGAATCGTATTTTTAGAATAGTATTAGAATATTTTTAAAGAAAAATGTAAAGTTAAAAAATTCACTTTGTTCTTGGCACTTGAAACCATGACCTTTCGCAATCCGAGCGTCTGCTCTAACCACTGAGCAAGTCAGGACCTAACACACTGATGAATTTTTTAAGTACTTGTTATTTTTCGCTACTACAGAGCGTATTTTCATCAATGTTCAGGCAATCCACCCAAATAGTCGAAAGAAATATTTTAACAAATATTCAAACTTTCGATAAAGATGAAATTTTTTTCCAATTATTTATATTTGATAAATTTTGCATTCACTTAATTCCAAATATTCTTAATTAACTTCCAAATATTCTTAATGGAAAATGCTTGAAATATCCAGTTTGCGGATGAAACTCAAACCCATGACCTTTGGTAATCGGGTGAGAGGATTTTTTATTAAAATTCGTTTTCAATAAGCCATTGTGAATGCAAAATTGATAAAATATAATATATATATATTAATTTTGCGCTCACTAACCAACGAGCCAACAGAAAAGTTTTTATTCATGAGTAAAAAAACTTTTTAATAAAGACTGTTTCATAAAAAAGAACATTTTGTTTTTTGAAAACTGAACTAAAAGTCGTAATTTTAGCGATTCGGTTGAACCAATTGCGTTGTGACTAAAGAAAAAACATTGACGTGCTATCATCAGAATATTAAATTGGTGACCGTAATTTACTTTACAAAAGCTAAACTGTCATAATCTAGTGAGAATGGAGCAATTTTCAGAAAGGAAAAGAAATATGTATTAAATTACACTTTACCATCGTTTCCTATCATGCTAGCTGTTGGCTTATTTGGCGCTTACTAAGCTTTCGTAGTTTTATTTCTTGTTCTGAATCATTATATTTATAAACATCGTCATCATCCTCAACACCATCTTGTTTAATGACCCCATTGCTGGGGCGACTTCCTAAGGGATGCAATCGAATCGAATAGGGAGAATGTACCATGACCTATCACTCGCGTCAATTACACATTGGTAGGTGTTTATAACTGTAGATGCAGCCAGAATCAATCTTAACGTGCTTTCCGAAGCACGGAGGAGCTAGAATTAATAAAATTTTAATCATATAACCGGCCTTTGCAAAATTTGCTTTACTTACGCATCGCATATTGAACGAGTTTGCTTCAGCGCTATCGAACTAATAAACGTAATGCTTTTCTACACTATTAATTTTTATAATCGAAATAAAAGTGTAACACAGGACATCGTTGACTCCCTTGTGTAATAAGAATCCCAACAAAAACATAATTGAAACATGGCATGTGAGAATTGATAACCAAGTTCACAATGTGTTTAAGCTCAATATAGTGTGATTATCGGCTCCACCGACAAAAGTCCTGATAAGTAAACGGGTACCAAGACTATTAGACAATCGTGAAATTTATTTATTTATAAGATCGTTTTTGTTTTTAGTAAAATAAAGTAAAAACAACTATGTAATCTACATCACCTTAAGTTGCCTCGAGTACTTTTCACATGATTCTACTATTTGTTAATTGGCATTGTGTATAATTTTTTTTTCAAGAGACCTTTAACATTTTCGTTGTCAAGTACCTGCGTTACTCCAATATAAGCATGACACACGCTCATTCGTTTACACGACGCTGAGCATGTGCCAGCTCATCCCCTAAAAGTACTTACAACCCTCTTCTAACGCGAATTAGTCAAAAAGTAGGTCAAACATCCACTTTTGTGTTACAAACCTTTTTAGCATAGCACCTTGAGCGAGCTTGTCAGTGCGGTCATTATTACTCGGTGGAGAAAAGAAAACAACCATAATTTTGTTTTTAGACGTAATTTTATACGAGCAAGATGTCAAATTGCGTTTGCGATAAACACAATGTTTTTTTTTTCGTTGGTAACTTTGGTCTCGATGTTTCCGATATAACAGATTGTGAGGTTTTTATAAGTTTGCTTTTGTGTTACTAATTACCTCGTTGTTCGTACTGTGCGTAATTTATTGCAGATAGATATTAATTTAGGTAAAGTATATGCAGCTGGCAAGTGGACGCATTACGAGCAATTTCTGAAAACAAGGTAGCACCAAACATGCCGACACGACTGACGACACGCGGATACACGACAAGATGTACTTTGATACATATCAGGTCCAGGATATGAGGCGCAAGTGACCTAGATAATTTACCAATATGAATCACATTTCTATTCTTTTGATGTTTCATATTTTCCAAATATTTTAGCAAGACGTGCACATTATTGCCCTGTATGATTCTGCAACTTTCCTTAATTACTTGATAGAGAATCATTAGCTTGCACTTCGTTTGTACTAAATCCGATGTCAGCAAGATTTCTAGTGACACATTTAAGATTACGTTAAACAAACCACTTTTGTAAAATCTTTATGAATAACTAGCCACCATCGGCTTCGCCTGGTTTACATCGTGATTTGACAGTATATTTATGATTAGGGAAACGTTTGGTGGGATAAAAAGTGGCCAATATATCGATTCAGGCTTAAAATTAAGTATACCAACTTTCCAAATTAAGTAGACGAAATTTCTTAATCATCCATCGAATATTTATTGCGTGAAAGTGTAACAACCATATATGTACATCCTCACAAACTTTCGTATTTATAATATTGGTAGGATATGTTAGCATTCCTTATGAATTACTCAATCTATCGTAGAAGTGAAAATAAAAAATGATAAATAACATAAATCAATGGGATAACATTTGAGCTTTCGTGTTCAAATAAACGATTATAATACGGAGAAAAAAAGGTTGAAATTGAAATTGGCGCAAGTATGCACATATTCCATTCTTAACCTCTAGAAATTAGGAAATAACAAAATAAATTGAAATGGAGACAAGATGACGCGTGTGAGGTCATTGACACTGGAATAGAACGCGATGTCTGTATCCGATAAGGTACTGGCACTCGTGTTCTACGGCAAAGACAAAAAGTAAATTAGTGACGTCAGATAATTATTTCAGATTCCATTTACTGTTATTGAAATTAGTTACACTTTTTATATTTCTTTTGAAATAATCAAGTGTGTTGATTAATGATTTTACAAATTTATCCAACAACTAGCTGTTGTTCCGCAGCTTCGCACGCGTAAATTATAACCTATGTCAACGTACGATGTAATTACGCGTAGGTACAATAACTTTTAAAACTCGGTCCAGCAGTTTCAGAGCCTATTCTATGAAAATACATAAAAAATCAAATCTTTCGTGTTTTTAATATTAGTGTGGACGTGAACAAATTATGCGCTAATGTAATCAGTTTTAATTGTTTTGAATAACTTATGAATTTTCATATAAACATCATTTTAGAAAAACACATAAATAAGTTTGCACAGAATCTACGAACACAGCATAGGCGTGGCCCGAACTCTTTGATAAATGGTTGAATGCTATTGACACTGACAGTAATGTCGGCACCGCTATGGCGTTGATTTTAGGGTACATATACAAATAGTAATTTATATGCATCCCTTAAATTAACTCCTTGACTAAAACCAAATTATTATAAACTAATGCTTATTTGGTTTCCTGATCTAAATATCATAACATTAATATTGGGAATGTTATAATAATGATTTATATATTAATTTAAAGAAACATTTCACACTTCCTTGCATTTAACATCATTTAGAATGAAAATATTTGAAAATTTTGGTTGAATCTTTCTATCATTGTCTGTAAAGTGACGAAGTAGCACTTTCTAGATATTTTGATACGATGAAGGTTATGTACGCCGTTAATTTGATGTATATCATAATTGTTTTCTTTTAGCTTAATATTGTTTTAATAGTTTGTTTTATTATGTATCGTGTGTCTATACTGTGCAAATAAATAAATAAATACAAAACCCAAACAATTATAAACAGTTTAGTCACAGCCCTAAAGGCAACACATGTAGCAACCTTTATGATACTTTATGGTTGAATTTCTACAATCATGTGCAAAAACTAATTGCCGAATGTGTATGAAGTTCGCAAGGTTGGCTGAGATTATAAAAGAAACGGTAATCAGCAGGACTACTTTTGAACGAAATGTCAATGTCAATTTCAATCCAATCCAATGACGATCCTGATTTTCATGAAACCTTAGAAACTTAGACTCGATACTTACTCAATGTCAATTAGTTCATTCAAAAATCAAGTAATATTGAGCCCTTTGGCGCTAGTTTACCGAATCAAGAGTAGGAAACGTCACAATTGCAATGACGATCGATCGCGATTGCGTTAAAGATTAAGCGTGGAGGTCATAAAAATCCAAATACCACCAATATGTAAGTTTTAAAAATAAAAAAAAAGAACCGACTACAAACATAAAAAAATGAAGAATAATAGAAAGAACCTCCGCCCGACTTTAATAACATTTTATTGAATAAATCGCTTTTGAGATAAGTATTATTATTCATTTTTTTAAGTTTGAAGTCGGCTCTGTTTTTTTAAGTTTTTATTTGGCGATTTTTTGTGTTATTGATATTTTTATATAATATGTAAAACTTTTCTGAAAATCGAGTCAAAACCGTATTAAAGTGCAAACCTCCATGTTTTAGTCGGTTAATACACCTAAAACCTAAGTCTGACAAATACTATGCACAAACCCGCATCAAAATCAGTTAAGCCAAACGCGAGATAACCGTGCACAAAATATACTACATACACACATACAAATCAAACTTAAAACCTCCTTCGATCAGTTAATGATAGTAATACTAAGTTCAACCTCGAATGAGGTAAACCAATAAGGCGACATTCATGTTGTAACCCAAGTAGACCAAAACGTAGTTTCGCAATCACTGTGGTTACTGGTTTGAAATTGTGTCTATAAAAAAATTCGAAACGTCTAGAAAAATGTCTGTTAAAAAAATCCTTATCGAACTATCAAGAATTATTTAACCCTAATTTTAACCACTGTCTTGTGACGCGATTGACATATATTATGACATGTGCCATGTGTTGGAGGATTTCGTCCACCTCCCGGACCATAGTCATTATAAATCTTAAGTTTATAAATACTGGAATTTATCTGTTTCTATTTAGAATTACGGTTGTTTTTGTTTATTTATTGTTTTGAATTATGTACTTATATTATATATATACTCAAATTGATTTTTTGTTGCTTCATCGATTTTTTTGTTCAAAAAAATAAAATGAAAGGAATATTTGCTTATTCTGTAAATATAATATTTACAGAACATATCTCTATAGATCTAACATAAAACTTCATTGATATTTTTCAATAAATCAATCTTGACAGTGTTAAAACGTGTTGAACGTGTTAAATTTTCTTTTTTCTATAAATCGATTTATCTACTTGGTTTCTGACTAGCTCTTTTTCTGCGACTTTACCCACGTCAATTATATGTACTTTTTTTGCAAAAATTCAACCCCTAACATATTGAAAATCATGTAATTTGTACGCTGCTGATAGAAATGCATTATAGTATAGATAACTTAAAATAAATTAGTCTTGGGCGACTGCAGGCAACCACGGTTTTATCAATCTCTTAGCTTGATAAAGTTAGTCTACGCGATCAACTAATCTTCAGACATTAAGTTATCTACAGAGCTTTAAGTTCAATTTTATCTTTATAGATTCCATTTATATATTTGTATATATGAAGCATTTTTCGTATTTCATTACTTTTTATAATAGTAGCATGTTTCGTCCATTGGGACAAGCAAAGGAGCTTAGCCGTACTGCCAAACTTCAAGTAGAAGTTCTTTAGATATTTTTAAAAGGCCGAAAACCAATTTTCGTAATTGATTCTTATTTGGAAAAAGAAATTATATTTTTACATAGAGTATAAATAAAACAACTTCTAAACGCGTTTCATCATCATCACCTTTTACGTCCCCACTGCAGGGGCTCGGGCCTTCCTTATGGATGGTTAAGGAGGGTGGGTATGACCCTCCACGCTGGCCCAATGCGAATTGGAGGGTATTAACGACTGCAAATGCAGCCGGGACCAACGGCTTAACGTACCTTCCGAAGCACGAAGTAGCTCAAGGTAATAATTTTTCGGACACCCATCCCGTTACTGGCCATTGCGAAAGTTGCTTAACAACAACGATCGCAGGCCGCGGCGGTTATCCACTACGCCACCGATATACTTTTAAGCACGTGAATTTATTTTTTCTAGTAATTTCTTTCACAGTAATGTGAATATGTCCAATATATGTTGTAGACGAAATATCTTTTAATAATTTCAAAACATTTCAGTCTATTAACCGTTTTTGCGGAACGTTCTTTTAATTATGTTATACCTATAACAGCGCAGATTATATGCGCATGAGATCAATATCTGGTATTATCTGCAGTATCTGGTATTCCAAAGTCGTATGAATGTTTCAAAATTATTTATATGAAAATAAGTATGAAATTTTGTTTTCAGGGAAATAGTAGACATAATTTACTAGCCACAGAATACAACATCTTGACAATTTTATCATTTTAAGCCTGACAAATATCGACTTTTGATACTAATGTTACCAACTATCATTGTCATGTTTTTTCTTTTTTGTCTTTTTTGCAAAATTAAACAAAATATCGACATAATATCATTAAGATATCGTATCCTATGGCTAGAAATTCGGGTGTCGCACCCCTAATGAGCAAATCATAACTATCACACAAGATGAACTTAAAGTGGGTGTTTGTGTTCTCAGATAGCGTTTAGCTCTCTAGCTTAATGCAATAAAGTAGCATTAAAGCTCCAGACTAGAGTCAGCCCACTAATTGACTACATGAGGCTTTGAACGAATGAATTTCTTTGAAGCACTCTCTAGATGAAAATAATTATAAAATAGTCTTCCTGTTAGAGCTGGTGGATTTCTTGTTAATTCTTCTTATCAGTCAAAAGACGTCCTGAACGTGTGGTAGGAAAAAAATGTTGGACGATTCAAAAGAACTTTTAAGAAGTCTATTTGAATGAAGATTATTTTGACTGTTTTTCAATATTTTGGCTTCCTGTGCCTTAGAGTACAGTTTGTAGTGCATGTAGTACTAGTTATATTTCGTCTTATATTCTTTCTTGTATATATATGACGTATATTCTCTTCTTCTATATCTCTATCGCTATGTCTATGTATCTTTTTAGAAGTACAAAGTAATTTAGACACACAAATATTCTTTGAAATAGACTGAGTGATGATTATAAAAATGGATAATAAAATCATTAATTAATTACAAAATATAAGAAACGTATCGATGACTGTGGTGTTTGAAAGTATTTAATATGTTTTTATTGGAATTTTAAAAATAATGAGTTCATAACTACAAAAAGCAAATAAAGTATATTTATATGCTTTTTGTAGTTATTTTTAAAATTCCCATAATAACATATTAATTGAAACAAAGTTTATAACAACTCTTGTCACTTAAATAAAATAATTAAATATTAACCGCCCGACTTCAATGTTTCTTAAAAAAATTTACCGCTTTTAAGATAAGTTTTATTTTTCACTTTTTATAAATTGAAGACAGTTCCTTTTTTTTAATAAAAGCTTTTAATTTAATGTATTTTAGTGATATTTTGAGTTTAAGGGTAACAAATATCACGTATACTTAATGCAAATTTAAGACTAATATGGTTTTCTCATAGATGCCATTGCCAGATCTGAACCAATGGGATCACAACCAAGCACTAGCTTTCCAATAAAGAAAGAATCATCAAAATCGGTCCATCCAGTAAAAATTTATGAGGTAACAAACAGAAAAAAAATACAGTCGCAATGATAACCTCCCCCTTTTTTTGAAGTCGGTTAAATATCTTCCAAATTAAAAATACTTTACTTTTATTGATTTGATATCAAATCAAAATGTTCATATTGATATCTTATAATATACCTTGCAACAACAGCTCTAATTGAAATATGTGCTTAAAATTACAAAAAATAACTATAGTACATCAGGATATGCATATTAACCACAGCTAAAGTTCAATAACGATCTTATCGCATACGTAATAGGTGTTTTACGGCATCGGGTTATAAAAAAGCGCCATTATTTTATGCTTTATAACCCCGTAAAGTTTATTATAAACGGGCCTCTGTAAAAACCGCAGTAAACTTGTTTAGGTCGCGTGATAGCAGAGGGATTTAAGGTCGATGTACAACTGGACTTTCGGTTGGTTTGTATTGCAACAAAAAACAACATACATCTTTTATTTATAAAATTCCTCACGTGGAAATTGCGACCACGCCAGCCTCCTCAACCGGCCTGGAATGTTCGATTACAGTACAAAAAAGTCAAGCATCAAACGAACAAATACAGTGATGGTGAAAATGATGTGTTTCTTTAGTAAGAGAATTTTCTTTATTATCTGTTGATGGACTTCATTTTGATTTTCACTTAAATTCCATATACTGCTGCTTCACATTTAGTGTAAATCATTCTGTTATCTGTTGAGAAATATGTCTATACACCAACTGATCATTTTATAATATATTTTAATGTAGTGGTAGTAGTTCAATGCCATGGTAGTTAGAATTTATAATAATCCACCCAAAGAAATTACTGAACTGCCTTTAAGACAGTTTAAATTTAAATTGATTCAGTGGTTAGTCAGCAAATGTTATTATTCGGTCTCTGACTATCTCGATAAAACTTAAATATTGCTTTTATTTTATATTCAATTATACATTATATTTTATTTTTTATTACATGTGAGTATTGTATTAAATTGTAAATAATTGACTACTCATTTTATTTCGTATAAATTGTCTTTAATTTTAATGAATTCGCATGATTTTTTATTTTATGTTTTAATAATATTAGAAATTTAGCTATGCATTGTATACCAGAAATGGTAAATGTGTTGTACTTACCTTATACTTACACCTTATGATAACGAAATAAATAATCCATAAATGCGTTAACTTTCTATAAATTGTTACTCTTGTGGTATTATTGTTACCAAAAAAAAACAACGTTTAAAAATGTAATACATGTTAAAAATGGTTTTGTATTACCCGCGGCAGTAATAAATATTATTCAAAAAATAAACAAAAGTTCTTGTATTAAAAACTATTTTACATTCAATAGTAAAATAGCTCACTACGAGAAATAGTATGAAGCATTCAACAAAGCGTGGTTAATATTTATATACACAAATGCAATTTAATGTTTAATCCGTTTCTTGGTTAAGTGCACCTTGTTAATATTTTATAACGAACTCCGTCAGCCCCACGAGTGACGTTATAAAACGTGAAGCTCACAGGAAATTAACCCCCCTGTCCAATTTACTAGTTACATAATATAAGCTAGAATAATTCATATGGTATTTGCATTATGCATTAGAATGAAGGGTAGCATAAAACGATTAAAGATTTAGAAAGCCGAAGTGATTGAATACAAGTACACTGCAAATTTCTTCTTATCTACATTATCTGGCTCGATGAACCTGAAACAACCTACTTTAAGTTACTACAAAATGCCTTCTCCGTGTCGAATTTAAGCCTTTTATCTATAAACAAACAAATGAAACATTGACTGTAGATATTTATCCTTTTGTAATAGCCACATTATGTTGTTATGAATAATATTACTTCATCATATCATACTAGTCATGCCATCAACATTCATTGTTTTGTAATTTGTCTTTCTTCTAGTTTAATTTATTGAACTGCTACTTAAATAAAAGGCATATGCGAACAATATACATATTTATAAAAAAATATCGACGACGAAAAAAGAAGACAACACTTTCTTTAAAAAAAAAAAACTAGGTCAATCCAAGAGCCCATCCAATTACGTGAAATATTACCTGTCGTTCGGTAAGTTCGCCACGTTTAGACAGTCTCCCAATTGCTCAGTAAACTAATCCCCCCTCTTAATCGCGGCGTCAGTCGGGTCACGGATCACCGCTACATTATTCCTTTGTGCTATGTAGGCCGCGACGAATTTTCTACTCGGCATGTCAAAAGGAATTTATCAAGGACAAAGAACAGCGGGAATACGAAACGTCAGCTATAATAAATGGTCTAGTAGAAGTAGGCGTGACCTTTCCATCTAATGTCTAATGGGGATAAATCGTGTAACAATCAATGAAACTAGTGATAATCGTACATCTTACACTAAAATATAACGCGGCTTAAGCAGTAGTAGCAAACCTTACTAATGTACCAATGATTATCTCAAAATAAAACTTTTATGTGTTTCGTGTTATTGAAGTGGGATATTATTATCATACGTATAATTTTTAGGTCATGATTCATCAAACGATTTACGCATTTACCATCTTCAGAATCTCATCTCTTCACTGGCTAAGGTTTCAGAAGGCTATCGAACACGTTTGTGATATTGCTGTTTTTATTTTATTAAAAATTCAAAAGATCATGTATGTTTTTGAAATCAGATCAGAACAGTCTCTTAGTAATAAATAAGAGAGAAGAAATCATATTATGTTCACGCTTACCAGCATAGGGAAAACGAAACGAGAAGAAAATAGTACACGAATTTTTCATTTAATCAAATAAGTCATTTACTTAAATAGTGACTGATTACCAGCATGTAGCATATTTAAAGATTCATATAACACCATTTACGTTAAATTTAACGACATTCCGTATTCTTCTTTTGCTACCATGTCAGCATTACTGTAGCTAATAATAACAACTTATTACAGAATCCACAAAATGTAGTTTTAACTTAGACATGAAGATTGCTTTACAGCATACAGCGTAAGAATCACTAGAGGTTTGTTTTTCGTCGAGTTCCCTGTCTTTATATACAAAAATATTTTTGACAAATTAGACATGAAGATTATTTTACAGCATAAAGCGCTAGAACAATAATACAAGCATGTAATCATATTAGCTTTTGATAAATAATAAAAACATTAAAGAGAAAAACATGAATATACTGAGATTGGGACTGTGAATTGAAAAATTAGGAAACCGAGTTGCAACGCCTATAATTGTAGGTCACCGGCGGTATACTAAACGGTTCAAAATAGGCGCTATATCAATTTCTTCCAATTATATATATATATATACATAAAACCGAGGTTCAAGGAATAACATTGGCAATATTAGAAAGGCGAGTGAAGCACGACTACAATTATAGACTGAAATTAATATTTCATGAGAATTGTCTTAGAATATTGAATACTAATGGTTTAAAAACTGAAAAAAAATGTATTTGGTAATATAATAACAACTGTGAAAAAGAGTCCAATACATTAACACATATTTCAACTGAGAAATGTACCTAAGGGTGCTATTCCGACCACAGAAGTTCCCTCAACACCATTCGTAATAAACAGTGCCATTGCGAATTCAACGCGCACAATGGCGCTTGAAATTTTTCAGCCATTTCTAGAAAATAGATTTCCGCCTTCAGACTCTCACCGAAGACAAATAACATTGGATTTCGCTGTGATTTCGCTGGGTTCACTTTATTGTTCGTTTGACGTTCTAATGTAGCTTTTTTCTTTTGATTTGAAGATAGGCCTACATATCTCGACAGTTATTATTGAGAAACTGAATTGGACTAATACGAGCCATAGTTTTGTATGAGTATCTCGGTGGCGTAGTGGATAAGCGCCGCGGCCCGCGATCGCAGTCGTTAAGCAACCTTCGCAAGGGTCGGTCACGGGATGGGTGACCAAAAAATTATTATCTCAGCTACTCCGTGCTTCGGAAGGCACGTTCAGCCGTTGGTCCCGGCTGCATTTGCAGTCGTTAATACCCTCCAATCTGCATTGGGCCATAACCTTCCACGATATCTCCTTCCATCCTGGTGATAATGATGATGAATATTTGGAATAAAACATAAAATATATTAAAAGCAAATATATGTAGGTATTTTACTCCCAATATTCTTTTGTTTTCAAATAGGATATCATAATTTTATAGAGTTCATTAAAAATGACACATGGTAGACTCAGACCACTAATAATAAATATAAATAATAATATAATATTACAATAGTGTACACAAACTTATTTCTGGCAAACTTCAAAAGAGGTCCAACAGGAAAAATTATCCGCTTCTATCGAATTTAAGCATCAAAGCTTTAGAAGAACAGCCTAATTTCGTTTTCTTATCTCCCCGCTTAAATAACACAACATTTCCGAATCCGGAATATTTTTTGGAACACTCATCGTTTTCCAATTCACCCATGGACCACCTGAAATGATTCCCACGAAAGCCTAGAAATGACATACGCCGCACAAATTTAATAACAACCACTCAGATGCCTTTCTGCCGATAAAAGCTTGAGTGTAAAGTGGTATTTAATGCAATAAGCTTAGAATGGTGACTGTTTTGTTTGTGATTGGATAAGGAAAGTCTACTTGGTAAAAGGTTTTCTTGCGCGAAGGTTTGGTGTTAATGGATTTCTAAATAAAGATACATCTAGAGTATCGTATCTTGGCTTAGACTTTGTTGACATAGTCTTCAATCAAAATGCAACTTTCTGTACTGCATTTTTAGATAGTACGTACGGTCAATACATCGAGTTAAATCAATTTTCATTGAATCCAATGTCAACTAAATCGACTCTGGTGACTTATAACTGCTTTTTGTATTGGGCTGCAAAATTTGTTATGACTTTTCATGTAGCCTTCTATTATCATCATTTAATTTGGCCGATAAACCGAGATTATAAGAGTCAGTTTTGAAATATTATCGTTTCAATACTTAATACGAAAGTAATCACAAATGCTGAGATTCAATGTACGTTTTGAATATTAACCGAGCTACTTTAATAGAAGTCTTCTGAATATATTAATGGCTTTTAGATAAATATTATTATTTCCTTTTTTTAAGAAAATTTTTAATATTTTAATTTGTACCGTATTATTTTAATAATTGTAGCGTAATGGAGATTTTAATCAACATTATGTAGACTATAGAAGAATATGGGTATTTTCTTTGTATTCCGATGACCAAGCCCCCATCTTACCGCTTCGTAGAATAATCCAAACAGCATTGCTCTCGTACCTGGAACAAAATCACATCTGTTAGCGGACGATTAAATCAGATCGACGCCATGCAGGGTCTAATTGAATTCGCTCTGATTGGCTAGTTCGTGCTGCGCGAGATGACGTCACTTCCGATCGTGTCACGTGGTCTATGTCCGGTTTAATTTCCTATGCAGTCGGCTGGTGTTATATTGAATTCAACTTTAAACTGCTGTGGATGTCTTGTTTTGTTTTCTACTCTATTATTTACAGATGTGCCTTACAGATTTCATCGACAGGCACATGTACATACTACAGTTGTATTATATTATGTAATTATAAGTGATTTATCTTTTATTTTATCACCATCATCAGCCTATTTATGCTAGGACATAGGAAAGCCACGAAGGCCCATTACGGATTGGTGAGTGTCAATGATTGCTGTTGCAACCAGACCATTCCGAAACACGAAGCAGCTCGAGAATATTTCGTGTCCCATTCTATGACCAGCCCTTGCAAAGTTTTTTTACGTACTTTACGAGTGATAGAGTTTATCTATGTTTAATTATATTATATATCTTTAAGTTTGGTCAATAAAACGTCTGTTTCTAAATCTAACTTTAATATTAAGTCAACACTGATTATTTGCACGCCCCTTATTGAATTTCATTGGTAGTCTTGTTATTTAGATGAAATTTCATAACTCGGTTTGAGGAGTAAGTTTCGATGGAATATTAATTGGAATATCGATTGATTTAGCATTAATATACCCTCATAAGTTTAATTGTTTACGTGGAAATAATATTTCCACCTTAATACATGTATTGTAGTATCAATACCAATTATTATTTATACTAATAATAATAAAGCAATTATTTTGTCAATGTAGAAAACTTACAGCTGTAAATTACACAATAGAAATTAGCTATACGTCTATAAGCCACTTACAAGTTTTCACTTATAATAACAGACGGGAAAAAAGGGGAAAAACTACTAACAACAGTGATATTACCATACATAAATAATTATAAAACAAACAAATTAAATTACAAATTCAAACCCAGTGATCGAGGTAGGAGTTGGTCATCAATCGCCTTACTATTGCGGGTTTTGTGTTGAATATGTCAATTAAGGGATGTTTGATGGCAAAGCCATTTAATGAGGAGCTCTACAAAAAGTACCAGCATACAAAAAATGTACCAGCTCTACAAAAAAGGAACTTCGCCGATAATTCGTATTACATGTCGGTATTCAATCAACAGGTAGGTACATAAAAAAAATTGTGTAATATTAAGTGCTGTCGAAAATGACCTCAGCTCAGTGTAAAATGTGTAATATTAAGTGCTGTCGAAAATGACCTCAGCTCAGTGTAAGCAATCGGTATCACCCACTGCACTGGTATTCTGCTAAAGTCAGCAGTAACAATACGGACCAAAACCTAGCTTTTATATTAATTAATGTTTTTGTCACCCGCATATGAATTAGATTCTGTACTCAAATAATATTAAAACAAAATCAAACTAAATAATGAAAGAAACAAGTTGGCTTGGTTAAATATTGTCAATGTAGTCGGGGGATCCATTACATTAAAAATGTTCCACAAAACTTGTTAGAATGTTAGCGCGCAAATCTGGGATCCCCAATTTTACTCACTTCCCAATGTCTGATACATCTGAAATTTTGCATAGACTACATGTCTATGACAATGCAATATTATGGTGTCAATAAGTTGGAATAATTATGAAGTCGGAAGGGGGCCATAGGAACTTAGTGATGAAATGACGCAACTGCATCGTGTTTGGGCTCTTTAGATCCGCTTGTATGAGGACTTTGGTGCTGGATGCTTTCCAGACCAAGGTCTGTTGATGATGAAGCTGGAAGATGATCGTAGAAAATTAGCGATAGAATAACGCAACTGAATCGAGCTTTTTAGATCCGTCTTTATAAGAACAACAACATATATAATATTAACAAGGTAAACACTTTGCAATGCAGATGCTATGTCACAATGATTAGAATGAGACAAAACTAAAAATATAAAAAAACAGCTTTTATTCGGCGCACTATAACGTGAATAATAATTTCATGCAAGGCAAGTTCATAACGGTATTGTTAAAGAACTTATAATCAAAATTTTCTCAGACAGTAATTAACTTAAAAAGCTTGTAGCGCTAATGAAATCGGAGACGTGGAAATACGCATATTTTTAAGCGCTGTAATGCGTCAATTACTGTTAGAGATTTTTTTTATTATAATAATAATTTTAACATTAACGTTATGAATTTGTCTTAAATAAAATTATTATGTACGTTTGAGTGCGCACAAATGAAAACTTGTTATTAAAAACTTTTTATATTTAATTATATTTTTCACACTTTTTGTACTTCAGTACAAGGTAATAGTACAACTAAGTAAGTACACCAAAGTTATGATCATGTATTATAATATCCCTTACCGTTTATGATACATTGTCGTAGAACAATACGTTGTTAATTAACCCTGTCGATGCGCGGGGCACATCCGACCCACCGCGTTGCAATTTCCGTTTTAATCACACTAGGGGTTGTATCAGCTTTGGAAGCTTAGCTGTTCATATGCAACTTTAATGATTATTAATTCTATCCAGATAAAATATTAATTAAGAGCAGATTAACTTTGCAAACACTATTTACAACACTTTACACGCTTCAAATTAACGTTAAAATTTCTTACGAATGGGTTGATGCCCAATTGGTATATATATAATATTCTTGTACATCATATACACACCTATGATTATAGTCATTGGTTATTAATGTGGTGTCAAGTTTGTCATTATAATTTTTATAGGTACAACTATTAATATAGATATAAAAACTCATATTTGTTTATAAATACAATTAGAAAAAAATAGATCTTTTCAGCCGTTATTTTCCTGCAATTCAGCTTCCAAAGTCTATGTAGTACACGAAAGTTTTTACTAGCGGACTATTAAGGGGTTAACAAAACGATCATTATATGTTAGAGTATCGTTTCAATAAAACGACACAACGTTCAAACGAAATAAAACGTTCAGTTACGTGAATTTTCAAACAAGCAGCGATAAAATGTTCCAAGCGTTTCACATTGAATCAATCTAAAAGATCAAAGAAACGCCCGCGCTTGATACTGAGCCGAATGCGCCCCTTTGGGGAACTTTTAAAATATATTTTCATCTTTACTTCGTTACGTTTTTATTATATTTGCATGTAATTGTGTAGTCGCTTTGAATGGTACCTTATGAAATGCGTTCAAATTGGGTTTTTGAGCGTTGTATCTGCAACAAATTATATTGGTAAAAGTTATATTGTGTTTACAGAAATATTAACTTTTTTTCATGGAATAGGGGGCAGATGAGCAGACGGATCACCTGATGGTGAGTGATTACCGCCGCCCATGGACACCTGCAACACCAGAGGAGCTATAAGCGCGCTGCCGGCCTTAACTTTCAAATTAGTGGCTCAGTATTTTAAGGACAAGAACAAATACCAAGAAAAGAGAAGCGAAATAAATATATTCTTCTCAACTCACTGTGAGAGCGTTGTGAGGTCGAGTTTAGTCTCGTTGGATTTGTCCATAAAAAATATGTGCATCAAGAAAAATATCGAATAAAAGCCTATTAAAAATATTTAAAAATATATTAGTTGACTAGCTGTTTTTCCGCAACTTCGTCTGCGTAAATCGTTTATTTATTAATTTAATTACTTATATTTAGGAAGATTTTCAGACAACAGTAACATTAGGTTACATAGTAAATTATTCACATGCTAATTGGAAATCTCCACAAATAGGAAAGTATAGGAAGTAAAAAATTGCCTATGTCTCTCGCGTTTAAGTAACTTATTGTAGTTGTTTTTTTTTTTTAAATTGGTCCCTTAATTTCGGAGCTTATTCAATGTAAATAAACAATCAAATTCTTACTCTTTATTACATTACTATAGAAAGGACTTGACTACGACCATTATATTTTCAGATTATTACATTTTCAAATCACGTGTCGAAAGTAGTTTTCAACGAGGTTGCTTTAAAAATGAGTTTGCAATCTACATCATTTAAAATTCGAATGCAGAATCTGTTTTTTTTTTTATTATAGTATAGTAGTCATTTTGTCGTCATAGTCGTCATTTTGGAGTTAATTTGATGTTGTATGTAGCACGAAAGAAATAAAATAAATTCTGCCAATTTTATATTGATTTTATACTTTTTCTTCTAATAACTATATTATGAATTATTTCAAAAAGTGTTTCAATAAAAACATTTTGCGTCCTATCATACTTTTTGTCTTGTAATGACTTGGCATCCCGCGGATTAAGCCGCCATTTGCGGAATGGCGTCACAGATTATATGCCTTGAGTGACGTTTCGTTTTTGCTAGCAAACTTTTGTAATTACAGCGGTAGCGTTGTTGTTGTTGATTTATTACTTTCGTAATCATTATTTTGTTTAAAAGTTGTTCTCTTATAAAGAGATTAGGCAAATTGTTATCAACTTTTTCGCAATAAATTAAAAAAAAACTTTAAATATCTTATTAAAATGAATTCATGACGTTAAAAACCTTATTTTTGCAGTGCCTATTTACAAATTACAAAGGGTGAATGAAGCATAAGTGCATGGCCGGTAGTCTTAGGGTCAAAACGCACCTTTCCGTTATACCATGGCGGACTCAAATTCTGCAATCAGTCGAATGTGAAAAACATACAATAACTGCTGCCGTTATAAATTAAAGACCACGCTATGAGCTTAAGAAAATTTAAGCTGCAAATCAACATTCATAATTTAGTAGTAAACAAGCAGTTACTTCATTTTTTCCCTGTCTCTTAGTTATGTTGTTTTTGTACAATATTATTAATTAACTACAATTTTCATGCATGCTGCCATGCATGGTTGCCATTTATAATAAATGCATAATAGCAATAATGTTAAGCGTTTCTGATAAACCTAAATAAATAAAAAAGAACGCACTAAAAAAGTAGAATACGTAACCAAGTCTATTGACATTGTAGTTGTTATAATTATGTCGTGAAATGTCGTCAAAACATTGTCAGCCAGCGCGAATTGGCAAAATTGAAAGATTTCAAATACAGCGAGAACAAACATCTTATAGAAAATGGAGGAATTGTAGATGTTATACTTTTGCTATCCATCCCATTACCAAGCTTTGCAATCGCCACCATATCATTGTCGTTTCAATCGGAAATGTACGATCGCATCGATCAATCAATACGACTTTGCCCTTAACCAGACAATACCGGCTCGCATATTTTACGCCAGCCAGATTAAACCGGCGAACGCGAGCATTTGTACGTTTGTTCGTTACACATTATTGCGCTCATGAATATTCCAGACGTTTATAAAGGTTAACCCTCCATTTATTGCTGTTTCAAAAAAGGGTTTATGATTTTGAATTGTAACGCGCTCGTGGAATAGGAAAACAATGACTGAAGGCTTTGTAAGCTTCAAACTTGATTTATTTTTTGTTATTAATGCAAACACAAAATTTATCAATATAAAAAAATATTAAAGATAGGTTGAACGATTTAATTTTTAAGCATTTATTTATTGTACACACAGCTGCACGCCAAATTACCATAATATGTCAAATGTCCGCAATGAATCTTGACATTGAACTAACTACAATATATTAAAGGTTTAAAATGGAGTGGGGAAATTTGACAGTTTTGTGTAACCTGACGTGCTGTTGACAATACAAGCAAGTGTAAAATAGTCTTATCAACATTTGACAACCGCTTGATCCAAATTTGTTCTTAACCAGTCATTATTAGAGCTACGCGTATACACTGTCACTTCAATCATACATTCATGTGCTAGAATTGATGGTTATTTATAATATAAAGTATCAATATAATCTGTCAGTGCATCCTTGAACCAGTCACGTGTGTGGATAAATCAATCCGTGAAAATGCACCTACCTTCCAATAAAAGTGTATGTGCGCATTGCTCTTCGAAACGTCGTGGCATACAGACGTTGGTGTAGCTGTTTAAACTGACATCGTCTCTCTGACGGTAGTTGAATAAGTAGATATTTCTATTTGTAAAAATAATCATTGTACATGCGGTCGCTAGTCACGCTACACACAACCACCGTAAGCTGACCTTTGTTAGTAGGGAAGTTTTATACGAAGCGCGGTCGGTACAAAGTTCACAATATAACCTGGGTTTAGTGCTATTAAAGTACTTATATCAACTGCCGGATAAAATAAAATAGATAATTATTACTGAATTCATATTAAAATGGCTGTTTTTTGGTTGATTATAACGAATCAAGAATTAAATTTATCACATCAATATAACATTGTGAATACAAACATAATAATACAAATATACATGCAAAATGGTAACTGTTCCTCAACAACGGTTTCACTTAAAAATATGAACTCAACATAATGTGAGTAGGTACTTTAACCCACATACCGTCGTCAGTCTTTTGTCTATGGTTGGCCTATTTCCATAATTTTGTCGGTCAACTTATACAGAGCTCATTCTAACGGTACGTACAAAAGAACGGTCTATGCTTATTGTCTTTGAATAGAAGTTTAAGAATGAATAAAAAATAGAAACTCTATAATTTCACTTTCCATTGGTTTTTTAACAAACTTTGTCATGTGTATAATTAGGAACTGATTAGTTCAAATGTAGATTTATAAAATTTTCATAAACGACTATTAAAAAAAAAATTGTTTCTCCTTAAATTTATTCTCTTAATTAAACTAATGAATACGTATAGTGATATATCTTTTATTATAGGGAAACATTTACAAATATTACTTTATAAATTAAGCACTTTATACCCAAACTTTAAAATTGAGTTTGCAATTATTAAAAAAAATTGAGAGTAGTTAATCAAAAACTGATTATTGAAGACATTGTCGTTGTACGTCGCATTACAAAAATCCGATCGTCTTTTGTCAAGTTTTGTCGCGTCGGATTTCGTCAGGAGCATATTACACTTTGAAAGTGCTTCTAGAGCTAGTCTACGATGAAAAAAGAGTTGTCTTTTCTCCGTACGATCCTCAAATAAGATTTATGTAAAGTATATCCAAAATTTCATAAAATCAAATTCTCACTCGTTAGCTTTCGAAAACCAAGAGAATCGAATTCCAACCAGGAAGAACATGCATGTTTAAATAGTCCGTATTTATCATTAAAAGGGTACATAAACCAACCACATAATGCCGTCTAACATTATAACACCTAATAACGTTCCAGGGCAGAATATAATAGAGCACACAGAATTTATCTCGACCTCCGGGTGCGGAGTGGAAGATAAATGTACGCCTGGCTAATAGGAGCTAAACGCTAATAAATCAATACCGGGGCACGTGGCAGTCATTACAGACATCAAGAGTCTGAAACAGTTGCTTGTACGCCATTTCCATAGAGTATTGCTATCGCGAAGTTTAACAAAGGAGGCTTAACTTGAAATGTAAAAAAAGGTCAAAATGTTTATTTGTATAATTAAGGACAAGATGATCTAGCCCATACGAAGTCCGGTGCATTTTTTTTACTTGATATATTGTTTTTGTATGTATCTTCGATGTTTTTGAGCCAATTTAAAGTAAAAGAAGGGTTTCCATTTCAAATTCATAGAGTATTCTATCTTACATTGTCCTATTAAATTGGTGCATTAGGTAATAAAGAACACTCACAAAACTATACAATTTTTATGAACAATTATAAAGTCACAGTAAACAAAGAAAAGGACCCCAAAGGAAAATTTACACTCATGATTCTGTAAATAGATTTTCTCAAAATAATACATTATGCTGAAATTGGATGGATTGGCTAGATGCAAACAGCGTAGGATCGATCGTCTTCGAGGTCAATGGAGGAGGCCTATGGTCAGAGTGAGCGTTGAACGGCTGATTATGATGAAGATGCTGAAATTATGGGATAAAACTTAAAATGAACGTGAAAAGGAACAAAAACCACGGTCCGAATGGCAGCGGTACAAAGTTTTGTTTGCTTCATTGTAAAATTAACGACAGATATAAGGAAAAAAAGTCTAGCAGATTCCATAGTCGAGATATAATAAAACGAAAGGGAACGTAATTATAATATTAGTTATTATTTAAAAAAAAAATCTAAAGAACCAACAATGACGTAACAAAAGAATGTCACAGTCATAAATCAAAAGCGAGATTAAGCACGGCATATCTTCACCTTAACCGGATTTTACCGGGTGTCGTCGGACGTGCCACGAATATATTAACGGATATTTCCGGGCCGAGTTTTATCCGGTGAGGCGCGCATGATTATCACATTTTCGGGTTACTCCGTGATTCGGATGTTTTTTGTTTTTAATCTACCCCCCGCGTTCCTTTACTCATTGGTAAACATCAAGCTTGTTCTACATCTTTCATGTCCTGGTATGCTGACAATAGTTGGCCGATTGCTAGATGTAAATATCCTCGCCAATGTTCTGTTATTTCTTTACTGGTTGTTACAAATACCTATTACAAAGCCCTACAGAGCCCTATTACAAATACAAACTCGCTACGCCGCCATACATATTGAACTCGGACGGCCGGTGCGTCGCATTTATAGTAATATTGGGGTTATTTTTATCGTTATTATTGAAATATAATAATAAAGTGCTTAAAAATTATGAAGTCTTAAATCCTTAATAATAATTATTCTGATGCAAATTTGGTTCCATAATATTATCGTAGATTGAAATAATTCACAGCGTACTTATAATTATTTATAAGTACGCTATATTATCAACGTTATTTCATAACTATATGACTATATAAGAAAAATACGGCTATATAAAAAATACCAATGTTTATTCTATTATTTTTCATTTCATTTTTTAGACAAGTAGCTCAATCAAGAAGCTCAAAAAATGCCATCTTGCATTTTATGAAAATTATTCTCTACAATTTTGGATTTTAATTAAAAGTAAAGCACAATTTACAAAAGCTAAACCACTACGTTCTATGTAAATAGTTATTCTGCAACATTCAATAAGTCAAAATTATTAACAGATTCTTTATTCTGAGTCCAAGAAAGCCAAAATTGACCATTTTAAGCAAAAATCACAGCTAAAATGTACTATGACCCTTAAATAATAAAATATGTTTGGATATGTCTCGTAATGACCATTCCAGTTTCATAGTTAACTAATTTTCAGTTTAATAACGTTGCTAAGATCTCAGCCCATCGTCAGTCAAATACATGCTTTTGAATTTACGTAATAACAGTAATACATTACTATTATATTAAACTATTGTTAGCTTGCTTAAAGGTTGTACGAATTGAATAGTTTTTCAATACGAATCCTATATTTCATCAAAGGCTTTTTCGTAAATTGCACATTTAACAAATCGTTAGAGTCTAAATCAACAATTCACGGTGCGCGCATTCCCTTTGATTTGCATTTGAACCGGAGCGAGTCGGATCGGTCATTTGTGGCTCGCTATTTTTCCGGCTCAGTATTGGAGGGTTGACTTCATCGCTTTAGAACTTCCGGAATTGAAATTGACTACGCACGTAATTATAGTATTTGTATACCTATAATATACCTATACAACTTTAAGGGTTATTTGCACCGATTTAGTTTAACAATAACGAACATATTGCAATATAATATTAAGATTAGGTATCGTTTGGCTATGGTTCGATGACGTCATTACTTTAACTATAATCTATAACCGCCTGAATTTCACTGGTTAAAGTTATTGTTTTACTATGCCAAGAAAGAGAATGGTCAATCCATAGTCAACGTTAAAGTCAGCGTGACAGATAGTTTTAAATTTCATACGCGACTCAACTGCAATTATCTTGCAATCAAGGCTAAGAGTTAGTTGGACAAACTTACTTTAATAATAACAAATGTGTTAATGTACCGAAGAGGCAAATAGTGTGTAATTCCAGATAGTCAAAATGACGTCATAACTTTAACTGTTTACTATAACAGACAAAACTTCTTTCACCATGCCAATAAAGGGAATGGTGCAACGCATTCATGACAAATTCAACTTTGCTTCAAGTGCTATCATGGCACAATCCGACCTTAGTCAACAACTGTTTAGTCGTTAAAACAGTATTTTGCTTTTGTAAATATTAAAAATATTCTATCGTGGATTCATAGTGGAGATTAATAAATTCGCAGACGCCAGGTAATCCATGTGTTTAGTTTGTCAGTTCAGAAATTGGATAGAGAATAAATTCTCGAGTTCCGGGAACGGATTCGCGCATCGCTGACGGCCGTTTTCATAAATAAGAAAAAATATTGCTCAACTTTTTAGCTTTATATGTTGGTTTTGGGATAACGTTTGCATCGATGCTTTATTTCACTGAAGAAATAATCTACAGATAACTGTTAAAGTATAGATCAGTAGTTTCCAATGTCTTTTTTAATAATTGGTAACAAATGTTGACATGGTGATGTGCTAAAATAACAATTTTATATGTATTGTTTATTCACAACTAGTAGTTTTTCCTCGACTTTGCTCACGTATAATATAGATTCCCTATAGGTGACATTTTTTCTAAAATCGGTCCATTTGTTTCAGAGCCTATATAATGCAAACAAAAAATGTAATCGTTCCTTTATATTACATTACCATAGATAGTTTACATAATGTTTTCTTCCTTACTCATAAATATTGGCGGAATCATGACCAACATTCTATAACAAGGTTGGAAAGCTGCTCACACAGAAAGATAGTTACTGAATTATTCAACTTAGTATACATTGATTTCATAACTTTATTCTTGTAGAAGAATTGCATTGCGAGACTTGTGCATTTTAAGCCCACAGAGACTAAAATGCATGAATTCTGTCAAAATTATCAATAATCTCCATTTTTGAAAAGGTTCATTATTAAAATAGTTATATTAAATAAAGGAAATCAAATACTTAAATATAAAAAGAATACATAAAAAGCCATCCCCAGCATACAGCTAACAAAAAATATGCATATGGAATGTGTTGACATATTACAAAAGCTAAACAAAATGTTGCCAACACAATGTCATGTCTTTGACACAAATAGGTTTATTGACTATGCGCAGATTGAAAAGACAGTAGGCTATATGTACCAGCGGGTGACTGGGATTCAATACAAAAGGCTTGGCTTCATTGAATTGTGTTTGTTAGAATAAGTTGAATACTATAGACAATTATTTCTAAATACGAGTAACATCATTTTAGAAGTACTATGATTGCTGATTCGGAATGGAGACTAAAGCAAGACGGAAATCACAGGGATTCACAAGACGGACATGCTCGAGGACAAGTCTGCGGACATTCCCGGCGGACCTGATTACTGTAGAGCGGGCATGGCTGGCTAATATATGATCGCTATAGTCATACGAAAAGGCGATGCCATCAAGAACATAAACAAGTCTGGCAACGCAATTCTTCTGCCTTAAAAAGTTATGAAGTCAAAATAAACAAAGTCGATTAATCCGTACCTTCCTGTGGGAGCAACTATCCAATCTTGTCATACGTTTAGGATACATAACAAATTCACACAGCATTATATAGGTACCTAATTTTAAACCCATAAAGCACAGAGCAATAACTTTATATAGATTTTTTATGTAATTACCTTTGTGTTTGGCAAGTATTCCTAAATCTATAACAAGGTTGGATAGTTGCTCTCACATAAAGATAGGCACTGAATTAGTCGACTTGGTATACTTAAATTTCATAACTTTGAAACTTAAAATCTGTGCATTTTTGAAGATGTTATGTTATGATGAGATCTCATTTTGTTTCTTATCTAGAGCCTCATTTACGGGTTCTCTGGTCTTTTTAAAAAAGAGTATATTTACTGCTTTTCAATAAATCTCTATAATAGATCTGCTCGGTGAATGTATCTACAATAAGTCTTTCATATTCATACAACCAAAATTGGTCGTTGGTCTTCTTACGTACTTCTTTATGCAAAAAAATACTCAAGGGGTTTTAATGTAATTTGTTAAACAAATACTTCTAAGCCTGAATTTACATATGGGCTACTATTTATTCCACTAAACAGTTCGCCACGCGGGCGAACCCGCTGGCGGAAAGCTAGTAACTTATACGAGTAAATAAAATGCGCCTACAGTACCAAAAATAAACCCAAAACGGGAGGGAGGATATTAGACTAGGTTATATAACGTTTATTTATTTTACTTCTTTCATATTAGCTTTTACGCAAGGTTGAATTTGGTTGACAAGGACCAAAGATTCAAAAGTAGTGTTTCCGGAAATATAAAAAAAAAACAACATCCATGTTAAAGCATCATCCGTAAAACTCGCATCTAAACTCGATTCACTTTTCGCCAGTAAATGAAACGACTGGTGGTCCTAGGTCGATATATCTGGCACGTCGACAAGTGTAAAATTCAACTTGAACTTCTTTTACCGCCCCACTGGGACTGATAAACTAGCTCGCAACAATAAAACTTAGCAAATGCACTGCTTTGTTCTAGTGTTAAGTAACAGGACATACTTTTTTTGCTACGAAAAAGCTTTGTATCCAAACTATCTGAAAAGTTGAGGGAGTGGTGTGTTTTGTTATTATTATTATACACTTTTTCACTTGGAAAAATAACATCTTTACATGCTTTTATTTAGTTTCACCTGTTCCGATGTTTGTCTTTCTATTATCAAATGTTCCATACTTAATTTTACCCACTTCCTAGTCTCCGTTTGAGCTGAAATTTAAATATTACCTTGAGTTATGACAATGCAATCATTTATAAATTGGTATTATTATTTATCTTAAATGGCCGCTGTAACAAAATGGCTGTGTACATATTTACGAATAACCCACTCAATATGGGTATCAAATAAAAGTGCTGAAGTTGCAGAATATTATACGCCAAATAAAAGCTTGTTTTAAAAAGCTTTTAATTTTTTAACCTGTTTTCAGTTGTACTTGATAAGTTAGATAGCTGAAATCATGTACCTAACTTGAAGTAATAACATCGGCTAAGAGCGATTCAGACTACCGCATCTAAGGTTTCATGTAGTGTTGTGTTACGATTGGTAAATTTGAAACTAGTTGCAACTATTCCCAATATTATCTAATACTCGATCCAAATATTAACCAGTCTACATAAAAGTAGTAAATTCACGTAGTAATTGTCAGATTAGACTGCAAATTTACTGGAAAACTTCACAAACAAATAAAATTGGTACTTACAATTTTACACTATTCTTCAAACGCTTATTCCTCTTGTTATTTACCGAAAATTGTGATATGAAGATAATATTAGGTAAGAATGACGCGTACACAAAAATACGATCTTTGTTTTAGAGTAGGCCTATAATCATGCAATTATATAATAAACTAGATGGATGTAACCCACTAGTAAGTTTGGAATAGGTTACTGTAAAATGCTCGACACTTGGATCTGTTTTAGTGCGCCGCACCTCCAATTCTGTACAAATATGAAAATTTTAAATCTATATACTTCATATATATAATATTTAACCTCTTTTCCGTGTTCTGTGATATTTAACGATATAAAAACAATATGTAACTAAGAAATAACACGCAGGCGAAAGTTGAGGGTACAACCTTCTATTTCATATACTCTTGAAGGACACAAAATCGAATCGTTCCATTAACGACAGCCGGAGGCACCACCCAATGACATGACACTTAGTAAAATTTACGGTATTGCTATAGATGAAGCCGTAATACCGATAAAACATCAAATGGTAGCGATTCTACGGCCTGGCGCGCGATGCCAAAGATTGTGGTCGTAAAAAATTAATGGTCAGTAGAATTTATGTCATTTTTACGTTTCTGCTCTACGGTCGAACCGTTTGCGATTTCACTGTGAAGGTTTACTTACTTTTCGGCAAGCGCAAAAAGGTTATTTATCACATCAACATGTAAAGGTTTTGAAGGACGTTGTTTCTGGAAAGAGAGCGATTATTCTTTATGAGCAATACTTAAAAATCTACTTTGATCCTGGCACACTGAGATGCACTGGCACATTTTTCATTAAGAATATTTTTCGGCAAAGCATTGTGAAAGCAAAATAGGTAAAATATAAAAAAGAGTGATTATTAAAATTTGTAAATAAACAAATAACATCTGGAACATCTTTTTGTACCTATAAATCAGTAAAACAAATTTCTTACTTTCCCTTTGACCAGCTCAGTGGTCGCAAGCAGGTCAAAAGTCTGGCTTACCCACTAAAAACTATTTCTTTTATAACGCAAGAGTAATGAACTTTAGGGCTCTCTTAGCCCGCACCCGTCTTGAAAAGGACAGGCAGGCAAAGCCTACCTTGTAAAACCTCGGATTGGAATGGTCCTGAGTGTAGTAGTCGGACCAACCATTCACATTCTTATAGACCTATGAAATTCACCTAATGAATTCTTCTACTTATTAGATGGATTAACAAATTAAATGGACATAAATTTAATATAAGATTAAGTGACACTGATATTTGCACATAATGTCAATAAGACCGTAAAACACTAAATTCATCTCCAGTTTGAACGTGGACCACCGAACCAAACACTGATCTGGAATGACATAATCAGTCCAGAAAAGATAAAAACTCTAAATAAAGAGTATTTTATGAGGCTGAAAGAGCAACTATGTTTTGCATGATTCTGGTGGCAATTTATGATATGTCTTTTAGATTGCAGTGAAATAGACCAAAAGTAATTTAGAAGCTAGGTGGCGCAGTGGTCAGCGCGTACGTTCTGCTATAAAAAATTAAGCAACTAGCACAATGGTCGGTTATGAAATGAGTGACCAAAAAATTATTAACTCGAGCTTTTTCGTGCTACGAAAGGCAATTTCTGGAAGGAAACATTTGGTCCCGACTGCGTCGGTCGTTAATATCAAGCAATCCACCCTGGGCCCGGTGAGTTATGGTCCGTCTCTTCTATTTGATTAATTCCATCCATAAGCCTGTTCTTGACATTAACTAAAAATAAAATTAATAGGCTGATGATGATGATGATAAAAAAGGTATAGTGACCATAGTAAATTTTGTTTATGTTTTAAAAAACACATTCTAAAGTCAACCGGCTTCTCATCGTCAGTCCTTTGATCACACCAATGAATCCTGCAATAAAATGGGCATGTTTGAGCCTATTTTATTGCAGGACTCATTGGTGTGATCAAAGGACCGACGATGCGAAGCCGGGGGCTAGTTAGCTATATACTTTTTGTAATGTTCGTCTGCAGCCCAAGATTAAACCGCGAACTTTTTTACTCTATGACCCGAGGGCTGGATCAGTCTCCGACGTGTTACTGCCAGTATGCAAAGAACATGTTTACGTATGCCAATGAGTTATATTTAGAAACATTTTTAAAGAACTTATTGAACTAAATGAGATTTCATAATAATACTTTACGAGAAAAAAGAATACTTACATAATTTTACGCAAACGCAATACAGAGTTTAGGAAAATAAAACTCTAGAATGACTTTGCAGTTAAATCGTGTTCAGTAAAACATTGTTTTTAAATTCTATTTGGTGTCAAATGGCTACTATTTATAAAACGGAAATGTTTTATAATAGTCGTTTGATAAATTAAAGGCAAAGGCGTTTAGCCCACACAGCCATTTCTGGGATATTTTTTTCATAAAGAAAACAAATGTTTTTTAGGATTTTTAGCCAACAGAAAGAGATACGAATAGTATACAGAGAAGTACGTAGAATACCTGTGTTTTACGATAAAACTTACTTACTTAATTCATTTGTGTTGTTTAAATGTAAACTATCATTTTTCTATTGCCGGCATCATCTCGCACATAACATACTAACGACTGTTTGCCTCAAGTACGCCTTCTCTCATATATCAGTTTCATAACCTAAACCTCCCATAGATTTTTGGTAAGTAACCTTATCAATACAATCAGAATTCCGCGCGAAGCGTGCTTGGTCATTACACAATAGGCTACAGAAAAAAAACATGAAAATACTTTTTCAGTAAAGATATAATAAAGTTGCCGCCCAAATGACCGTAAACTTGACTTAGCACCGTTGGATATGAGAGGGCAGAATGGAGGGAAAGGGAGCGGTAGTTATTTTTTCACTCGTAACTGCATCGTTGCGTGTGTTTAGAACATTAGAGGCATTTGCCGGTTCATAATCGGTTCCAACGCCGACTGCTAGTTTGAGGTTTTGCCTTTAAACGGGTCTTGATCCAAACTGCATTGCAGTGGTTATGTATAATGCGGAGATTAGAATAAGCACAGTTCATTATTTTTGTGAATTTGTTAGCTTTCCGTCGCGACTTTACCCGGGTGGTCCCTAGGGCTAAAAAGTAGAACTAATTTATCAATTCAAGCTTAAAGTTATCCATATACTAAATTTCATCAAAATCCTAATTAAAATCGCATTTATAATGTTGGCAGGAATTCACGACCCGCTACTTTTTAATAATTAAAGCTGATAGTTCTTGTTGTAGCCACGGGAGAAAGGAGGTATTCTGAAGGACATATACCGACTAACAGCTCATATAGATTGTTCGATTGATCCGACAGGGTGTGTGTGATTTCTGTGTCTCATTTTCATTGGTAGGACATTGATTTATTTTATCTTACTAAGGAACGGTCACCGAGCAGAGCGAATTTTCTATAATGACCCGACGTTACATATCTCTCGTGCATCGTGCGCAAACTATTGCGCTCGTACAGATAACATCTAGCCAATATTGTCATCGTAAAGTAAACCTTAAAATATAAGGTTTAAATGATTACTACATAGTAGGCACATAGGTTTAATGTACGACATTCTCTCTGTTTGGCGTCTAGACTATAGCTATTATCCTGCGACTTCGCGCTATCGCCATTTTGGCTTACGTGTTTCGATTATACATAAGACTTACCCCGCATACAGGTGCTACTAAACAACGAAACTGTTACTTTAATTTTGTACTCCGTTTTGCTATTTAAAAGCTTACTAATTAAACTGCTTACAACATTGTATTTTTAACGATCAAATAAAACAAAGTAGAATAACAAATTAACACTAAACTGTTGGAGTGAAATGGAATACGTTGTAGGGTTGTAAAATTGTTTCGTATAACTAAAGTTTGTTGCTGTTACCTAACTAAAGTAGGTACTTCGTGTTATTTGATTTAAAAATAAACAGGTAAAAGGTTTTTGACATTTATAGGTATATATTTGTTGTTGGTTATGCTTCGATACAAAGTTAGAAAGTGGACTGTAGGTACAGTTTATTTTAAAACTGCTCGAGTTTCATTTGCGTAATAATAGTGAACGAACTATTCTTCGTTGTCTATTTCGCGAAGGGTATTTGTATTTTTTATCTGTTTGAATTCCTTACAAATATTTCAGATATATAATACAAAACAACACTTGGGTAACAATTAAAAATATCTGCACTAGAAATAGCCCGCTCTTCCAAATGGAATGCATAATACCGTAATTATAAAAAGATAGCAGTTTAAAATGTTTTTCGCGTAAGTTGGATAGAATGAGAAAAGATGCTGTCATATATTTATTGGAATTTCAAATATAATTATGACAAAGTATTATTATGCCAAGTATAATAGGAATCAGAGTAAGATAAGACCTCGACCTAAATTTAGATGCGTTAAACTTATTGCGCCTTATGAAAAGTTAAAAATTCAATTCGTCGTCGTCGTCGCGAATCGAGTTGGAATAACGCCCGTTTAAGCGGCGCGTACGTTTTTAAATGAATAAACAATCGACTTTTCGAATTTGGGCCAAATCTTCGTAACGAGCGAGTTGAGGAACAAATAAAGCCGCGGTTGGAACTTATTACGTGGGCAATAAATAATAAAGCGGGTACTCTCTGGGGTCGCGGCAACTTTTCATTCAAATTCCGTTGCCGTGACGACAGAGCGTTCGGTGTGACGCGCGAGTATATTTAGCTTATAGTCTAAGAGATCGTGACAAAAATGTGCAAGAGCTTATTAAAGCTTGATATTGCAGTATATTGAAATACTAAAGGTGTGATAATATTACATCACTTGGTGCTCAGTGCGAAGTTTAGGTGCTGGAACATCTGGTGGCGGAGGGGCAATTTAAAGTAAAAACACATATAAAAGGTGCTTTTTAACATGTTAAAATAATTAAAAAGTTCGTAAAAAGACCAGACTAACCAGCTCAGATTGCACTACCTTAAAACGCGGCAACTCAGCAGATCTCAGAAGTTGGTGTAAAAATGAGCTCTGAAAACGTTTCGTAATAGTTGAAAATTAATATATTAGTAAATAATTAGTAATAAGTTCATAAAAAATACTCACTTTCATTTAATGGAACAAATATATTCATTAATCCCTATAAGTTTTGTTTAGCGCCGCTGCCAATAGGTGTTCCAGCGCCGGGCGTCTGGATACTGAGTGAAGTATGACAATTCTTTTTTTCCGAGATCAGGATGCATTGTCTCTATTTTTATTATTTTTGACCGCAAAAGTCTACCTAATGAAAAAAAAATTGTAATGAAATGATGCTTATCCGTGGCGTCTTGACCTCAAAGTTTGATTTCCGAATTTGTATGGAAATATTATGTCACATAAGTCTTAATTCCATAAACAGAATACGGAAATTACGGATGCGGATACTGTAATAGTTAGAATCAAACAAAATGTTTAAAGGATATTGTAACTTTATGAGCCTTCTACATACTTCTTTTTCAATATTTATTTTTTACAATTAGTACAAATTTTTCGGTGTTTCTATCGGTTTTCGAAAAAAAAACTAATTTACTCGCCTGTAGATTTGTGGTATCATTTATTTCTAATTTCATTTTGGGGGTGTAATAAAAAATACTGCTGGAATATGTTGTTCGAAGGAAGATTTGAACCCGTTATCTGGTGTTTTACATAACCAATTAAATAAATTTCACTATTTTTGAAACTATTCAAATGGACTGACATGTTGACTGATTCCAATATTGCCATCTTTCGATCTAAGTCGGTACAGGTTACTGTTATCCGAAGTACGTGAACTTTATTTCAGAGACATTTTATAACCAATCAAAAGAAATAAGAGGGCATGCGTACCTTGTGTATACCCTTATTACTTAAATAAACTAAAAAATAAAACTTCATTTATTTAATTAGCTTGTAAAACCAACAGCTATTCAAACGTCAATTTAGCTCATGCACATTTATGTCAACGAGCTCTCCAAATAAATATGAGAGTGAGCAATATAGACTATTGCTCACTCTCATATTTATTTTGACCCTTATTTGCGTTAGCCTATTTATAGATTTAAAGCGTATTTTCATTAGAAGACCGACCTATAATGCCAAGTGTGGGAAATTGTTACAACGCATGATATAGCGCCCGCATTTCAAATTTTTAATAGGACAATAGGAATATTATTAGCGATTGATAAATATATTGTTTATTAATTTAAGTAGCTCGGTGGTGTAGTGGATAAGCGGCGTGGCTCGCGATCGCTCGGTTGTTAAACAACCTTTTCAAGAGTCGGTCACGGGGTGGGTGACCAAAAAAAAAATATCACGAGCTATTCCGTGCTTCGGAAGGCACTTTAAGTTAAAAGCACATTAAGTAATGTTGCTCCCGGCTACATTTGCAGTTAATACCCTCCAATCCATATTGGGCCAGTGAGGAGGGTCCTCCTCCTTCTTAACCATCCATAATAAAGGCCTGAGCCCCTGCAAAGGGGACTGAAAAGAGCTGATGATGATGAATAGGAACATTACTACTGCATGCGGGGAACACTTGCAGGTACTAATATTCTGATATATTAAGAAGCCTTAACTACTCTACCGATTTTAATAAAACTTGGTACATAAGACTGATTGGTGCATAGAGTGGACTTTGGGATTCGCGCGCTAACTGCGCATTGTACGTCCTCGCACTGTCTAAAAGCTATGACTCAATTGTTCCTGAATCGTACCCCCAACCAGCAGAGGGATCCGCCATGCACAGGGTAGACCGAAATGGGGGCGAACAGCGCAGCAAACGGTTTTCAGACTGCCGCCGTGCTTTGCCTTCATGGAGAAAGACATCGTAATGCAAATTTCGTGGGTATTAATTACTGCGGACGGAGCTAGGACCATAAGTTTGACATGCCTTCTAAAGCACGGAAGAATTCGAGATATTATATTTTTTAGTCACCCATCTTATGACTGGCCCTTACGAAAGTTGCTCTAACCTCCTCCCGACCACGATGTAGCCTATAACCACAATAACGGCAAAAATAATGGCAACTCTCATAATTGAATCACAACCTATTTCTACAAAGTAAGCTCATCTCATTTTCTGAAATAGAACAAGACATTAAGAGCAAATGCATATCTATAGGAAGTTGACGTATCTTTAATTGAGGAACATCAAAACTGATAAAAGCATAACATCTAACCTTGCACACTTGACAAATGATCCGTCGCGTACCAAGAAGCTTATTATATTAATATTCAAATTTCTTGGTCGCATACTTCCTTAATAAACTCGACGCAACTTCCGGCAAATTCTTTTCTCAAATAGACCGATATCAACCTCATCTTACAAAAGAGTATGACTATCTCATTCGCTCTCTTTGGCCGTTTTAATTGGATTCGGTTCATTTATTTACCAAAATATTAATACGAACAATGATTCACTAATATTCTCATCAACGAAAAGTAATTACGCGACGTGAATGGCTATTATAATTGGAAAAAAAAATTAAACACTCCCAAGTGGTAATTGAATATTTTAACAGAGCTTGCAACGGTCGTTTGAGTTCAAAATTGTCGAGCCAACTTGCTGTCGCTATGTGAGATTGAAAGTTAACAAATATTTCTTTAATTTTGAAAGATGCTGACTGGAATTAATTATTTATAATATATAGTAACAATGCTTTAACGTAAATATGATAATCAGTAAGTTTATTTATTTTTTATTATATTCGATCAATGAGGAAGTATTTAAAAAAACGAAAGCACTAAAAAAGCACCTTCACTATATGGCGACTCTAACAAAAGTTGATTTTTGCAGGAAACGAATGGACTAAAGACAGTAATTTCCGTTCCTTTTAACTAACATATTAAAAAACTGAAATTTGAAATGTTCGAAACTTAGATATCAATACAAATTCGAAAAAGTACAAATAAAATATGAGTTGTTTATTGAGTTTAGAAAACTAATTTACTTTTAAACATGAAAGAAAACCGGAAAGGTTGTCATGGAGAAATCAAGAACGTACCGTAACGACATCTAGTTTGATTTCGGGAACTAATGGTTTTTTTAAATACCTCCTCATTTTGCATTCACAATGTTGTACTGGAAAATATTCTTAATGACAAAATGCTTAAAAAATCCACTCTGTCCCTTACTGAAATTACATCATACGCGGGTGCCATAGGCTGTAATTTACGCGTATGTACAGCTAGTAGCGTATATTGATTGGCTGTAAATATATCAGTAAATCATTGCATTAATTGACACCGCTACATTCGTAACCGTAGCCTTTAATTCTGATGCGAAAACTCTGGAGCATGTTAATTTTTTAATTTTACTTTTATGACTGTTTGGCCTTTTTTTCGTCTGCATATACGCTATGCCGAGGGTTTATTATAGAAATTTTATTTTCATTAATGTTTCCAACTGATCAAAAAGCAGCAATAACCGTATGGCTTATTGGGTATGCCATATTTTACCCGCTTTATTACCAAACGTAACAGCATTGAAACAATATGAAGTAATAAAAAAGGAAATAAAATAATTACAATGTTGACATAGCAACGTCTGTATTAATTAATAGAAAAATAAAACATAATTTTAAAAAAGTATTTTTAAAAAAGAATTTTTATTTGTACGCACTAAAACGTAAATAAATAATTTCTAAAAATAACATGTATTAAAAATCAAAATTGTCTGTAGTTATGGACTTCAAAAGCTTGTAGCGTTAAAAAATGTGTATTTCCTCGTATCCAATTTCATTATTTACGTTTTAGTGCGCACAAATAAAAGAGTGTTTTTAAAACACATTTTTATCTTCTACTTTTTAGTTTTATCCCATTATGTTGTTATTCTCATAAAAATGGATCTGAATACAATGAAGTTGCATTATTTCATTGCTTAGTTCATATGACCACGTTCCAGCTCCATCTTTATCAGAGACCTTGGTCTGGAAAGCATCCAGTACCAAAGTTATCATAAAGGCGGATCTAAAGAGCCCAAACATGATGCAGTTGCGTCATTTCACCACTAAGTTCCCATGACCTTCCAACTTCATCATCATATCAGCTTACTGACTAACATTGCATTATCATCTGATTTATGTGTCTCTGCAAAATTTCAAATCTATCAGACATTGGGATGTGAGTCAAATTTGAGTTCCGAGATTTGCGCACTAACTAACATATAACAAGGCAAGTTATATAAAAGGTTGTAAAAATAATCAAAATTTAAACGTGAAAGAATTACAATAATTCTTTGGCTACTATCGTACTTAGAAATCTATCATCACTACTATTGCCTACACCGTTTCTGTCTGTCTGTATGAAAGAATTGGATAGAGTCAAAAACTAACGTATAGATTTTTAAGCTATTTTCAGCAACGGAATTGGGAAAGGCCCGTGTTTTTTATTTTTTATTTATTAAGACTCCGTGTTACTTTGGGTAAAGTATTATGGTGGCTTTTGGAGATGCACAAAACTGGGATTTCTGAACTGGGCCGATCGAGATCTGCCCGAGCATATCACGTTATGCCGCCATGTTTTGATTTGGCACTCTATCATCCGCTATATCGTTCAAGGCTCAACATTTGACAATTTGCCCGACTAAACTCAGGCCAATAAATTTTCTATGATGACCAAAGTACTATGTAACCAGAGATCGGCAACAGCCCAGGTTTTCCCCTACCGCCCATCACTGTATTAAGCAAATAAAATTAAGTTTCAATAATAATTATTTATTTCAACAATAAAAATCGGACAAATCGTCAAATACGTTGCTGTCGTCGATCTGCAAAATTTTTATTTATTTATTCGAGCAACCAACAAGGTCAAACACTGTACTGTACATGCAAATATATTAATAATTAATAACAAAGACAATGTGCTGTTTTAATTAAAGGTTACCACGACATGCCTATGAAAATGTAACCTGGAAACCCGTGGCCCCAACAATAAACAAGCTTAAATGTAATTACAGCGTAACATAATTTTTGATCGGACCAATCGTGATTTTCCTGGCCAAACCAAGAAATGGCGGCATATCGTCATATGCCCGGGCCATATCGCGATCGGTCCAATTCAACGATTGGCCCAGACATAGATACGTTGATAAACAATTTCATCATCATCATATCATTACTGTTAGATTAATATTAAAATTGCACTGGCTGTATATACAGCCTACATATACAGCCGATTTATTTATGTTTAAATAACATTTAAACAATAATAAATTGGAGCAGCAACATTTTTATTCTATCTGTCTCTCTCTTTTTCCGTGTTGACATTTTGGTGCATAAAATAAAGAGCCCATAATCCGAAGAATCACCAGTCTATTAATGTCCACAAGTGCTAGGGTTCAGGCCTTCCCTATGGATGGAATCGAATCAAATCGAATAGAAAAAATGGATCACAACCCAGCACGTGGGCCCAATGCTGATTGGTGGGTGTTAATGACAGCAAATGCAGTCGGGACCAACGTTTTACGTACCTTCCGAAACACGTAGGAGGTCGAGATAATAAATCTTTGATCACCCATCCTATGACTGGCCTTTTCGAAAATTCAGACCGAACGCGCTAACCATCGACCTTCTCCATTACTATCAGATAAACTTATTTAGTTTCTTAAAATTATTTACTTATTCAAATGCAACACAATAGCATAAAAACTATTTAATTAAACAAAAAGAATATCCAGATGCAACAAACCACAAAACAAACTCGACTAGCGAAAAAAAGCTCTCATCAGCTAAAAGCTTGGCTATCCTCTAAAGCACTAATTAGTGCCTCATTTGAAATATGAATATTGCAAGACGAGTGAAAAATGTTGTCGAAGCATTATCAAAATGGCTACCAGCGATTTATGTTATGACAGGAATGAGTTAGAAAATAATTCATTGCAGTATTGCGTGCTCTTGGCCAAATAATAGTTTTGATTACTAGTGGGTTCTGTAGGACAGACTGTAGAGATGTTTCATGGTTAACAACATTATATTAATAAATAATCTTTGTATGTTGTATATTCTGGAATTTAAAAAAAAATGTTAAAGAATAAAACTTCTAATAAGCTGCCAATAAGTTACACTAATTCATTGGGAAAATCTGTAAAAATAATGTTAAAGCAATGACTAAATACTTATATAATAGATATGTCGCAGCCAACTGATTAAAACAGCCGTGCAATTGGGCGGCTAGCCATTTAAATTAATGGCGTCATTCAATTGCACGCCTAATTTTCTAGTTGAACCATTGTGACGATTAGACGGTTCAACAAGCCGCCAAAATGTTAATTTAGTTTTATTATCTATTAAAAATAATAACTCAAAATTTTTAATGTACCACGTGACCTACAGGACCGAAATAACTTCGTTGTTTATTATTTTATGTTGTTACCTACTATTTTAGCACCAAATTTCGAAATCGTAATTAACATACATAAACAATCGGCAGTTAAATACAATGCTTACTCTCATTTTGATTGATGGCGTTGTGGCCGTCTGAATCGCGGTATATCTTGTCTTTCTATGTGTTGTGAAGTTTAAGCTTAACCCTCTTGCATAATGGGTGTGTGCGTTACCTGTATTGGATCGGATCAAATGAACCATTATCAACCAGTCGCAAATAAGCAGTTTGTTATTATCTTTTTGATCAGTCCTGTGTCTGTATTGTAGAACATAGCGTTTATCTACTCGGTTGATTGAAAGCCAGCCCGTTAATTGAATGAGGCTATTTAATTTAAAGGGCAAGCTGCCCAACTGTTCAGCTGATTATACCAATCGGCTGCGACAGATATTAACAAATAAATTATATAAAACAAAGTGTCCATATAATTGTTTTCTCAACACGACTAACTTAAAAAAATTACAAGATTTTTCCACAAATTAACGGAGAATTCATGAAAAAATGGACTTTTCTACATTGTTATTCACCAATTTGATGATGTATTTTTTTTGTTTAAAAGAATATATTTATAAAGGTTGTTTCATTAACATTTTATTGTAATAGGATCAGTAATTTTGTTAGTTTTTAAGATATCCACCTTCTTTGTTTCTAAGAATTACATTTGCAGTTTTATTTTGAAGTCGGATTTTATTAGTGTATGGCTAGAGAGCGATACCCGCTATTTATTACTGAGAAAAACACTCCTAATAGTTCCCTTAAGATGCGTACAAAGCTAAGTGACAGCTACACTATTATATTTAATAATGTTTCTAAAAAATATCATATTAACAAATACAAAAATTACAGACGTCCCATGCACCATCAATGAAGTAGCACATAGTGCATTCCCTGAAATGGCGCTCACTCGTAAAAATGAAAAATGTCCTCTGATAAATGCAAAAAAGTGCAGCTAAAATTTATGTGACGAAACACGCTCGCAGCGATGCGATGTGTTTTTTTTTTATTTCAATTCGACGTATCCTGTCTGTTGTATCTATTTGAATATTATGCGAGAGTTTCATACGTTTGCTTTACAGATTTTCAGTGATGTTTTTGAGTTTTACAACCTGTCAATAAAATTGACAATTTAATATTTACAATAAGTTGATCTGAGTTTTCACCAACTTTGAAAAGACGAACATTCATAGCTATAATTTAGGTAATAAGGAACGATTGTGTTTGCCTAGAGCAAGGGTCGGTAAAGCTACAAAAACAAGGCTTGTATAATAAAATTATAGTGTATAATAAGGAGTTTATTATACATTATAATTTTATTATGTAATGATGTAACAAAAATGAATGATATCGAATTCAAAAGAACGATAAAAAAAATATTTTTCAGCATACTCATTAAATGAAAATATGTCTATGCGCTTGAATGAATATTCATTCCTATATAAAGATGGGTAAGATAGGAAATTGGCTAGATCTCTGTCGTAGATGACAAGATATAAGAATCATTAATAACATAAAATTATATGTTACCTATATGTTTGGCTCTTTTATATAATGTAATTTGTAATAATAATATATAATTTAATTCGAAATTTTGAAATTTAATTGACTAACAGCCATTAAACTCCATTAAAATACTACCATTAGTTAAAAGCGACATTACCCATACAAATTTCACATTCATTAGACCTTAAAGGCGTCATTAAACCTTAATGGACGTTTGTGCAACTGACCGTATGTGATATAATTGATTATCAAGAACTGTTAAAATAACCTGCTTGACATTCTTAAAATACTTAATTTCTTTGACATTCCTATAATGATTTGGCTTGCATGATTAAATTTGAAATTTTTAGTGTATACGACTTGCTGAGTGTAACTTGAGTTATATGGCCAATAAATAATTTGAATCGGTACCACTCTACACTTGTTATGCCCCTCCATAGAGTAACCTCAGGATTATTAGAGTAATATCAACTACTTGGTATCTGTTATTAGACGTTACAGCGCCAACTAATAAGCAGTATTTGTTAGACTTTATAGTGCTAACCATCATAATCGGGCCTTTTTTGTCCCCACTGCAGGGGGTCAGGCCTTCTTTATCGATGATTAAGGATTGAGGAGCTCCACGATGGTGCCAACCACTAGCAAGTTAACTTTAAACCTTACAGTGCCAATCAATGGTTGGCTAATCGGTTCAATTACTCCGTAGTTGTATTAAGTTGTACCTTGTACCTTGTAGTGCCAACTAATCAGAGATTTTAGTTAGACCTTAAAGTACCGACAAATCTATAGTTGCCGTTAGACCTAAATTCCAACCACTATTCCTTCCATAAATATGGGTGTGGAAGTTGTTAAATATCGTACTTCCGAAATCATTACAGTAACTTACGCAAAGTAACTTTTGATGTTTTTTTTTATTTTAGCATTTATTAAATTAAGAAAGTACAAAGACCGTTTAATGGAAAAAAATTATATATAGAAAATGTATTCCGCAAAATTAAATCACACCGTTAATTCAGGTTGAAACATCTAGTGCTTCCCAACACCAAGAACCTATTAGCACCACTTAAACAGAAGCCTAACGCAAACATCGTATTGCGAGTCCTTAATTAATAAATGGGTAAACTCTTGGTGTAATTAATTCGGCGTAGGTGAGCCGTCACTTAGCACGCCAGACTGATTGTGGTCACGTTTCATTTGTCATTTAACCTTATCTTGTTTAATTTATGTTTCGTGTGTATTTTTGAACGGTCCTAATATTAACAAGAGATAGCTTCGTCAGTATAATAAATATCTTATGTCATAGCAGCATGTTAATATTACACAGGTTTACACATTTGCAAGTTTGTGGATAATGTATGGACTAATTTAACTAATATTTTGTATACTGGAGATTAACGAAAGTATAATGAAATGAGAATATTACAGATATTAATTAAAGTGAAATCTGTTGTTCTAAACCGTGTTAACATGTATATGATTATCGCACGATGTTAAAAATAGTTGATTTAGTATTATTAACATTTTATATATACCTTTAATTTTAAAGGAAATAAAACTTTTTGTATGTACGCACAATTTTGCTTGTAAGCATCGTATATATTATTTATCACTACTTGAAATCTAGAAACAAACCTATAAATTGGAATTGTTGAATAACATTTAAAGCAAATTAAAAAATACGGTTAAAGTACCGTCAAAATAACATAATAATAATTTGTTTTCTCTTCACAAAGCTTTTGACTTTAATAATATGCTTAGTATAATCATAAACATTGTAGGAAATTGACTTCTAAAATAGGCTATAATTTGCTTGTATTTTAGATAATCCGGCCCCTACCTTCAACAGTTATTTCTCTACAAATTTAATTTATCTTATACATATGAATAGTTAAAATTTTGTTAAAGATAAAGAAAAAATGTATGTATCGTTAAACTTTTACCTTACGAAGCATCTCCTCTAGCGAGTCCATATCTGCGGAGGCGGGCTCCCCGCCCGCGCTTCCGTTCACACCGTTATTGTTGTTCGTCATAGGTGAGCCGCACCTCACGTCTCAATACACCGAACATGAGAATCACACTCACAGAAACACACCACAACAATCAAAATACTATAATTTATCACATTCACTAAAATTCACTAATATAAAACTACTAATATTAAATATTTTAGATATAGAGGACACTGCTCCACTTATTAAATATTTGACTAGAAAATGTTAGTTTGGAATTTCATTGACTAGAATGTTATGAAGATAAATATCTGAAAAATTGATTTGACTTTATCATTAATGTGCTACTGTTTGCTTATATCGACTTTTAAAATTACATTAGTTATCCCATTTAAGGGTTCCGTAGCCAAGGGGTAAAACGGGAATCCTATTACTAAGACTTCGCTGTTTGTCTGTCACCAGGCTGTATATCATGAACCGTGAACGTTAGATATTGACGACGATAGTTGAAATTTTTACAGATAATGTATTTCTGTTGCCGCTTTAACAAAAAATAAACAGAATAAGATACATATTTAAGGAAGCTCCCATATAACAAAAGTGATTTTTTTGCTCTTTTTCGGTACAGAACCCTTCATGCGAGAGTCCGACTCGCAATTTTTATTGCGCCTTTAAATAAAAATTGTACTAAGGTCTGTGTGAAGTCATGACTGTGGGATTTTTGAACTCTGTAAGATATGAATTTGTTTTTAACGCAGTGCAGTTAACTAGAAATATAAAGAGAGAAAACCAAGTTATCTCAAGCGTTATCTATTATGCAATTCTTACGGTCAGTTGCACAAACGTCCATTATGATTTAATGACGCCTTAAAGTTTTAATGAATGTCAAATTTGTGTGGGTAATGTCGCTTTAAACTACTTCTTTAATGAACGTTTGTGCAACTGGTTGTTAGTGACCTAATAAGAAAACACACTGAATGAATATGAGGTTGAACTCGTTCAGCAGACTGATTTGATTCACAAATAGGGTTAACATATTCGGTGACCGAACATTGGACGTGTTTACACTTATTGAGTATTCGGTCAAGTGCATTGTCCCAACACTATTCATGTATTAAAAGCATAAACTCAACTTGCTTCTGACATAACAGTAACAATCTTAGGCTGGGTCGCACTATAATTGGACGCTGGTAAGCAATAATATTTCAACCCACACAGACATTTTAAAATGGCGTCTAACGATTTATTAATGATTTTTTTTTTATGATAATTCATTTGTTTTTTCCAAACTTATTTCGTTCATGAAAGCCCTTTTGCTAAAGTTAAGTACGGAAGATTATAAGAATAGATCGAAATTTCCGAAAGCAACTTTTTATGGTTTCACGGATTATATGGTTACACTGCTTATCAGTGTCCAATTGTAGAGTTTAGGTTAAATTCGACGATTATTGCCACGCGACTTTAACACTGACTGCGGCATACGTTGCACCATGCAATTACTTAGCACTAATAAAAGTTATCAGGGTTTCAAATCAAATAAGACCTTATTTATCTAATTGTAACCTACAATTGACGAATCTAACAGGGCGCTTTTAATTTAATACACAATTACTTTAACCAGTGAATCGGTTATAGCTTAAAGTCAAAAGTTTTGACGTAATCTAATAATTTCCAAATGGTTGCTCATTTTTCGCTTGGGCGGTACTTTAACATGTTTGTTAGCAACTAACCCTAAAAAGAAGTTTATATCAAATTGCCTAGGATAAGTAAATTAATCATGTTTATATAACAGATAATATAATGGAAGATCTCTGAAGCATCCATTGTTCTAAGTAACCTCAGCTATTTGTTTATCGAAGTTGAACTGTGCAAACTCTGATAGTAGAAGGTATAGGGGACTATGCGTGACTCTGCATACATTTCGTCGAAACCCCTCTGTAAACAGAAGATTCTTATTATAAAATATTATGAGAATTCCTACTTTATAAAGTCCGAATTTACTATACCACGTAGACACAAATTAGGCGTTAAAAACATATAGAAAAACAGATAAATTGCCGAGACAGATTAGCTGAACAGTAAAATATAAAATATTATAGGCTTGATTGTAATCTTTAGATAAGAAACAGAGATAAATTCTTATTTTTTTCAGTTTATAGTTATATAGACATTATTTGTTTATTTGAACTTCAAAATGATTTTTCTAAATGTTACGAAAAGAATTTATACATATATTTGTAATTATCATACTAATGCCTGTTTTTACTAAACTTTGAAGAATATTTAGGAATCGTATTCGTGAAAGTGTAACAAACATACACACATCCATCATTACAGACATTTATAATATGAGTAGGACCACTATACGATACTAGTGTATTTAAACGAAAATGACACGCCAATTGCGTACAATAAACTTATTTGTATAAAGAACACTTTTATTTCACACCAAATCCTTCAAATCTCATTTTTCTATATTGTCAAAAGTCAAAACAAGATTTAACTATAATCATTAGCTCATAAACTACTTAACTGACAACAACAATACATAAAACGAAACATATGAATTTTCCAGAACGTACGGTTCCACTTTATCATTTATATGGAATAACAATATTTGGAACGGAAACATTCGTCGCTCGAACTGAACCATCGATACAGCAATCGTGGAAAGATTCTATCGGTTACTAAATAGGGATCAAAACAGAACAACCAGCCAGTGTGTAGCGCGTTGCCAATCGGTGTGTACCGACTTCGGCAAACATAATCTCCTAAAGTGAGTCGAGCAACCGTCGAATTTTAATTAAATTTCAGATTCTAACGAATGCGGCACTGCTCATATAGACGATTGCTGATGGATTACTGTTGTAGGCAACTTTCAGGCATACGAAGTGTCGAGAGAGTTTAATTGAAACCAATACTCAATACGTTGGAGTTTATCTATCGGGATGGAGATTACAACTTGGATTGTTTGTGTTAAACATCTTCAGGATCTAGTCGGCGCAGTGTTTGGTTCGTTTACCTACTTTCCCAAGGGTCGGACATCGGATGGATGACTAAAATATTACCATATACTCTGTGCTTCACTTGGAGGATAAAAGTAAAAGTTCATGTGTCAGCACGCACGCACCGGCCGCACGACTCGCAACGGATTGCATTAAAAATTTATGACGTCATCAGCGTATTTCCGACGTCAAAAGTGACAGTCGCGTTTTTGATAGAAGCATCTATAAAAAATGTTACTGCAGTGGATGTTTGACATCGACAAATTCGTGCAATGCGTTACGTGACGTGCGGCCGGTGCGTGCGTGCCGAGGCAGTGGATGAGCACCTTAAGCCGTTGTTCTGGGCTACATCTGCTGTTAATATCCGCATATCTGCACTAGGTATACTCGGTATACTAAACATGTCTGTATCTGCACTTTAGAGAAGGCTAATAGGCCGATGTTGATATTTGAAACATTATTACAGCATTTCAAAAGATAGATATTTTTTTATATGGAAATTTTATGTGGGCAAGATCGTGAACTAGCGTCAAATGTAATTCATTTCATATTGGGCATATAGCTCGGTGGCGTAGTTGATAAGCGTCGCGGCCCGCACTCTTCGTCGTTAAGCAACTTTCGCAAGGGTCGGTCACAGGATGGGTGACTAAAAAATTATTATCTCGAGCTACTCCGTGCTTTGGAAGGCACGTTGCGCCGTTATTTCCGACTGCATTTGCAGTCGTTAATACCCTCCAATCCGCATTGGGACAGCGTGGAGGGTCATAGCCCATCCTCCTTAATCCTCCATAAGGAAAGCCTGAGCCCCTGCAGTGGGGACGTAAAAGGGCTGGTGATGATGGGCACAAAAAACATACGTTTACTCGTTTGCTCTCAGCATTAATGGATTGGCCATCAAGTATAGTTAAAGCTAATCAATATCAGAGGAGCTCTCACTTTCTTATCTGGGTTTGTGTCGCGAGTCTCCCTTTATAAACTTTTAATAGAATCGTAGTAAGAAATAAAAAAGCAATAAATAAAATAACTTTTTGAAATTTAGCTTGAATAAATAATTACAATAATGAGGTTCTAATAAATGATACTGTTAGATCGCAGCTAGCAAAGGATCCGTAAGGTCTAGAAATGTAATTATCTGTTAAATACACTATAACCAGCACAAAAGTAAATTTGTTAATGAGCAGTATAGTAGTTAGTAGTAGAATATAAGATATAATTAGATAAGGCTATTTCCGCACCGAACGTGATAATCAACTGAAAGTGTTTTGAGCGAATTGCAAATTCAAATGAGATTGCAGTCTATTAAAGAGATTAAGCATAACAAAAATTTTCGTTTCTGTCTAGCTACCCGAGGAAACAAAGCTTAGTTCATTTAGTATTGCTATTTATAAGAAGCAAGATGATGCTTCTTAAAAATAGCAATGCTAACTAGAGTTGGTTAAATTAGCGCTTAGCTTGTGAATTTAACACGCTAATCGTACTTGACGCTTAACGTGTTAAGTACCTATGTACACGTTCAGGCGTTAAAAATTTAGCGTGTTACCGCTCAACGATCATTAGCGCCCGAGGCCGAACGGGCAGTATTCGCGTGGACGCGAACGCTAATGGACGCGTGAACGATTTATTCTCGCAGTACGATATATTCTAGTAGCATATTAAATTGTTTAGATTAAATTGTGATTCAGTGAGTAAAATTATACTTTATGTTATATAAAAAATTTAAAAGCTTTTAATAGGGATGATGACTAATTTTTGTTTGTCCGTCAGGTAGAGTGTTAAAAAATATTAAACACGTATTTTTAATTTTTTTCGTAATCATAAAATTACGGCATTACATGGAGTTGAAATTTCACATGACCTCACGTTATGGTATGTTTTCTACTCAACTGTGACGTAGCGAACCCCCACTCCTCAAATTTAATGCCTGTTATCTAAGCTATTTCTTGTTAAATTGAAGTAAAAAAAAATACGTATCTAATATTTTTCTATTATCTGACTGACGGACTTAATAGAATTGCATTTTTTATACCCAGTCATCATCCCTATTGTAAAGAAATATTAAATTAAGCATATTTTACTAGGTGTACATAGTTCATTTATTTCACATGTATTAGAATAAAATATTAGAGTACTGCTTGATTTAATGCGTTTGTCGCGCACCCTTTTTTATTATGTACTTAGCGCGTTAATAAATTAACGCATAAAATAATTATATAACAGAATAATTTTTCATAGCATTAAATTTTAGCGTGTTAATGTATTTTAGTGGTTTTGAACAACTCTGATGCTAACTGAACTAAGCAATGATAGACAAGAATAGCGTACTTTGGGATGGTAATCTTTAAATATTAAAATTCGAATATATGTGCTGCTATTTTAAAAGGTTAACTATTCAATCCTCACCAGCATTTAAATCAAGGTTATTAAAATTGTGGTTTTTTGGAATTTATTTTTCAATATATTTGAAAAAGGTTTTACTTAAAAAAATCTTGCTTAAGACCCACAATAAAAAAAGCCACAGTAAAACTCAAATAGTTTAAGAAATCAGGTCTCACGTTTAATAAAGACAGTCACAGGTGCCAAAGAGTTTTCCTTCGCCATTTTGTGAAATGTAAACGATCCTTTGCGTTCGAAATATAAACACAATTATCGTACTCACTCTAGCGATATCAGCATAGGACCGACTGGGGCTAATACGGCAAAATAACATATTGAAAATCTCAGATCAAACAAAAAAGTGTAACAACACGTCGTACGAAGCACGTTGTTATATTCCCTAAAATATGATTGAAGCGAAGGCTGGCTCATGTGGCATTTTTGTGAATCCTGCTTTGAGTTGCCTTAAAATTTATATCAATTTAAATAATACCGATACGTTAAGATTTGCAAAGTTTTCACGTCTATTCTTCTTCTCAGCTTAAAGATGCCCTGAATGAATGAAAAAAAAAAACATATTGATATATTTAAAGGTAATTTCAATAAGCTTATTTGAAATATGTTGTGCTTACATGTGATATGGGTTAACCTCAGATGACGAATACATCGAATAACGTTTGATGCAGAAATGGTTTTAAAGCCTTATTCTACGTTTCTTCATAAAAACAAGTCAATCCAAGTTAGTTATTTAGTACGATTAAATAATTCAGCAGTGGTATTAAGTAATAAAGTCAATTCATCTAGAGATACAATCAATTGAAAACTTACTTCATAAGGTAATGAAGCTTTTATTTCATTATCTATGCTGTTACAACGCTGTGCTCGTATGTTGTAATGGAATAGATCTTTAAACAGCGAGTGAAATCACAGGGCACATCTAGTGAATAAGGTACCTAATAACCAACACATCTCGGAGCACGTACCATCCTGGCTATAGAGTAATTTGATGCGTTCCTTTGAACTAGATATGCTAATGTCAGCTCCACCGTTTATGATGTAGATTGCGTTACGCTCAGGGGACGGTCGTGACCTTATCAGCTAGATACAACTAGCACATTTCTCGCTGTTTGATACAAAGTGAAATAAAATGGCTTTTAGAGTCAGATGGATGTTCAGATAAAATTATTCTAGGAGATGGGAGCGCTTGGTTCTTGAATTAAATAAATGAAAGAGCGCGAGGAAGAGATATTCTCTTTAGATCTTCTTTTGTATTTCTTTCTTTTCCTAAGAATTATAATCATTGATAACGTTAAGCAATAAAATATTAAGATAAGCAATAAAATGATTTAATTTTTTCCTTTAAGATTTCTTTAAGTAAATATTTTAATTTTTTGTTGCATTAAGACAGAGAAGAAGAGATATAGTTGCTTTTTGTAGTTTCAATGATGTATTAAAAAGTTTAGATGGGTTATCTGCGCACAACATTGACAGCAAAACAGCAAGGCAGTCGCCCAAGTTTCACTTTAGTTACGTTTCAGTATGCGTTGTGGCTAATATCATTTTCACTCGTAATTTTCTGTGAAAAGTTGTAGAAATAACGCCTCTTGCATGTTTAAATAATGCACAAATTACACATTGACAATGAGAAAAGCAAAAAAGAGAACATTTCATGCGTAAGTACTGTTCTCACCCTTTTTGATTTTAGTAAAAATCATAACAAGTTATTGAATGCGGCCGTTTTTAGTGCATCGTTTTATATGAGCATGCAGCATTTGGCACGTAAAACTTTGCAAGTATGTTTATGCTGAAGATTCTGATAGGAAGATAACTACTTTTGATATATTCGCGCCCTTTGTGGTTGTATTATATACTGTTATGCTACCACAATAAAATTTACACTGTTTTAAAACGCAATAATGTACGGGTACGACGGTAATAATAATACAAAATTATTTTTTTTGTTTTCATAGTAGTTTTGTTAACTGGCCATTAAAACGGACTATGTAAATAGGTTTAATACCTTTTTATTTGTTTGAGTCTTAGATATGTGTCAGGTCGCTCTTGTTGTTTATATTATTAAGGTAAATAAAAGTAAAATTACATAAAACTTACAGCAACATTACGAGTCATAGGTACCGAAAACGATCAAGTGCACTTAAGTTATTGTTTGTTTTACTTCATGGCATTTGACGTCCATTGGAGTTACCGTAAAGTACGTGCGTCATTGTCACGTGCCGATATGTGCCCAAGAAAGTCATCGCTAAAATTAAAATGTTTTCCAATGATTACCCGATATAGCATTCCTTGCTATAACTCTAGCAATGTCTATTAAGAAAGAGACGAAATTTTTATAATTGACATGGTTAGAAAAACTCAAAAAGATATTGAACATATTTCCATAATCGGCATGCCAGTTCTGCCAATGCATATTACGTAATAATTATATTTCAATAAAATCTTAGTTACTTGTATTTTGCCAATTTTCCAATATCATTAGTTTTTTCAATAAAATAAGTGCTGTTTTCCTCACAAATCAATGATGACAGTTATATAATAATATTTATTAAAACTTCTTTACACAAATAAGTGGCAGACTCAATGCTAGTAAATATTCTCTAACGCTACAAAAAATTCAATAAACTCAATCTAGATACATATACAATGAAAAAAAGATCGAAATAGAATTGTATATAATGGAATATACATAACAAACATATCATAAATAAATATATAATTAAATAAATATAAAAATGTCAGATTAATTACAAGCGGTTGGAGAATTCAGAAGCTTTTCACGTGACAATTATTTGAAAGTTAATTTATTAGGGACAATTTTATATTGGACTTCAGGTGTCGCCATCTCTGAGGTCTTAAATAAACTTTTCTATATTGTGTTGGGTCTGGGTGTTGTGTTACTTTAGTTGTCGCAGATACTCCATAATACGGGGGCTTTGACTACTCATCTTGGAATCTGAACAATGTATGTGATTATAATTATATGTAATCGGGTCTTGTTCGTGCATTTTTTTACCTCGACGTTTACATATAAGTAAGACCCGATTACATATAATTATAATGTATACAAATCGTGTGAGTTTAAAAATATTAATGTATGTGATATTGTGTAATATTTATTCTGTAAAAATCCAAACCGGAATTCGAATCCACTCAGGAGTCTAAATTCACTTCAAAATGCGGCATTCGCTCAATCTTGAATTGGTAATAACCTTTCGTTACATAAGTGAAGTGAGTTCCAAAATGACATAGAAATAGAATATCTGAGACACGTATATTCAATCAATTTTGTTTTGTATTTTAATACAAAAAAATGGAATTCGAATTCAGGTAAGATTTATCTATGTATGGATTTTTACAGAATGGCAGGGCTGGTTTGTTGACCAATTCATAACAATAGGAAAGAAAATTACTGATATAAGTTTTAAGTTTTTTACTAGCCAACGTGGCGGTATCTGCATTGTAGGTATGGTTTAATTTCCCATGCGATTTTGCAGTGAACGAAGGTTCAATGTATCGCGACGAGGAATGTCATACCCATACTTTTCTTTAATCTAACTCGAGATTGATAAGATTTTTTTAAAGAATTTTAGCGTCCTTTTTTTAATATTATTATGAATGGATGAGTTACTCCAACGTTTATTTTATCATCATTAACAGCCTATTAAACCCCCTCTGCTGGGGCTCAGGAATTCCCTATGCATAAACCAAATCGAATAGGGAGAAAGATCTATGATCAACCACTCGGGTCCAGTGAGGATTAGTAGGTATTAACGACTGCAGATACTGTAGGGACCAGCGGCTTAACTTGCCTTCCGAAGCACGGAGGAGTTCGAGATAATAAATTTTTGGTCGCCCATCCGATGACCAGCCATCGTGAAAGTTGCTTAACAACCGTATTCACTGCGCCATCGACCTTCTGTCTGTTTATTTCATGTCTGATGGAAAATACGTAAAGTTAACTCTCCACCTATTAATTCGGCATATTAGATATAAAAGAAGTCTGTTTTATTATTTTTTCGTAGGTATCCATTGCATTACATAAAAAAATCACTAAAGCGCCATCTTGGACCATCAAAGATAAACCTCAAAGTAAGCACTTTACTAATGTTAGAAAATTATAAAAATAAATTTTATCAACTCACACAAAAATAAGTCAGGTTTTGCAACACTTTTTAATAAGCCAAGACAAAAACCAGCTTCAGAATAACCAACACAAAATTAATTTTATGCATAATTGAATGACTACATGTCTATTTCTTTAACAATTCAATGTAAAGTCGTTTAATACAGCCGGTATACTTAAAACAACGCATTAACCCAGATGTTCATTCAAATTTATCATCCCACACAAAAATTGCAGTAATACGTAACCGCTTAATAGGGAAATGGTACTAACGAACAATAGATAGTTATGTAACCTTCTTAGGTGGTACAATGTCATAGGAATGGCAATGAACTTTGTATAGATATAAAAAAATATTCTTTCCATGTCACTGAAACCGGGTGCCGAACATCTGTTTTAAAAGGGATTAGGGTTGTCAAACTAATTACAAAAACCTATAGACCTTAATTATTGATAACACAAGATAATTGTTAGAATTCTGATCATCACTCTCTAAACTCAAATAAGAACTTTCACACATTATAAAAACATATATAATTATCTTCATGCTTACTATAATATGACAAGTTTACTTTTTCGGAATTCAAGACTCAATTTGACAGATTTAGATTTAACTAAATCAAACATACAAAATTAATTACTGCAAAACAATTGCCACACTTCTAATAAAACAAAAATACTGAGAATAAATAAGAAAAGAAAAAAATCCTCACCAATTAATGATTACGTAAGGCCGGCAATATTTAAATTCTGCCTAAATCTGTAATCCAAACGGAAAAATCGATTTGTCAGCGTGCCAGCCCTACAGATTTGGCCTCCGTCCACGCGCTATAAGGTAGACACACCAAGTACGGAGTTCATTCATCGTACACCCACCTTCAACTTGCTCAACAACGCAAGGCCGCGTCTACTCTCGCCTCTTGCCATTCTATACAGCACACCACTCAAGTTACGTAATCAAGTCACTATTATTGTCACATTAGAACGCAAACGTAAAAGCATAGTTGAATGAAGAAATACATTCTTAATATAGCGATTTAATGAATGTGCAAATTCGAATGCTTATAATGGATGGACGTTATTACTCGCAACGAGAGTTAATTGGAACGTTTGATGGTACGAGAAAGAGTGGAGGACCAGCGTTCTCGAGGTCGATCACCCACAAGATGGACAGATCTGATAAAAACATCAATGATCTTTTCCTTATTGAGTGTATACGTTGTGCTACAAATAGAGATAAACGTAGATGGAGAAGTCTCCAAAACCCACAACAAACCAACCAGATGATCCATAACAACAACCATTCTGCCAGGATTGAACGACTGAGAAGAACTAATTAACAATGACCTAATGGTATCTAGAACATAAAGATAAAATTTTAAGAGCTCGCGAATTTTTGGTCAGTTACCCTTTGACCGGCCCTTGCAAGATCAGCTATACCTCCCTCCACATTGCATACACAATGCACATAACGCGCTAACTAATGCACTATTCAGCTCGTTAATCATAATGGTTTGCTATTGATTACAATTTTACGTTATGTTTCACCCAATATGCCAATCTTCGTCTTTTTATGTCTTTGGCTTTATCATCATCAGCCCTTTTACGTCTCCAATGTAGGGGCTTAGGCCTTCCTTATCGATGGTTAAGGAGAATAGGACCATGACCTCCACATTGGCCCAATGCGGATAAGAGGATATTAAAATCTGCAAATGCAGCCGGGACCAACAGCCTATGAAGCATAGTGTGGCTCGAGATAATAAATTTCGTCTTCATTAATGTAATCGCATCATATACGATAACATCGTAACTAGTTAGGCCAACGCTTTTTTCTTTAGAATATGGTCGTACAAATTACAAATATCCCCCTTTTAGTTTTAACTGTGGCAGGGGTCATATAACGTTTTTCTCTTGAGCGTCTTTTTTTCCAATGAAGAAACTTTATATCAAGTTCTCAGAGAAGTTTGTAACTAAAATTTTGTTTGCCCAGTTTTCAAGACATTGAATTTCAACCAAAATTTTTAACAAGACAGTCTATCCAGATAACGAAGATGTTTTTAATAATGGCTTTAAGGCGAGTAATCATCGACATAATGATATCTTCACTGCTGAAGCCTCCCTTAAGAACAGAATCAAATAGGCGAGTAAGTAACCTAGTCAACTCTTTTCGATTTCCATTTAGATATACGGTGAGAAATAAGCTTTTTTATACATCCTCGGGTCTCAACACCTGTGATTTACTGATAAGTACAGAATAATAAATATAACAAGCATACTTGGATGCCTATTTAGGATATCAAATGCAAGATACAGAACCACTCACACCGAGGACCTTAGAATAGTTAATTTTCTAGATCAGGCTTCAAATAGCGAATACAGAACTCGATCACGTTCAAATCAATATACTTGTACTTGAGTTTAACTAAATCTTAAAATAAAAATGTTACTTAACATTACCAAAGTTAAAAGAACCTAATATAAGATTTTAATAATTCTCTAAGACAAGGAAATATACAAACATACATATGATGACAAAAGCTAACGCACAGAGCGTAGTACGGGAGAAACATAGACAAAAAATGTCCAATCCTACACCATTTTAAAAGCAAATAATATCTAATTTCTGCTCAAATTCTTTGTCACGATAAATTTCAATCGATAACAATATAATTTATTCGTCAATATTAACTCAATACCGTGTTGACAATCTCCAGAACAGTAACACTATTGGGTCTAACACGTTCCGTATAACAACGTTATTATTATCAAACCGTGGTCAATTACAACTGTTTAGCAGTCGACAGGTACACGCGTCACATCCGCCGCGAATGACTTGCATCACTAATCATGTTCCTCGCAATAAAACAAATACACAGAAGGTGCAAATATTAACAAATCATTTATTTACGAAACATAAATACGTTTTAAAATATGTACTTGCAAAATAAGCACTAATGATATTCAGGAAACATGCGAGTTAGACTTAGTGTGTTTTTCGTATTGGTAAAGGGATATAATTTGTGCATTTACCTTATTTTTTTTTTAAACCAATAGTTTTTAAACGAAACAATGAACAATATTTACACAAACATTACTCTTCTCTTTAATGAAAAGAATTGGATATTTTTTCTTAAAAATACTTACATTTTTTATAATTTCAAATAATATACTTGAACAAAGTTCCCGCTGCCTACACGCTGACATGTTTTAAAATAAACAACACTTTAAATGCGATTTTCATCAATTTACACGCGGGCGAAACCGCTGGCCAAGGGCTAGTTGTAATGTGAAACAGTTTAGAATATTATGAATTTATAGGGTGATTGTCTAGTGGTTGTAGTGTGTTAACCGCGAAATGGATCGATGCGGAATTTGGCACAGATTCAATATGTTTATTGTAAACGACATTTTCGAACTAACACTTGAATGCAATATAAACCTTAAAGTTTGGAAGGGAAAGTATATTTTTTGTTTATATCTGTCTGATTTTTGACTCTACTAAACTGCTTCAGATTAAGTGAAGTATTCTAATCACGTTATATTCTTAACTAGCTTATTTAAAGTTTATACGTTAATGTTATTATTATTTAATATGTTTAATATGTCATTTATATAAAAGTCAAAAAGTGATAAAAAATGATATTAGTGATTTCTAAAAGAGGGATAGAGTCTATCTTTGTTTATTGTTTGTAGAGGTAATCTTCAGAGATACTGATCCGATCTTTTTCCAAATAACTAACGCAAAATCGAGAAAACATCACATCACATACATTGCTCAGATTCTAAGAAGAGTAGCTCAAGGTCCCATGTCATACAGAATCTAAGATAACGAAGTTACTACCCGGACCCGAGACGATACAGAAAAATCCATATTCTAGATTGACCCAATTGGGAATCGAACCCTGGACCATAGAAATGGCGACACCATGAAATCGGCGTACGAATCACTCGTCTATGGAGGTCGAATAATATATATAATAAATATGAACGCTACAAAAAGCAAAATTATCTTGAGCTTGTTTAACTGCATGAAAGTATACTTTGCATCAGTTTATCTAAGAAGTTTGCGTTTGCGAAACTTCATATTATCTAGTAAACGAATTATAGTGAACTTGATGCAATGTGCACTGAAGTGTAAATTTTCTATGCAATTAACATGGGAGGTGTACGTGAAGGACGCTTTAAGAGTGCTCGTAACATTGAAGAGGAAATAAGATAAAATTTCGAGGCTTATCTATCATCTAGAAAGATAAATATTTAACCTAAATATAAATATTTAGATTTAGGTTAATTGCCACACTTACCTTATTTGTAGAACTATATTTTTTATTTTTAAAAATAACGATAAAAATTATTTATACCAGATGAAATTTTCATTACTTTTAGTGGCATTGTGTGAGTTTGAAAAGTATGTGAACATTCGAGAATTTGTGATGAAGCTCGCTGTCGTAAAAATGCAAGCTTTACAACATCGTGAATGCGCGAATCGTGAACACAAATATAAACTTTAATATATTGTCGCTTACTTTAATATAAGCGAAATATTGTCACGAAAATAACGTGAAGCGGTCAGTGTTCTTGTTGTGAAAGAAAAAAAAAACGTTATAACTGGTCTTTAAGTGTGCGTATGAAGTTAGATTAATTAATTGCATGATTCTTTACAACTTAACCGAAAGAATTGATTCATCACTGTTTACGAGATTACGAGTTTTGATTCCCTAATTTAAAGTATAAAACCGATTTACATAATTATCCTGTATGAATTTAAAACTAATGTTAGTTCTCATCTTTTACACCAGTGGTGCGATTGCTGATAAAACATAACTGATATTTCAATACACATATCTGTTGTTGTATTATCTAATAGATTTACGGTTAGTTGGGTTATTACATAGACGCCTTTGTATTTGTAATAAAAATATTTATTTATTGAACTAGCTTTTGCCCGCGACTTCGCCCGTGTGGTCTAGTTTTTATACAATATACGCGGGTGAAATAAGCTAAAATTTAAGCGCGCAAAGTCGCATCAAAACAGCTAGCAGAATAACAAACATAGATAAACGGAATATGAAATATTGTGCGTTGTCAAACTAACTTCAGCACAGATTAAGAAGTAAACAGAGCTTACTGTAAGAGTACTGTAGATGATGTTAATGATATAATGTTGCACCTCTTTACATACACTCATTCAACACCATTAAGAATAAACAAGGTTTTAAATATCCGGTTAGTTGTCTTGGTTTTTGATAAATGAAAACAACTACTTAAACTGCGACAATATCCGCAACCTATCTATACTATCCTACGTGAACAACAATAAAATACAATTCTCCTTTCAGCTTCTATGATTTGTGCAAGATCGCACATAACTAACCTATTCTTTCGCTATCAGCTAAGATGCTGACTTTTTATTTACAAATCCTAAATCAATTGTACAAACTCACATTTATATGAGTATAAATATAATTTAAAAGCCACGATTTAAGCAAACAGTATCACAGTGCGAAAATTCATATTTTTTTATTACACATCTTTCAGTATTACCTACATTCTACAGGTAACGACTTTTTAAGACCAAGCCTTTCATTTAATCATAAATCTCGATTTAAATATAGCTCTCATAACTTTTAACATAACTCTCATGCACCCAACTAGATTAAGACTCCCATTGTGAATTTCAGCCCGGGAGCAGCCGAGATCACGTCAAAACGATCCATAATAATACCCTTCACTTTATTCTGTCATAATATAACAATGCTACTAGCAGAGTGCATTGCAAATTATTCATCACAGTAAACAAGTACTAAGTAAACTAAAAATATATACAAAACCAATTTTAAATTTCTGTAAATATACTACATATAGAATTATAATTTATGGTAATCAAGAGACACTTTTTAAAACAGTAAAACCTACACTTATATATTTTGATAATCAAAACACAACAAATATACACACAAATAATTTAGGATAAATAATATTTCTTAATGCACCAACATCAACACTTGTACACAAACAGTGCGATAATTAATTTTCAAAATGGCACATAAATTAAAACCGGCATTTCAAATTTCGATAAAGCATATTCGTCCGATAATGCTGTCACGAGGCCGCGTGACTATCGTAGCACTCGCACGTCTACGCGTAGCGGAGGCTCAGCGAAGACTGGCGGTTACTATAGCAGCCGACAGCTACGGCGTAGCCATGCGCTACATTCGTAGCACCGGGGTTGTATCATTTTACTCGCGAATGCGTGATATTCGGTTTTCAAATAGATGAAGGTGGTGTAGCTTTGCCTTTCTTCGACAACCCATCAACACCCACTTAGTCGCTTTGCATATTTAATTGTGTTGTATTTGGCTTATTGTGCTTTATAAAATGTTACAAAAGGTAAAATGCAAATGTCGGCTTTAACTTAGTATTATAACTAAGTAGGTCATTATTATATGACTTTCTGAATAAGTTAATAAATATAATTTTTTTAATTGATCTATGATTTAGTTCTTAGAATACCGTAAAAATATGCGAAAATTACCATTACATTTTTGAAAGAAGGTTTCATTAGTTTAAACAGTATCATTACGGAGTACGCTATGATTTTATTATCAATTATAACAAAAAGGTTTCGTTAATTTTAAAGATGATGCATAGTCAAGAGCATATCAGATTACAGAACTCTATTTCTCTTCTCGGTTTTAAACCTTAAGAGAGTTTGGGTAGAATTTAAAATTAACAACGGAAATGCAAAACACGCTTATTAGAAGCGAAATTTACAATTACTTAATAAATTCGATAGTATCTAAGAAGAGATTTTAATATCATAATTTGTTCAGTCTAGGCTGCTACACTAGACTGAGACCTTGAGACCTCAGTACAAGGTCTCCTGAGAGTGAGAAACCTTGTACAAATTAGAACCGAGAAAAAAACTAAACAAGGCCTGTTTTTTTCTCCCTATTTAATTTGGGACACAGAAGTCTCATAAAATATGATTGAAACAATGAACTATGACGAAATCACTACATCCAATATTAAAAATAACGGAGAATATATTTAAATGTCATGTCATATTCATTAATAATTATCAATGAGTATGATTGATTTATTAAATGATAATTATATTGATAAAATAAAGAACAGAAGGAAGAAAGAATCCCCAGTACAAAAAAGCCAATGACATTATACGGCATTTTACGGTCGAGTGTGCAAATTATTTTATATATTTATAATATTTTAATGTATAATAAAACTTTTAAAAAATACTTCAAAAAAAATGGAGTATTAAATTTCACTTTTTTAAGTTTGAAATCGGCCCTAATTTTTTTTCAAAGTTTTTATTTAAATGCTTTTTAGTGATACTGATATTATTTATATACTAAAAATACTTTTCTAAAACCGTGTTTAAGTGCAAACCTTAATATTTTAATCTAACCGACTAAAACCTAAAATATTTTCCTAAGTCGGACAAATGCTATGCTGAAACCACATAAAACTGAGATAATCGCGCACAAACGTGAAACTGAGAACCTCTATTTTTTGAAGTCGGTTAAAAAGCAATCTGACTGACATCAACGCTCAATTGAAACTGCTGTACTTAGAGATTTGGGACTGGTTTCGTGATGTAAGTGAGCACTTAAAATAAATGAAAAGAAAGAAGTTGCCAAGTTGGAGGCGGAATCGCGCACGAAGTGTTCCTTTCAAGTTCAAGAAAGAAAGAAAAAAATTTATTGACCCCACATACATAGTCGTACACAAGAATACAGTGAAAAATAGAAAAAAAAAAGAAAAAAATGCGAGGCCCAGATGGACTCCTATCTCAGCAAAGGCCCCTATATCGTTCATTGATAGGCAGCATGATACTAAGGGCACTGTATATATTAAATAACAAAATATAATAAAATATATTAAAAAATGCCTACCTAAGTGATTGTGTTTCAACTTACATTTTTTTTTTTGCTGAAATTACCACGATTGATGCCACGTTTTTGAAATTGCCTCCGAAAATGACTCTGCGGATATCACATCAAATAATGACGTGCCAGGTGTGTGCATTAGCAAGGTGCTTTTAACACGAAAGCAGATCGAGCCCGCTGACCTACGCCTACGGGAGGCGTATGGCCTATGGGAGCCCTCTTTAAATATTTATTTTATTCTGGTTTTTAGAGTTTCGAACCCAAAGGATAAAACTGGAACCCAATTACTAAGACTCGCTATCTGTCTGTCTGTCACCAGGAACTGTGAAAGTTAGACAGACATAAACACATCAAGTGCGAGTCAGATTCGCGAGCGATCTTAGATTAGCGATCTTAAAACGAGCAAAAACTTAGTAACTCCCGTTTCACCCTTTGGGTGCGAAAACCCTACAAATAAGAAAACCACTAATTGTTAGTTGACTTAAGCGCCACATGTCGGTCAATGACAAGACTCAGTTTATAACCCGATCGTAAGAATGCGTCGTACATATTGAATCGTAATGATGGAACTGTCGAAATTTTCAATAGCAAATTCTCAAAATATAAAAAAATAATATCAGACAAATTTCTATAATTATAATATTAACACCATTTGATATATAAATTTACTGTATACTAAAAGTTATTTAAGGATCTGTTCATGTTGTAAGTTAATACTGTTCATGCTATGCACTGTTTTTAGATTTTAGATTATAGTCTAGTCCAAATACTTTAAATATGTTTCTCTTTTGATTATGATCTGTTTGTGTACCATTTATAAATAAATAAATAATATGTGACGACAAATTGTCTGTGCACCAACCATAAACTTTTAATAAGGTCCGAATGCCCGTTAAACTATGCATTAACTCACCACCCCATGCCGAATACTGATTTCGGCTTGAACATTCATTAACAGGAAGTAATTCTGGATTACGCCGTGTTGTATGAATGAATAGGTTATATATGATACTTAGGTCTGATATTTTCTGTGGTCGCTGTTAAATTAAAAATGAGACTTTATTTATTTGACATTTTTCAATATTAGCATCCTCATGAAGAATTCCAAAAAAATGGTTAGTAAGGCCCAAGATTTATTAGTAAAACATTTACACTAGATATAGTTTTAATATAAAAAAAATAAAACTTATTTCAGATTCCTGCATCCATATTGGCGTTATGCATCACTACGTAGTATAAAACAAAGTCGCTTTCCCTGTCCCTATATCCATATGTATGCTTAAATGTTTAAAACTACGCAACGGATTTTGATGCGGTTTTTTTTTCATAAATAGGGTGATACAAAAGGAAGGTTTTTATGTATAAAACAAGACCACGCGGGCGGGAAAGCTAGTTAGGCATAATTGTAAATATACATAAAACTAACATAAAGACTATATAGTTATTAGCTGACCCGGCGAAATGCATACCGTCATATACCCGTTTTTTATAAATAATATATTTTTATAAACTTTCTTATATACAAACCTTGTCCTGACAATAAGGAAGACATAAAAAAAGTATCATTTAATTTGATGCAGTCGTTTGGAAGTTATGCGCGTACATACATTTTAGCGATTCATTTTTATCTAGCGCTTCATCACTGCCATAATCATCAGCCCTTTTACCTCCCCCCTGCAGGGGCTCAGACCAGTCTTATGGATAATTAAGAATGGGCCTTGCAACGCTGGCCTAATGCGGATTGGACTATATAAACTACTGCAAATGCAGCCGAGAGCAACGGCTTAACGTATCTTCCGAAGCAAAAAGTACCTCTAGCTAGAGATTTTCATTGGTCACCCATCCCGTGACTGACCCTTGCAAAAGTTTCATATCAACAACAATAACAGCCCCTTTATCTTATTATCCATATTTTAGTCAATATAGATATAAAAACGACACAATATTAGCAAAAACCTTTCTCTTGAATTACTCCGTACATTAATTAATCCGTTCAGTAGTTTTTGGGTTCATCGCGTTCAAATAGAAGTGGAAGGGAGAATTTATTATATAAACTAACTAGCTGTTTTGCCGCGACTTCGTCAGTGTAAATTATAGATCACTATCTTTCCACCAGCGGCCTCTCAAATACATAAAAACTATCCTTTTGAATCACCCGATCTATTAAAAAAAACTGCATCAAAATCCGTTGCGTAGTCTTTAAAATCTGCGCTTACATAGAGACATACAGATGGAAAGCAACTGGATTTTATACGTATTCATGTCAATTGGTTTGTAGCTTTCCGTAGGTGATATATTTTTTTAAATCGGTCCAGTAGTTCTTAAACATATTTAATGCAATCAAACAAACAATAATACCTTTCCTCTTTAGGATATCAGTATAAACAAAGATAATGGTAATAGATAGAGCACAGCTAAAGGTTTCTAAACGGACTTCTTTAGTACCTTATCATATTAGTTATAATAAAACAACTTATAACTAACATTTTATGAACATTGTATAAAGGCGTAATTCGATATTATAATGCTGCAATGTACTAAATCATGAACAGCATTTTACAAAACATTGAACTCTCACAACTTGTTAGTGATAAAAATTAATTCTTAAATTGAACTCAACAGTATTTATTTCCATTAGTAAAAAAATACATAAAATGTCCACAAAAAGCAGAATATAAGAAAAATAAAAAATAGTTAGAAAAACATTATAACCTTAAAAAAAAACCTTTTTAAAAAATGAGCTAGGACTACAAAAATAATCAAAAATATGGAAATTATAATAAAAAAAAAAACAAAAAGAAGAAACCATCAGCCAATGGCCTAGCAGAGCGTAGTTTCGATCTACGGACCTCTGGGTTATGGGCCCAGCACGCTTCCACTGCGCCACTCTGCTGTTGTGAGAAGCAACGAAATAACGTTACTCTATCCGTGTACGTAAGCGACTGCATGATGTCATTTCGGTATCTAGTGCGCGGCGCACGTGACGTGACATTGACGTCGACACTTAACGTGTTTTGACAAATACAATCTTATCGCGCTTATAACAAGACTCGATATGTTTAACTAACAGAATTGAAGTTTATTTGTAAATTCATATTTTTACATACTAATTCCTATAAATTTTATATAACAACAATAAATGGTCAAGTGCATGCCTATCTAGAATAAAAAAAAACAAAAAAAGAATGAATTGTATATTTTTTTCTTTTTAACATAATATTTTTGGTAACACAAATTGTAACACCGAAGAAACATATTTTAATTGAGTAATATTTTTTTCCGAAAACAATGATTATAATAACGACTAATAGCAAAACTTTCTGATTATAAATAAGATGTTTAATAGTGAAAGATGAATATATAATCTAATAGAAAAAATACCAACAAACTGACCAACCGTCGTAGGCACATTTAGAATAACCTATCAATAAATATGATTATATTTAATATTTAAATATTGTGTGAAATAAGGAGATCTACGGCGCAATGGTTAGCGCGTTCAAAAGTTAAGCAACTTTTGCAAGGGCCTATCATAGGATGGGTGACCAAAAAATTATAACCTCCATGCTTTGGAAGACACGTTAAGCCGTTATCCGGTAGCGTCTGCAATCGTTAATCAGCACTGGGCTCGCATAGTGGGTCATGCATGGTTCTCCATAATCAATTCATTTCCTGTGCTCCAACAGTGGGTATATTAATAGGCGGGTGGGTGATGATAATCACAAAAAAATATTATCGTAACTCTAACATTATATGTATATGTCATTGTATTATATATACCTACATAATATAGTCCCGCTTAGTAATTGAACCCTTCTCGAAACTCATTACGCCTTATATGTACAAGTATAGACATGTAAACCGGCTTTTGTAACTTTTTTATATGCACTCGGCTTCTGTGCCGTCCCTAAAATGCCATTTTATATCACTAATTTATGAACAGGAAATTCGGGTTAAGTAGAGACCGTGACACGTTGTTTTTCACCGGACCAACGCCATTTTGAATGACTTCATACGTTATGTAGAAAAGAACCAATGGTTTTTATTTTAGGAATTATGAATTTGTTATTTTATGGACATTAATATGTAAATAATACGCTTAATCCAACAAATAAACGATATATCATAGAAAAATTTTATAACAAAGTTTCATAAAATTAATGCAATATGCGATTTTTTTTTTATACTTGAGTGAACAGGATATTTATAGAACACAGCATTAATTGACATAACGTCATTTTGTAACGAATAAGAAGCATTAGTATTTTATAGAAAATAATATTCTTACGCAACTTTTAAATAATTCGGTACTAAAAAATAATTATTCTATGTATGGTTTGCATACATAGAAGTCTTAAGTAGAAACTTCAGCATCGAAGTATTTATTATTATCAATGGTAAAATAAAAAAATGGTAACTAAATTTTGTGTAGTTTTGCCAATTGTTTGTTTTAAGTCACATGTGACGCAATAAACAAACTTTGTCTCCATATAGCATCAAGCGATCCCCACCGCGGGATGCATGTATCAAAGTAATGTATCCAAAATTAAAGTGGTCGCCCAATTTCCGGGGCAAAAATAACAACACCTGTCCCAGCGCCCCCTGGCGGGTAATGGCGTGAAGATTTATCTCTCGTTACATGGAATTTTAATGTAAGTGTAGGTGCTGGACAAATGTGAAATGCAAAAGAAAAATAAAGACAGCCAATGGGATTCCTTTCCATTATAGAAACTAAGTTTGAGTTCGAGCAAGTGTGGAGCTCAATGAAGTGATTAGCATGCTTGGTCTTAGATTCGGTTGTGAAGCAACTTTTGTAAGGGCTGGTCATAGGATAGGTGACCAAAAATTTATTAACTCGAGCTCCTCCGTGTTTTGGAAGGCATGTTGAACTGTTTTCCCGGCTGCATCTTCAGTCTTTACCGTCAGTCGTGGTTAGAGGGTCACGACCCATTCTCCCTTTTCGATTTGATTCGATTCTATTTATACCTGGAAATCAGTGGGCACGTTAATAGGCTTAAATCAGGGCTTCCCAAACTTATTTCGTCTATTGCATACTTTGATAAAAAAAAGATAAACAGGGCCCACAAGGAGGCGTTATCGCCCACTTTGGGAAAAGCTAGCTTAAATGACAGATCTTATCTCAAAACCTACTTTTTTAAATGAAACATACTTATATTTTTGATAGTGCAAAAAAGCATAAATAAATAAATATGGAGGCTCTATTCACAATATCCTACAAATGCCCGCCTTAGCTTTGTTTCGCAACCATTGTAACAAATTCTGTTAAGATTTTTAAATATCTTGGGATTATATAGTTATATTTATAGGTATAGTTAGTCAGATAAACTTTAATTGTTCATAAACGTCTGAACTTGGGCGATTTCGACAAAAGTTGTGATGTTTCTTAAGTTAAAATTAAATAATCAAACAAGTAAAGAGTCATTCAGTCTTACATAATTTGACACAAATATTTAGAAGTTCACATAGATTGAGTTACTATAAAAATACAATACCAACAATGAAATTCACAACCTCTTAAGTCTGTTATAAAAATATTATTATTAATAAGAAATCATTTCTTTCCAAAGGGAACAATATTAATAAACGGGAAAGCTTCCATTATGCTGACCACTGCGAACGATGGGTCCACTCCGAGCACCCATCACTTTCGCTTCATTTCTCATGTCGTTGGCAATCATTCAGCCACACCAATTTCACCTGACCTCCGACCAACTCCATTCGCTATCTAACAGCGAGGACCATTACAGAATACGAAAGCTCTTAAAATCTGGTCTTCCATTAACCAATTTGTGATGAACCCTGGTATATAGAATTGTACAGTTATTACTTTTGGATGTAAAGGATCTCTGAATATTGGATGTCGGGCAGGTTCGGTGACCAATGATCCAGAAATTTTCCCTTAAGTAACTATTTGAGTTACGTAGTGATTGGATTCTTATATAAAATAAGTAATGGATATGTAAGAATAAATCAAATAATATTGTAAACTAGCATTCAACTTCATCTGCGCGTAATTATATTAGGATTCCCTATTTTTTCTTATTTATATAAAATAATAATTCTATGAGGTGGACCACACATCACTTGGAATGCATCTAGGTACCACCAATGGTTCGCGGACCACCGGTTAATTATTCTATGTTAATTATCTATGTTAAATCTATGTTAATCTATGTTAATTATTTTCTATAAATAAATCTATGTTAATTATTATAATATATTATAAATCTATGTTAATTATTTTCTACTAGTGGTTTTCAACCACTAGTAGAAAATAATTAACATAGATTTCCACCCAAATTTGGGGGGTATTTTTAAGGTTCTTTAAAAGCTAAGAGAATAATAACGCTACAAAATTCAGTATTTGCTTTTGTTTTGTGTTCGCTTAAAAAAAAGCGCATTCCTTTACACCGACGACATCTGCATAACGCGCATTTTGCATAAATCCCAATTAGGTAAGATTTAAAAGGCTACACTGGGTGGGCGATAGAAAAAATAATACTCGTACAATGCGTGCCGACATCCCGCGTAATAAATTACGTTTTGCGTTTACATTGCGTTTTTTCATTATGATTTTGTGCTTTTTAGGCGGAAACAAAGTAAATAACCGTGATTGTAAAAAGAAATTGAACGGTCTCTCCCCCTGTGATATCAAATTTGTTTTTATAAATTATTGGTTCCTTTATTTTGAGATTTATTTTTAAGCAATTAGAATTTAATTCAGTTTTAACATGATATTATTTAAAAAAATGATTCTTCTTATTTCTGTCTATATATTTCTGAATAGTATAATACAATAGTAAATTTTCGATGCACATTGAAATGAAATCTAAACATTTATGTTACTGAAATGAAAACACTTTTCTATCGTCCAACATTTATAACTATCCGCTCAGTCAGGACGTCTTATCAACATCTTTATAATTGTATGTTATTATACTCTAGTGCTGTCAAACTTTAATATAATTCTGCATCATATAGTTAAGTGTAAACTAATCGCTCTGTGTTTGTTGAAACTAACTAAATCTATGTATAGTACAAGAGCTTGTGTCCCTCGGGGATTCAGGTGCCGTACAAACACGTTTGTAAACAATCAAGCTATGCAAATCTGATTACAGATTCGTGCCTAGTATACCTTACCCAATGCTTGAATGCATCGTTGCTGCCAGTTATTGTGTATAAAACCAGCTTTCCATCAGTGGCTTCACCCGAGTGATTCCTAAGGAACTGTTTATTTGGATATCGATTCATATAATGACACGGATATAATTACAATGACAAATTGAATAGTCAAAAAAAACGTTACTATGGTAACGTTACTGTGGTAACATTTTAATAGGGATGGCGACTGGGTAAGAAAAAGGAAAATATTTTTAGTGCATCAATTAGATAATAGAAAAATATTAGAAACGATTTTTTTTTGTTTCAATTTAGACAAGAAATGACTTATCTAAATGGCATTAAAGTTGAGGAGTTCTCGCTTTCTTCTTGGAGTTCTTTGAGGAGGGCTCGCTACGTCACAGTTTTGTTGAAAACGTACCAAAGCGTGACGTCATACGAAATTTGAACTCAATGCATCGCCGTAATTTATTAATTACGCAAGAAACAAAAAATACGTGTCTAATATTTTTCAACAATCAAAAAAAACCCTATTCCCTATACAACTTCCACTCCCCATTTTCATCTTTTTATTTGGTGTTTTTCGAGATAAAATACTTATGTTCACGGCATATGTTGTAACATTCAGTAGGTGAAAGAATTTTTAAAATCTGTCCAATAGTTTCGGAGCCTTCGTTGCAAGCAAACAAACAATCAAATCTTTCCTCTTTATAATATCTAAAATACCTAGTTTGCTGGTCCAAGAAAAAAATCTAGCGGTCACCAGGAAGGGTACAGCTTCTGCAATCAGTTCAACGCAAACACTTTACTAGTCCGTGATAATGTTGCCGACCGCTCTCAGCGTCAACTACAAAGTAAGTACATTAACGATGGTTTCATTTACTCACTCGAATAAGAACTCGTAAATTCTTAACCAATTCCACGTTCAACAGTACTCAATATACGAGTACATTCGAAGACGAAATAAAAAATATAGTATTTAGATTTCTGAACTACTTAACATTTTGGATAGTCTTCTAGAAATTATGGTACTTATTGCAAAATAAAAATTCAAGATCAGATAATCATTCAAAAAATATTTGCTATATTTAGATCTTCGGCAAATAGAAAGTTTTATATGAAACATTCAAAATTATTCATATCATTTACGTAACTAAAGTAAAATTATATGCATTATTTATGTCCAATATTCCCATTTGATTTTCTTTAAGAATTAAGTGCACGTTATAAACATAATTTTCCACGATCATTGCATCAATCACTGCCTCATAGCACATCTCGTCCTTCTCACTAGATACACTTTAAAAGTGTTCAGTATTTGAACTTGTAACAAAAAGTAGTGTGTATGACTATCACCATCCAATTTGTTTTTTATTACTTATAACAAAAGAATTATCTACAAAAATACTAATAATCGACCTTTCCAACCGAAAACCTGGCACTGCACGACTCGCTTTGCAAGTGCAGGTAGAAAGAGTAGCACGGAAAATTCTCTAGATCAATCGGCAAATTAATAACGTAATTTCACCCATACTGAAAGTCTGTAGGTCAGAAGATGAAGTAAACTTCAACGATGCTAAAGTGATTACAAATAGCACAGAATTAAAGCAAATGAAAAACCTGGAGATTTGCGTATCGCCGGTCGACTTGTATGAGCATTCGCGTGAGTCTAAATAATAACAAATATCCAACATTACAAAATCTACATTAAACTACAACAATATTAATAAGCTCAACATCTGATCATACATTACAATGGTGTGCTTGTTTTCTAGATCCTGATATACGGGGCCCGCTGTTATCACCTAACGTGCTAATTGCATTTCTACAGCTGAGTTATGACCACATACGAGGGTTGTAATAACTGTCTGGACATGCCGTTAATGTTTGATTATAATACTATGCTGCTATTTATTTCAGAGACTAGGAGAATGCGAGAGAGGATTTGGTTTTAAAAAGATTATCTATGAAGAAGAAGTGCAGGTTTCAAAATCAATTCTATCTTTATTTAAATTGGTAGTATTATCTATGGTTTTGGGGGGTTCGTCTTTTGAAAATTCACAGCATTTGTAAAGTATAACAATGTGTACAAAAATATGCTGTTACAATGTCAACATTTCTACGTAATTATTGTATAAACCAGCTATCAAAATTACTGGTACACTTCACTAGCGAGCATTCTAATTTGTTATAATCAGACATCTTATAAATAGATATATGATATCGCGGAAATTTTATAGATAAGTTAAAGCTCTCCAACTTTTCTTTAGTGGGACAAAAAGTAGCCTATATGTTAATGCCTACTAAGATTTGCCTATATACCAAATTTTATCAAATGACCTGATTTTTTTTTGAGTGAAGAAGTAACAAACATCCGAACCCACAAACTTTCACCTTTACAATATTAGAAGGATAAACTTAAATGTAGGTACAAGTAATATTCAGGTAATATTCTTAACTAAAATTAAATTGAATATTAAGTTGGAACTTTCTTGTAGATGCGCATAACTTTTTGAATAAATTATGCAACATAATAAGATGCTTTTACACTATCATAATAGTCCAGTCTTTAAAATTTAATTTTCATAGACATGACTGGACAACATATTCGCTGATATTCCTGACAAATATATTATTTGATATCAGCCTATAAAAGCTGTTGTTCAAAGTGCAACTGTATCCCTACCTAACCTACCTAGTTTGCAGTGGCGCGGTGTTGGAGATTACTTGGAGCCTATTCTTACTGATAACTCCAGTATAACTGATAAGCTTTTAATTAATTTTATATCCACGTTTAAATGCTATCAAATAAACAAGTATAAAAACTTTAAAAATCGTTTATTGGACTTATTTATAACTAATATTGAAAGCTCATCTACATCACGGGCGCCCATTCCATTGGTGCCGCCTGATGTTAATCATCCCCCATTTTTTGCGCTTCTTGCTATAAATAATATTACCACGTCATTTACAGTTAAACCTAGAGTTACTTTTAACTTTAAAAAAGGTAATTATGACGCCTTAAATTGTGACATCGCTAACATAAACTGGAATGATTTGTTATCGTGAAGCGATGCGGAGGGAGCAGTTAGTGCATTTTATGAAACTGTTTATGACCTAATTAAAACACATATACCTACAAAAACACTCAAATCATCACAATTTCCTCCATGGTTCACAAAACCACTTATTCACATCTTTAAAAACAAGAACAATGCATGGATAAGGTGGAAGAAATTCAATAACAAAAGTGATTATGAATTGTTTTCTATGTATAGAGCCCGATTCAAATTGATGGTAAAACGGACCTATAAAACATATATGGAGTTTGTCAAGAATGGCATACATGATAACATAAAGTATTTTTGGACTTATGTTAATAATAATAAAACCACTGCTGAAATCCCAAGTAGAGTATCATATGGAAATAGGATTGCTGATAAATCGGACGATATCTGTAACCTATTTTCATCATTCTTCGCGTCTGTATTTGAACCCTCAAATCTAGATAAGGATTATGACATAAACCATCTTTCAGATACAAATAATGCTTCTAATATTTTTCTTAGCAACATAATCTTCACTACCAAAGAAGTACGTTAAGGGTTTACGTAATTTAGACGCATCTAAAGGTCCTGGTGTTGACAATATCTCACCATTCTTCCTAAAAGCAACTGCCAGCACACTATGTCATCCTATTCAGCTTATTTTTAATAAATGTTTAAAGGAAGGGACATTTCCGACTATATGGAAGGCGGCTCGCGTTGTTCCGATTTTTAAGGGAGGTGATAGAACTAATGTTGAAAACTACAGTCCTATATCCATTTTGTGTGCTCTGTCGAAGCTCTTTGAGCGGCTTGTACACGACAGTATTTATCCGTCACTACATGCAATTATTATCGAACAGCAACATGGATTTGTAAAACGAAGATCAACTTGTACAAACCTATTGATATATGTATCGCATATTTTTGAAAGTATTGATGCAAACAAACAAGTAGACAGTGTGTATACTGACTTCCGGAAGGCTTTTGACAGGGTTGATCACAGGATACTGTTGGACAAGTTAGCATACAATGGAATTCGAGGTGACCTATGGAAATGGTTCAAATCTTATATAACCAACCGCACACGAAAAGTTGTAATTAACGGATTTGAATCAGATTACACATCAGTAAGTTCAGGCGTTCCTCAAGGCTCTATCCTTGGCCCATTACTGTTCATAATATTTATAAATGACATAAATAGATGTTTCCAATTTTGCAATTTTCTTTTGTATGCGGATGACTTAAAAATATACCACGTAATTGCAAATTTTGATGATCATTTAAAGTTTCAGGCTGATCTTAATCGCTTCTCAGATTATTGTTATGAAAATAAACTAAACTTAAGTATCAACAAGTGTAAAGTCATTAGTTTTACAAAAAAAGTAAAAAATAGTTGTTACAACTACAGTTTATCTGGTATGCAGTTGGAATCAGTTAACTCAATCAGAGACCTTGGGATAACTCTAGACACTAAAATGCACTTAGATCTACATATATACAATATTGTTAATAATGCTTTCAAAATGTATGGATTCGTAATGCGTATTAGTAAAAACTTTGCAAAGGTTTCCACATATGTGTACTTATATAAATCTTTAGTACGGTCACAACTTGAATATGCTGTGCCCATATGGAGTCCTTATTATAATAAATACGTTGACGTAATCGAGCGTGTCCAAGAAAAGTTTCTGCGCTGTATGCACTTCAAATGCTCTCGTGGTCGCTTAGCTTACGAACAACTACTCGATAGGTACCAACTTCTTAGTCTAAAACATAGACGTTTATATCTCAGCGCAGCCTTGTTGTATGACCTATGCCATAACAGATACGATTGTATTTCTATAGTTGATAAGATACGATACAGAGTACCCACCAGAACCTCGCACTCTTTGTCGATTGTTTGCAACTCCTCCGTGTCGTACTAATGCTGGTAAAGGTTCACCCCTGTATAGACTGGTAGACTCATATAATGAGTGGTTCAATACAGTCGACATGGCGGTGACGAACATAAATATTTTCAAAAAATTGTTATTGGTAAATCTTAAGTGAATTGCTTAATATACATTATATACTTATGTGGTACTTTCAGGGAAAGCGTACGAGGCTTATCAGCCACTATAAGTAAATTTAGTTTAAAGAAATTATTATAACTGTATGTTTCAATTATTGTTTTCTCTCTATTTTTTAAATTGTAAGGCCAATTGCTAGATTGATGTACAGTACACAATATAGTATATTTACTTAAATAACGCTTAGTGTAACAAAACTATATTTATATGTAATTTAATCTTGCGATCTGCGCCAAGTTCTTGTATTGCCCTTCTCTTTCTATGATTTTGTATGACACCCATAACACCTTCATTATATACTTTACTTTCACTCTTAATTGTATGTAATTGATAAATATGTGGTAAACGGTGCTGGTGTCAAAGTTAGTAATATAGTATACTACTACTAATTAATATATTGTAATTACTTTGTAACTGTTTGTTTACCCAAATAAATAGAAAAAAAAAAAAAACTGTATCAGAAAACAATTGTAACGGTGTATCGTAAAACACCGTTTATTTTTTCCTAAATTCCTGTATACAAACTTTTTTCTCTTGTCTATAAATTTTTGTTACTCGCTTTTCGTAATTTAAAAATGTTCGAAGCAAACACGATGTGCTTTTTTTTATCTTTTATATTTGATATCAGTTCGTGAAAATTCTTCCCACAGCAATACGTTGTTGTATTTTTTTTTTTTATATTATGTTATGTAAATATTCATGGGTGTCTATGGCATTTTCTTTTTTTTGTGCAGTAAAGAGTATTTATTATTATCATTATTATTGATAATATACTTTTCAAGCCTAGTAACCCGTTACACAGTTTTACTCTCACGTTCATATTATTAGTATGGACAAATTCAGGTATACGATTTTCAGCGATATCGTATTAACACTTTGAAATAACGTAACTATTTTTCTATAAATCCCAGCCAACATTTTGAACGCCCCTAACGAGTCGTTTCGACTCTAACGACGCGGTATTCCGTTCCGTGCAACTGCAGTTTTATCTGCGGTTACAATCAAATCGTTTTCTGTCCGGTGATTTATCTAACCATTCGTATTTTCTTCAGGCTTGTATAAGTCGAAAAAAAATGTTCCGGATATATTATATGTTTCACTTGTTATATTTATTTGCCGCCCGCGTTCGGTTGTCATTCAACAACTTAAATCTAAATCATATTATCAAATTACACAAGTAGTTGTCAGAATTAGATAGATTCGAATGCTACTGCTGCTGCTGCTTGATTTTGGCTATTATTTCCTATAGATAGGTATACTATTTTGTTGCTTCATAATCGATATTAAAGCGTAGTGAATTATATTGCCCATATAGCTCAAAGTCCTATGTGATTAGCAGTCAGATCAATAGGCATGTAAATAAAGTGACTGTGATATTTATGGCGCTCCACTGCTTTAGCACGCACGAACCGACCGCACGACACGCAACGCATTGCACGGATTTGTCGATGTCATACGTTCACTGCAGTCGCATTTTTCAAAAATACTTCTGATGACGTCTTAAGAATTTGTAATATAATCCGTTGTGTGTCGTGCGGCGTCGTCGTTTCGTTGTCGTTTCTGATATTCCAAATTCAAGTTCATCGAAGCAATGCAGGTGATACTTTTCAATATTTTTTATTCACCCAATTTCTATATCTTTCTCACCTCACCAAACGACAGCAAAAAATAAGTTTTGCTTTCGTCCCAAACCTTCATTATCAAATTAGTTATTGTGTTAAACTCAAGCAAACTTCATTCTCATTTAGTATTATTGCGACCGTTCACTCGCAACATTTACGTCTGATCAAACAATTGCTTTCCACAAGACGCATCCTACTGAATCACGTACAATTAATATCAAAACAAAACACTAACGAAGAGAACAATGTTGCACGCTGCAGTGTTCCTTACACAAGCAATATTACAGCGCCCTAACTAAACAAGGACTCGATACAATTTTGAGCTTTATCGTCCATCAGATAGAAACGTACATCGTTTGCTATTAATAAACTGTAAAGTTGTAATTAAATGGATATAATAAAGGATTCACGGGTGGGTGGGTTTCAATTGATGCTATAGTTTGCGGTTAGGAGTGCATCAAGTTCGATGTACTCGAGGCAAATGAGTGTTTAGTGCTCGTACCAGCTATTATTGAGTATCGAATGTGTTAAGCTTAGGGCATAGTTGCTAAAGTTACATATTGGATATTAATTTAATCTACTATTAATGTACTATGTATTTAATAATTCGAAAATTGTTGTAAGTTAAATTTATCTACATCTTTTAAGAGTTTTTGATTAGTCGTTACTATATCATAACATAAGTGCTTGCGATTAATAATGCCTCTATAAACTTTTGAAGTAGGCTATATTTGATTGAAACTCTAATGCTATAACAGGGCTATATTTGATCCTGCCACCGCTCTAGGAACATATACACTTGTGTGCAGTACTGCTATAAGTTTAAAAATTGTTTTTCATTTTATTTTAAGTCTGTTTCTCGCTTCATTTTAAGATAATATCCACGAATAAATCCAGTATTACTTACTGTAACATTAAGATTTTGAATATCAATATCTTGCTGAAGTCATGTTACAATTTTTCAAAACATACTACTTTTGATATCCGTACAAGATACGGTTACCCCTGTGTCCTTATTCCGGATCATGAACCTCGCTCGTATAGTAAGTTCACTGGATCTAACGAGGTAAAGTATTATATTACCATCGTTTGGTAGTTGCGACCCCCAGCTTATTGGCAGCTAAAACACCGTGTCTTCAGAGAACGTCAATGCGGGCATATATTATCACGCTCTACTAACCATAATTATTTTAATTATTAGAAAAAAATAACTGTAAGCTTGTCACACTTTAACATCACTATTTTGGATGCTCTACTATATTGGATTTAAAATGAAGTCTTGTATTTTATTCGTATTTTTTTGCAAAAACTTTATTTTGATATCGATATTGTTACATTACACAAAAATCACTAATAAGCCATTTTGGAACCTCCACTATTTTAAATGTAAAATTATAATCTTAACTAAACATGTACGAGAATATCCAGCTTTATTGTTTGAGGGTAGATGCATTGAAATTCAGATGCTAGATAAGATGAACATACATAAATATATTGCAAGTTAAATAAACAGTTAGAATCGATTAATTTTCATACTTTTTCAAAATTTTAGGCCCATTAGGAAAATTTTCATCGATTATCAAAACCTTAAAAACTAAGAAAAATCATTTGAAACGTTATAACAAGCTCTATCATTTCAATTCAAATGGTCTAAAAATTTAGGATCAAATCAACTGTGGCAGATAGACAGAAAGAAGACACGATCGATGAAGGGTTTTAAAATTGGCGTTGTTTTTTTTTTTTTTTTGAGGTGCAGAACCTTAATATGTATATAGTATTTTCCTTAGTAGCAGGTAACATCGCTGACTTATAATGAGACATTGTTTTTAAAGTGAGAGAACACTATTGTCGTAATCCGAATTAGCTACGATCGTATGAGCAAACGAAATCATACGGTTAACTCAAACACTCTTTAGCTAATTAAGACGGCTCTACATACGTGTACGCAGAGTACAACCATGATCATAGGTTACATGGATATACCTAGGCAGAAGTTACATTTATAGTACAAAGAAGAAACAAGTACGTAAACAAGCAACAAAATCATTTTTGAGCCCCTTTTAATATTTATTTTATTCTAGTTTTAGCATTTGCTGTTAAAGCGGCCACAGAAATACATCATCTGTGAAAAATATCATGGGTTACAATCTGATGGCAGGCAGAAAGACAGGGGAGTCTTAATAATAGAGTTCCCGTTTAACCCTTTCGGTATGGAACCCTAAAAAGGCCTAATATGCGTAAGAAATGTTTCAGAAATAATCAAACGACAGCAACAAAGACTTTTCATAATGTTTCTTAACATTAAAGATTATATTTTTATATGTTTCACTTACAGTAAAAAGCTTAAATTGCCATTTTTAAAGAAGATTTGTTACTTATGTTGCGGAATCAATTATAATAATATAAACATTATTTCCATCGTCATCAGTTAATAATTTTGAATTTATATTTTATTCAAATCCTTAGATACTTTACGAGCTTACTATTCGAAAATATCCCCTTCTGAAATCAATCATTTCAAAAACTGTTTTATCTCGTGGATTATTAGAAAAACATTATGTTCATACCCAAATGTCTTTAGAAGCCTTTGCTTAAGCTTAGTGCGTAAACCTGCCACAACCTTTGAATGCAACTAACGATCCGACGCGTATTGAAAATTTATTCTAAGTACGCGAGGGGCTCCTTGGTTAGTTATTGTATTGCTGTTACCTTATAAACCACCAGTTTAGAAAGACCCTTCAAATTCTAAAATACGCCACCGTGTTCCTTGACATGAACTGTCAAATAGGGGTGTGAAAGTTCAACGTAAAGTGGTGTGACTATTGCAAAATGTGCTGCGAGAAATAAGCGTTTGAGTAGATATGTGGAATTCGTATGATATTTTTTTGGTTTGTAAACAAGAGTTTATTTTACTATGGTGTTAACGTGAAATGTTGGCGGTTCACCGACGACGTTTATTTGCTGGTACTGGCTATAAAAAACGTAATATAATTAATGGACTGTGACATTTTTGTTAGTGATAGTACATCTTTTTGTGTTAGTATACACTTGACCATAAGTAACGATATCAATAAAATACATACATTTTACTTTAATTGACACGAGTTCTTCGGTCATATTGCTGGATCGCGAACGTCCTTAAAAATTGTATTTAATTTAAAACGACATTACTTATACAAATTTTATATTTTAGATCATTAATAAAACTGAAACATTTGTGCAAGAACTAATTATTAAAAGAACTTATTTTAACTTTTTCGTAAGTTCAATTGTTTTATTAACTATTTATAATACTGTTAATAATTCTGACATTTATATTTATAGCAACTTTGAAAATACTTTTAAACAAGAGTGTTTGGCTATACTGTCTTCTATTATTGTTTAATAATTAACCAATGTTGTTATCATTTGTTGCTTTTTAATATATTTAAGTAAATTACCAATTTAAAAAAATATATATCAGTCAGTTTTAATTTAAAAAATAATAATTATAACGTATGTTTCAAACGAAAAGTTCAAATTTTCAAGAATCACCAACTACATTAAATAAATAGGGGTTGGCAATGCTTATATAACTTTAGTTCACATTTTCCATCATTGATGGCGTTGTATCATTTTGCATCGCGGTATAATTTGGTTTTATATACTATCATAAGGTCAAAAGAAAATTGATGATGACATAACCTCACAGCCGGCTGTGAAATATTCAATGAGGATTCACCGCCTCTTTGCAACGTTCCAAACCCCTAAGATTTAGAGCCGGAAAAAGGAAGAAAAAAGATGATAAATAACTTATTTGTTTATTTATAATAATAATAAACGATAAAGAATATCAAGTTTTAAACGCCTAAGATCGTTCACAGTTCCGACTTCAATATAAGTTTTTGAGTGTTATTTTCACTATATAATTAAGCCTTGTATGTATTTTTTTTCGTTACCAGCCGTTCAGAACATCTTTGTTGGCTGAAAAGAACGGAGTCGCATTGTAACTTATGTACCTATGTACTCGTAATATAGAATATATAATTATAAATGAAATAATTGTCTCTTACCTTGTTTATTGCTTAATATATTTGATCAGTTTTGCATTCGCAATGTTATACTGAAAAATATTATTAATGAAAGATTAAAAAACACACACATCTTTCAAGCACTTGTTACTTTCGGCTGATTGCCTGAACATTATGAAAATACGCTCTGTAGTAGCAGAAAAGTATGAAGTGCTTGAAAGATTCGTCGGTCCTGTTAGGTCCTGGTTAGCTCAGTGGTTAGGGCAGTTGCCGGATTGCAAAAGGTCCTGAGTTCGAGTCCCATTTCAGAGTGCCTGGGACAAAGGGGATTTTGAAACATTTTTCATTAAGAATATTTTCAGTTAGTAAATCTTAAGAAAAGTAATCACATTCACATGTGAAAATCATTTCGTTGCACGTGAAAGGTCGAATCAGGGTCGTATTTGGGGCGATCCAGGCCGCATATTGTGCCTAGTGATTTATGATAGATGCCATAAGAATTCTTGCAAGCGACACACTTTTCGCATTACTTCATTGACGAGAGAAACGCTTGGGTGCGGCGAAACTACGCCTCAGACTATGATAAATGAATAATATTATATAACATTACTAGAGCTTAATATTTGAAAAAATATACATGTAATTTAAGGTTAAGGCGTTTATTTCTCAAAAAGAATTACATATATTCACTTACAAGAGAAATAAAAACATATCCATAATGTTCTGCTGGTAATAAAAGATAAAAATAGGTACGTAATATCTTATAATAAATAATAATCACTTGATTGCCAAAAAAAAATAACATGTATATAACAGTAATTAAAAAAATACATGTAATTAAATAACAGACGTGCTAATTTTATAATCCTGTACTCGCTATATGCTGTTGAGTCTAAAGAGATAAAAATTGCAAGGAAAATATAAATACTTCAACACTTTAATGACAGCAAAGTATAATATATAAATTATTAGTCAGAGATAGAAAATATACCTTAAGAAGTAAGCGAAATACATGCTTAGGGTAGCAGTATTACTCAAAAGTCATATCTATGAATAGTAGAAAACAAAGTAGCTTCCCGCTGAATGTACTCTACGCTAAGAGAAAGGTTTATTTATATGGACAGTAAAACACCATATTTGTCTCAGATATTTAGTGTTGCCATACACAATTGATATTAAATAAATACTTTCCATGTAGCTCCTCAATTCAGATGTTTAGGTTGAGAAGTTACTTTTACATTGATATAACGCTATAACGAATATATTTTACTACAAATTTCAGAATTAAGCCTACAAAATTATTTAATTCCGTTCTAAATAAAGTGGTCGTCAAAGTCAAAGCCAAAATAATCTTTATTCAAATAGACTTCTTAAAAGTACTTTTGAATCATCCAACATCTTTTTCCATGCCACTTGTTCAGGTAAATTTATTTTAAAATTCTGAAGTGGCTCTTCAATCCATACGGACATGAATACTTATTGTTGAGTCAAACAATGGTCCAAAACTATTTATTTTCTTATATTGATATACCAGCGACAACAAAATTACACAATTTATATAAAAATAATTGAACTAACGATGTACCCTTATACGTTTTTATAGCATTCTAAAATAATTAAGGAAAGCATCCAATAAAGAAATAGACATCGTACAAATTTAAAATAATAATTACGAAATTAAAAACAAACTAATAAAATTTTAATTATTACAAATAACTATACAGGGTTATGGGTTATTAGACTGGATCCTTTTAAGGGGTCGTAGGGGTGGTCACTAACAATTATTTTTACCTCACATTATGTATCCGAAAGTAAGCCATTTTTGTCATAAATTATATTTATTTATTTTTTCTTTAAAAAAGTCGAAAAACTATATGGTCAGTATGAAATTTTGTTTACAGTTTTGGAGACATAACATTCCAGTTCGTGATAAATAATAATCAGCTTTCGGATATACAATGTACAATGCTTATAAATGACCTCTCTCCCTTTTTTTAAACTTTTCGTTTGAAACATACATTATAATTATTATTTTTTAAATTAAAACCGACTGATATATATATTTTAAATTGGTAACATTAAAGATATCATTAAATATATCTGCTAAGATATCAAAATCTATATAGATTTTAAAATATCAGTTAAGATTCATTATTTTTGAAGAATAATATTAACGGATGTATCAAAACGGAAGAACAAATTTCAGAGAATCACCCAGTTAGAGATTTATCTAGAGGGGGCACTACCAATACCTAACAGAATACATACTTAAAATTATTCGTTGCTTTTTTTTTCCTGGACCCGCTTCTCATTATTCTGTAAACAAAGTATTGTAAGTATTGCTATTGACTATCAATAGTATCTGCTCTAAAAATCTTTAAAAATTACAACGATGGTGGGGTATTTTAAAATTATTCGATAAGACTAAGTATCGATACTTTTCATTCGATACCCAGTAATTATCGATACCTAGGTGCTTTAGTTGGCATCCCTAATGACATGTGTTATGCGGGACGTTGCGCCAGGCCTCTGCTTAATATAACAAGTCACAAATACGTCAAAAGACTAAAGAAAAAAATGTTTATTTAAAATTGAACTGATGCGATTCGTAAGATGAGTAGTGAAACTACTTATGCGAGTAGTGAAAACGGGTGCTTATTTTGCAGCGTAGGCATTAAAACTGTCGAATCCAATTAATTTCGTGAATATTTCAATATCAAATAACATTCTCGGTAAGTGCCTTGTACGCATAACCTTTATCAAAGTGAGTTACAAATACTTTACGTCTAAAACATCTGACGAATTTTTGCAATAACAAAGTATTCTCGGACCTTTTCTTAACTCTGAATTCGATTAAGTTTACGTTGAATCGTTGGAATTATTGAAGTATTTCCGAAATTACAAAGCGCAACTGGATTAGAATTGTAAAAGTATTCTGGCGCACATTCTACAAAAGTATTTTCACTAAAGGGTTAAATGCCTATTACCCGTATTTTAAAATTATCCACTGACTTAAATTTTGTTACAAATACATCTGAAAGAATTTCAGAATTATATTGCTGGACTTAACGAGCTCGCATTTGTCTATGTTTGTCTTATTGTCCAGCTGATTTCGCGTCCCGACCTGTTTACCTTTAAATGATTAAATTTTTCTGAAAAATTAGTTTACCAACGATTCAAAGAAAAATAATACGGATAATGACCAATTTTATTCGTCGGCCTGTTGGGTGGATTATTTAAAAATATTAAAAACGTTCTTGCGTTATCAATAAAATACTATGGCACATTGAGGTGAAATGTCACATGACCTTAATATATATTTTTGCATAGTGAATAGCGGGCCGCCACTTCTCAATTTTAAGGCCTATTTATAAAAAAATATACGTATTCAATATTTTTATGTTTTCTGACTGACGGACCAATTAGAAATTCTTTATTATATTTTATCATTTTTGCATTCACAATAATATACAGGCAAATATTCCTAATGAAAAATGCTTTAAAAATCCACCAGCACTAAGTACTCTGAAATGAGACTCGAAACCACGACCTTTCACAATTCGGGCAACTGCTCTAACCATTGAACTCCCAGTACATTAGAAGGCTGAAGAATTTTTCAAGCACTTGTTACTTTTCGCTACTAGTGATTTTTTTTTACCCAGGCGTCATCACTGTTGTGAAACATTTGAACAATAACAATTCATTCACCAATAAGGTCACATTCTTAAATATTAAAATAAAGAAAAAACGTGATGTATCTAAAATCCATTTTCTAAAAATATCACAGAATGAAATATTAGTTTTGCCAGCCCTATATGTAGCCCTATATGCAGTATAAACAGGGGTTTACAGTCATAGATTACCTAACAATACTTTTGCATGAGCGAAACGATTGCGCCGTTGCAAAAGTAATAATATAAAATACAAACAATGCCTGAAAGCATTGCAGGCAAAGTTTTCAACTTAACTACGTTCTGTACATACGATATTACCTGCTAATAGCATAAAGGCATGAGATAAAGTTGTTCTCGATGCAACAATGCTGCGATGAACTTTGTTTGAATATAACAATTCAATATCGACTTCACAGTGATGGATCTAAGAATGAAATCAGAAAATTTCAAATCGTCTTCTTAAATAGATTTGAAAATAAACATGAATTTTGAGTAGTTTGTTGTATCATGCAGAGCTTTCACTGAAAATAAGCATAAATCTGAGATGGAAATAAAAACTAGCCGAGTACAAGTCGGACACGCGCACGAAGGGTTCGAGAAAAAATATCACGTTCGTTGTATGGGAGCTTAAATATTTATTTCATTCTGGTATTTAGTTTTGAAGCGGCAACAGAAATACATAATCTTCAACGAAATTTCAACTGTCAGAAAGTTATGTTTGGATTTCTTGAAGACTAGCTAAGAAAGATAGTATTAAAGAATTATTAGGACATCTTGGCCACAATATATCTTCGAAAATATTAACACGTATAATCCATAAATTATGATAAAAAATGGTGTAAGTAATTTGACTTTGCAACTAGTTGAAAATTGAATCAAAGCACTGATGTCTGAGCTATCTTAGCTCAAGTTAGAGCTTGGAAGTCGTTCAAAAAGTACTGGACAGTAAAGATTATTCAGGTTTTTCGAAAACACTCGCTCGGAGAGAAATCGTTTCGCGAGCATTATAACCAATGGAATTAACCTGGTTAGTTCCAACCAAAAATGAGGTGCAGTCTCTTTGAGATCAGGTATTCTTCGATGACTAATGATTACTTTTCAGTAGCAAAAGAGGTGCAAGAGTACAAAGGCAAACGAGTAAGATGGAAAGCAACACATGGGCTAAATGACAGGAATCTATCTTTAAGCAAAATGAACAGGTATTTGAGCACAAACTCTTTTGTTTTAGTATTCGGTTAAACCCAAAATTTTTTTGATTCTGAATAACTAAAACCCAAATAAAAACGCTTTCAAAAAAGTATGTAGCTCGTGGTTAGCAAACAATAAAATTCAGCTGTTTTTGAGTTCTCATATAATAATTAATTTAAATTCTGTACTCCTAATTTATCTAATAATACTTGCTAAGCTTTCACCTGTTGCAATATAAATCTTAGCACATATCCAACTACAAGAAAAATATCACTCTGCACTTGAACAATCTATCTGAAAATCTGGCTAATCTTGAAAAAATATTTCATTCACATCTGCGCCAGTATGAAGAAAAGCGTCAAAAAGCTACAACCGGATCCAATGTGGTTAATCTTAACATCGCAGTACTGTCACGTAAGTTTTCCGAATTCAATAAAATAATTTTTGTTGCATTGAAGGCAATAAAACTACAACTTCAGCTGCTTACTGCAAGCAATGATCGGTGAAACAGCAATGAGGCAGAAAGTGTTACTTTTCCATGGCATTCCAGAGTCTCAAAATAGTAACCCAATAGAAAAGATTCAAGAAGTAATTGCCAACAAACTCAAGCTTAATGAGCTGTTGGCGAGTACAACCTATGCGTAAGAATGTTTACCCCTATTTTATCTTTTCTCCTTACCATACTTCTCACTTGAATCCGGTTCTTTTCCCACAATTTGGAAAAAAACGCACATTATTCCACTGCCTAAAGTATTTAATCCTTCAGTCCCATCTCACTTTCGACCTATTTCTATTCCCTTTCTCTCTAAACTTCTTGAGCACATTGTTCATAACAATTATCAACTTTTCTTTACTCTAATTCCCCTTTGAATAGGGACCAATATAGTTTCCGCCCTGGTCACAGTACTGGAACAACTTTAATAAGCATCAGTGAAGATATTTATTGGGCTATGGAGAATAAAGCTCTTACAGTCATATAATTATTCTAGACTTCAGCAGTGCTTTAATTCTGTCGATTTTGATATTCTTCTCGCTATTCTTCGTTTGCAATATCTCTCCTTCCATTCTCTCATGATTTGGTTCCTACTTCCGGAGCCACACGCAACGTGTTAGTCTTGATGATAAATCTGCTGATTGGAGTGATCTTGATGCGGGTGTTCCTCAGGGTGGTGTTCTCTCATCTCTCTTATATTCTATTAGTGTTATATCTTCCAATTCCATCTCTACGCAGACGACTTGCAGCTTTATCGATTCTTTAAAATAGAATATAGTAACTCGGCGCTGGCAGCTATTAATAACGAATTTGGATCGCAAATCAAATCAAATTAAATCGAGATTATTTATCAGTCTAGGCATTTGTGAAAGTGGAGAACTACGCCATGTGCAATATGAATGAATGAATAAATGCATTTATACTTGGGCGAAATCGTTCGGCCTCATGCTTAACCCGAGTAAATCTCAGGTCATTGTCTTAGGCAGCAGGTTTAATTTGGATTCTGTTTTAGCTTATCTTTACCACCAGTTCTTTTAGATAGGACTCAGATCCAGTTAACAGATACCTTTAAAAAAACTTGGCAGTACAATACATTCAAATGTTGCATGGACTGCCCATGTATCTAAGGTTAGTCGCAAGACCTTTTTCTCATTTATACGCTTAAATGCCTTCAAAACTTTTTATCTTTTAAAACTAAAGTGTTACTAGCACAGTCCTTAATTATACCTCTTCTTGACTACGCTAATTTATGTTATTTAGATGCCACTGAAGAGTTATTTTATAAACTCGAACAACTTCAAAATCTAGCGATGAGATTTATTTATGGTCTTCGTATATACGATCATGTGTTGCCTTTTGTTCAACATCGTGTATAATCCTTGCTTTATATTTCTTCTGGTCATGTTGCTAGAATCTGGAACTTTCTACCTGCCGATATATATGACAGTCACACTATTTTTACATTAAAAAAGGATCATTTCCTCTTGTTGATATTTGGAAAGTGTTGTGAGATACTGTTAAACTTGACAATGTTTGCACAATTAACATAGCATTTTTTTTAGTCTCTCATTCCCAGTATTTGTATTTGTTTATATAATCCACAATATTTTTATTTAGGAGGTAAACACTAACTTACTGTATCATTTTTTCTGCTGTAGGCCTGCTGGTAGAAATTTCAATTTGAAATAAGCAGTGCCTTTGAGTAATGTCTGTTACACATGTTAATAAATAAAATGAAATTTCCATCGAGCCAGTATTGTTTTAATCATATTTTCGAGCTCTAGCTTAAGTCGACAGCATAAAAGCCAGAAAAGAGCTACAGCTAAATAATAAAAAAATGTTGCATAATAAATGTTCGCCGTGTTTGCGGCGATTTTTGAAAAATATCGTCTTTTACATAAAAAAATTCACAGCCGCCGCAATTATAGATTATGCCAAAAGTATAGATTATGTTTTAAGAACTAGGAGCAAAAACTACTTTAAAAAATCGAATAATAGTTCTTACACTTATAAATTCAATATACTCAATTCAGATACGAACGAAGATATAATTTACAAGAATGAGTTTACGGCGTTTCTTTTTAAAAATATACATTATTATTAATAATGAAATATGGTAAAGCATTTTCTTAAGCATAATTCAATAAGAATATTTTTCAGTATAGCGTTGTGAATGCAAAAGTGATCAAATATAATAAACGTTTTTATTTTAAAATTCCTTTGTGGCAACCACATCGTTCAGATATTTTGGGCGATGTAGTTCTTCCAGTGTGTTATATTAAAACAAAATTACTTTATTTCGGCAAAGTATTAATGAGATTATTTCAAGAATATACTCTTTCAAACAAGAAACGTGCAACTAGAATTCAAGAAAAAACTAAATGCTAAAGAGATATTTAAGCTCAAGCTGAAAAAAGCTTAGTCATATATTCTCAACATCATGTATCTCAGCTCCCCGGGGGAAGTAAATCTCTGCACTGATTAAGTACTCCTTGAGATGCATTAGAAGGGAGGGGGCGAAAGGATAGTGGGGGAAATAATTGAAAGAGTCTGTTGGTCCACTGCCAAAGTAAATACTTTAGTTTTCCTCCTATTTAAGGGACTTATCACAAGTAAAAAAAAACTAACATTTTAACGTAATACTGTCACATGCCGTTAATATACTAGATAGATAGATTAACCACGAAAATTGATCATTAATTTACTTGCCATTTCTTCTTAATTAATTAATTGAGATCAGCGCAATATGAATTCCTCTTCCAAACCTCTTGATATTGATCAACTGTCATCTTAACATTCACTCCTTTCTTACACATTATATTTTATAAAGTCTGTCTATTCTCCGGTCTTCATCTCTACATTTCCAACCACGAAAACTATACTGCTATATATATAGTATTTATTCATGTTAGAATATGCTGCGGCATTGTTTTGACACATCCACAGATTAAACTTGAGATGATTTATCGAGCTGTTTACCATAACCCCTGGAATGGATTTGGTCTAAAAGTTTTGTTATGCCTTCGAGCAATATGTTTACCTGACGTATGATGTATAAAATAAATAATTCTAAACATGTGATGTATAATATGAAGTCAATATTAGACAGCGTTTCATCGCTAATCCAATATTTACATAATATAAGCTAAGCCAATTTTAAAAACCCTGCGGTAAAGTCCAAGGTCTCAGCACCGAGATGATTGGTTATTATTTTGTGGTACAAATGTGAATTATTTTTGTAATCTATCAGTCAACCTACCTATAGAAGATGACCAAATTACTTACTTAATATTTATAATTTTTTAATATTAATCAGCATTTTATTCTCTATAATAACTAAAGTAGCGGATGATTTTGTTATGTTCAAATTACAAATAGATCATTTAAAAAGTAATTAATAATAATGTTATTCTTTGGAATTACTATACAAATTTGAAACCTGACATGGGAAAAAATTAAATCACTCCATCATCGGGCATGATGAACACTATAGATCTTTTTTTTTTAGATTACATGTTTCACATCTAATTGGCATTCTATTCTTAGTCTCTGTTTATAAATTTTTATTCGGATATTTTATTTTTTGTCTAACAATGAAAATATTTTTAGATACGTTTCATTGGCGCCCAACGTGGGACAACAAGCATACATTACATATAAAACAGAAGATTACATATTAACATACAAAATTTAAACAAATATGAATATCAATAATTCCAACTCGATTAATTGACATTGAACAGCAAAGTATTTTTAAAGTAGTTATTGTTTATTAGATTTGTACTTATTCCGTTCTTTTATCTACACAGAAAAGAAAAATTGGTAGCAAAAGAAATTATTAATGCTACCAATTTGAATAAAGAAAATGTTTACTTTGACATTGAACCTTTTGAGAGCTCCAATTTCTCGCAGCTTTATTCCTTACATTCGTGATTTCTAAACATTAATTATAACAAAATGAAGCGACTAGTTAATCTGATATTACTCACTTATTTAATTTTAATAATTATACGTTTTAATGTGACATTTTCTATAACACCATTAGTTAATGTCACCGTCCGTCACCGAAATATTGATATTTTCTGGAAACGTGATAAATGGTCCGGCAAACTACTTGGAGAACTTTTAGCGAAGCTAAACATCCCTGAAATGTTTGCGGACGCGCCATATTTTTTCTCTGGTATAAGTATAATGGCGAATACCAGCTATCTTAATAGTCTAGCTTTTTATATCAAATAAAACTAAATTCAATTAGTACTCACAATCGAATTTTCTTCCTATCATTATCGTACTTCATGTAATTTACACGATATCCTAATTTTTTGATATCTATTCCTCCGTGTCTTTTATTTCTCTTACTCTTTTGAAAATATTTCAGAAGAGTCACTTTATTTACTTTTAAGTGAATGAAATTTACGCGTATGCCTTTGGGTCATCGATTTACATCATTAATTCTTTCTTATATTTTCGAGAATACTATACATTACACTATTTCAGTACTTTCATATTAAATCAATTGACAGTCGGACACATGATCCTAGAAAGATTCCGTTTTTTCGTTTGCTGTATGGAACCCTAAAATAAATACCTATGTTAATAATAAAACGAACTTTTTACCAAATAACTAGAAAAGATTTCATATATGCCATTGATAAATAATGTCTCGAGCATCAGAGTCACGAAAAGTTTTGCGTAAATATCCGGGCAATATTTTGCCGAGTTTTTGGCGGTCGTGACGTTTATTTGTCAGTGACGACCTATTTTCGGCAGACGGGCGATTTATGACACGTTGTAGCCGGGGTCAGCCGGGATATTTGGATGTTCTCGGAAACTGTTGACGGTGCGAAAATATTGCTTATATTTTTTATGACATAAAAGAACACGACAAATAAACAACTTGATGTCAACCAACACGTGTTTATTCAACTGCGATCCATTAAAAATTGATATAAGACAATTTTGTGTACATTTCAACTACTATATTACCTTTAATTATCGGAAAAATAAGCAAATTTTTAAGAACGAAAACACGCTCGCTATTCTATTGCCCACACGATTTCATAAGAACGCTGGGCATTTCATAGCACTTTGTTTTTCTATGATTGTCTCTCCCCTATAAATGGAATTGTATCAAATAGAACAAGTTCTTTAATTTCAGAATGTCTTACGACATTATATTATGACGCAGTATTATTCTCAAAGATATAAATGTATAATGGTTATTTTTTTTTTAGAAAAAATCACTGAATCGAGATTTTCGCTGTTTTTCATGATTTGTAATTTTTCTTAGAACACTCAAGTCATCTTTTAACCCATTATCTACTACACTGATAAACTTATGGTCGAATACAATTGCAGTTCCGCAAACGCACAAAATTATTTCCTCAAACATTTAATGTTAAAACAATTAGAATTCATAACAAACATTTTCTCATCCACCCGTTAAGCATGGACCAACGGTATCACACCATTGAGTACTTCATTCTATCATTTAATACAAAATAACGTCACAAAATATCACTTAAATGCTCTAAGAAGTGGCACTTTAAGCCTCTTCCGCGATGTAATAGGATATTCGTTTTACCCTTTGACAAGCGGTTGTAATGTCAATTAAGGTTCGCTTTGTGTAATGGCGTCTGCCTTTGAGAGACTATGTAAATGGAGGTTCTAAAGAGATGATGAAATGAAGCATTAAATGTTATAGTATTACGTTCCACTAGTCCGTTGGATGTGATAAATATTAGAGATATGCTGTGTAAGAATTTTATATATTTAGTGGAGTTGTTGAAGACATTAGCTAATAATGCTGTTTTTTTTTTAAATAAATAACTTTACCCCTTCAAGTTCGTATATCTAGACATTGAGCGCGCACTACACTTGTCAGCACAGACTATTATCTTTTACTGCACAGATCTTGCAGTTTAGCATGTCCACACTGAAAAAAATGATAGCCAACTAAGTGGCATTTTCTCTTAGTTGGCCAAAAAAATGTTGAATTAATAATTACATCGGTTACTTTAACATTGCATATTTTTACCTTAACGAAACGACATTAGTTGTTAGAAAAACCATTACTTGTTTGAAAGGTAAATTGTTAACTCAAAAAAGTCCTAAATCAAGATAAATAAGACATTTTTTAATTTAATAAAATTTACGTTGTTAAATCGACTCTCTTCTTTTTATCTGTTTTAGCTGAGGTCATATTTGTATCAACAATTGCTGCTTGTATGATTAACAAAGCACAAAGTCGAAATAATTATAAGATATGTTAAAATGAACAATTTTGATCTTCCCTTCAATTAAGATAAATATAAAATTAACTATTTTTAAAGCTAAATCAACTAAGAAACATTGTTGAATCAATTGAGAGTTTACTTAGACATACGAAGATCATATGTTGCATTGACAATGCGCAATGTTATAACGATCACTGGAAACGTTACATTAAATTAGATCTATAGCTGAATTAAACAAGATAATAGTAAATTCTATTATTTCATTTTTTTCTATTAACATACATCAATAGTTGTAGCAATTAATTTGTTTAATTATTGCAACAATGACTGCATTGAATTAATAACGAACATGATTACAACACTGCTAAACCGACGTTGTCCGTCTCGTGCCATCTCTGTCATTTATTCATTTGAAATTGTAGTGCAGCGTGTTCAACTGCTCGCAATTACTTTTGTTTTATTTAATTAGGTATCAATTGGTATTTACCTCCCATTTAAATTTTTATTCACCACAAAGATGACAAATAACAAAATAGTGCGTTGGAAATACATATCAATGTTAGTGGATATAATAGCATGAACGGAGATGTGAAAAAATTGTTACAAGCGTGGGAACTCTCACAACTTATTCCAGTATTTGAAGGTAAGTTCCAGGTTTATTAATAAGTATAAATCTTTATATTTGACTAGTTTTCCGCCAGCGGCTTCGCCCGCATCCGCATGGGCCATATAAACTTCACACCCCTATTTCTAAAAATCCTTTTTTAGTACTCATTTACATCATGAAAGGAACCTCTTTACCAATTTTCAAGTTTGTGAGTATGCATTAGTTTCAGCTGTGTGTTGATTAGTTTATATACTTATACTAGCTTTTCGCCAGCGGCTTTTCATAGTTGATCCCTTCCTATTAGTCTAAGCGTGATGTTATATAGCCTTCCTTAATAAATGGACTATTCGACACAAATATAATTTTTAAATTCGAATCCTGAGATAAGCGCGTTTAACCAAATATACAAACAAACTCTTTAGCGTTATTATTAGTATTGATATGGCGTATACCTAATAATAAATTATTTATTCTGTTTTAGAGCAGCAGGTTATGTTCAGGCATTATCTGCCCTCATAAAAGATCTAAGGGATCTTATTCCTCAATCAGGACCGAGGGTTTTGTTCACCAGATGCTGAAGTACATGTTCAAAATGGTTGCGAGAGTAGTAACAACATCTCATCTATCTCGGTAAGCTTTTATCTCTATCTAAATATCGTTTATTTATGTATTTTACCTTTTTATTTTATCTTACGTCTTCTTCTATTAACTTTTTTTGATTACTACTTAACATTATTATTATTTCATTAGCGTTCATTCGCATATCTTTGTATCCTTACAATAAGGATGATGACAATATTTTGTTTGTTTGTGCGTGTAAGTAGGTAATTAATCTCCGTTTAAATTCATAATCATTATGACTGCGTTTTTATTTTAATATAAATTTGATTGCATCTGAATACAGTACGACTAAAGTACTTATCCAAATGATAAAAGCAAACAAACATTATTTTTAGTCATTGTATTTAGAAAATACTTGTACAAATAATGATAATAACAACAAAAGTAATTAATCTCAATGTTATTTTACTTTAAAATATATATGGAACATGAAGTTATATATATATATATATATATATATATATATATATATATATATATATATATATATATATATATATATATATATATATATATATATATATATTGCTATATCCTGCCCATAGCCATTGCCCTGCCTACTTATTCTAATGAATAATTCTTATCTGTTTCAGTTTCTAATGTAGAACAACAAAATCTAGCAGTCTTTCTAGCAATCGTTGATCCGCTGAATACATCTAACATTAAGTTAAAATATAAAAAAGGCAAATCAGAGTCTGGATGCTCTTGGAAGCCATCCGAAGCTGAAGCTAGAGATGGCTATCAGATGTTGCAATACATGAAACAATAGATTCCAGGCTAAACTATTTGAAAACAAAAGGAATATGCCCACAACCATATACTCGTATATTATTTGTTGGTGAGAATTTATTTAGGATCAAATCATTTTTACTATTGAATATAACATCAGGTTATATTACTATTGAATATACGTTAAAAAAGTTATAATTTCCATTATGTTCACTTGTTTTATATATGTCATTTACAATTACCAAATACAAAATTTCTTAAGTCGCACTTCAAATTGTCACATAGTTTTGATATTCTGCGAACGTACTCGTATTTACTTGTTAACAATGTTTACTTGTACCTATGACTCAAATGATTTAATTTTTGTAGGAACATTAATGCAGACACTGAGATTTGACGAGCATTTTTTTACTTATCAAGTTGCCGAAACTGAAACTAATCAAAATGTAATTAAACGTTACAAGACTTTAGTGTCTCCTATCCCATGTAACATTAATGTTCTTAGCGATGTGCATTATGGTATCTAAAATATTAAATAATTTAGAAAGTAAGTAAACAATGTAAAAGAGATATAATAAAATTTATATTTTAAAATAAAATGTTTATTATTTTCATAAAATCATATATTATCATATCAGATAATTGATCTAATAAAAACACTTCTTCCAATACACAATTAAGCTATAACTACTCTTGTCTGTCTGCGACACATTGTGTTGTTACGTTGTGAACTTATTTATTTACGTTCACACCGTAACGATACAATGTGTAGCGTCAGACAAGAGTAGTTATAGCTTAATTGTGTATTGGAAGAAGTGTCTTTATTAGATCAATTATCTGATATGAACATATCAACAATCACTCTTAGTAGATATAATAAACTAATTTGACAAACTTGACCAAGACCTTGATTGAAAGAGCTAATACACATTTTTGCACTGAATATGATATATGTTATTGTAAACAAGCAGTTTAATTGGTTTAATACAATATTAAGTAGGTGCAACTAAACGTCTTGATCGATTGAAGTAGTTTCTTATTGAATCTAAATGAGTATCGTATTTGAATTAAACAATTTAATTGTTCTTCTAAGTATGTTATACCGTTGATATAACTATTTTCTTAGTTGATACGACTATGGGAAAAATTGAATCTACAAACATACTTTGTAGGCTTAAAATTGCAGTAGGTAGGCAGAATCAAGAATCTTGGTTGATTTAAGTAGTGTCTTATTGAATCTTAAGAAGTAATATGTTTGAATTGAATAAAATAATTGTTCGAATAAGCAAGTATTAGCATTGATATAACTATTTTCTTAGTTGATTCTATTATGGAAAACCGTAAATTTGATATTGTTTCACAATTGCATTAAACAAATTTTTGATTAAATATTCGACAAAGTTCTCTAAGTCAAATCAATTTAGCTCTTAGCAGGTTCAAATAGAAACAAGAAGAGTGATTATAATAAACAAGATTGTGATTGAAGTAGACATTTTTTTTTTTCAGTGCATTTTCCGAAATATCCAACAGCTTGACAATGTTCAGTTCCTGTAATATCCAGTTCTCAAAATATCAAATTCCAGAAATGTCCAATCTAATGTCACGATGGATTTGTTGAATACAATAATAAATAATATATAAGAAGTTTGTTAATGTTCAATATTTTCAACACAGGCAATGAAAAAGTTATTTAATTAATTTGCTAAATATTATTCATCAGTATATTCAACAAACCCATCATGATGAGATTAGATATTATGGGAATTGGACATTACTGGAACTGGATAATTTGGAAATTAGACTTTTTGACTGTTCACATGGTACATGTCACTACGTCGTCCGTAGTTGAATGGCGGGCAGTATGAATACGTGTCTGTAGACTACGAATCTTTTTGTTTGAATCCCATCATCGAAAGGAATCACCTTTTTGTTTGAATCATCATCCAGCATTATTGATACTGACGAATATTATTTAACTATTTTTCTATAAGATAATTTATTTGAATTGTAATTTACTAATTGAATACCAAAAACATTACGTATACGGTTGTAAGGATACAAAGACATCTCTTTTTTATTTTTTCACTATGACTTATTTACATATTAACCAACATTGTGGCGTATGTGAATGCAAATATATATTATAATGGCGGGTATACATCAGAATGCTTTCAGTTTGGATCAATGAATCTAACTCCAACTTGTATGCCAACATATTGATCAGCATCAATCGCCACAATATCGGTATAGAGAAATAAATAAACAAAGTGATATAAATAAACAACCAAAATTTACGGCTCATTATCGATTATTAAAAGCAAACAATCACGAGTAACGGCAAAGTCCGTAATCCACAAAATCGCGTGTCGCATGCAACGCTAAAGCTGACTGGCGAAATAACGTTAAGCAGTTGCCAAAAAATCTAAAATATAACGCTTTAACGCTATACAATAAATGTTTAAAGATGTTTGCCCCAATTTGTGTTACATTGTTGTGTTACATTTTCTGTAAATTAATGTTTCATTAATATTATAGATACTGATTACAATTGTTGGATGTGGTTAATTTGGTATTATTACGATGCATTTAATATTTTAGCTATCGTGGATAATATAATTTCGATGTATCAAAATTGTTTGGGTGACTATTATACTATAATATTTAACAACTGGTGGTAAAAGAATCGGCCGTTATTTTGCGGACCGTGATATGTGTGTTTCTTCTTTTTGTTTATTCTTAATTCTTATTAAAAATAAATTTCTATGCTATGACAAAATCTATGCTATGACACAGTTGCGTTCAACGTCGAGTTCAAGGTTTTTTTATAACAAAACAGCATTAAAGCATTACCAATTTTCATGCCGCTTTAATTGATTGAATTTTTCTCCTCTCGCAATATATGTAGTTACAATTGTACACAGTATAAAGCAAAGTTGCTTCCTGCTGTTTGTACACTGAAATTTTAGTATAACACAGGATCATGCGGACGAAACCGCTGTCAGAAAGCCCGTTAAGTATAAAAACAGAAAATAGATAAAATAAGAATAAATATTCGTATAATGATGACAGTTGCCATGGTGCTCGCCAAGAGAATGAAAGTTAAGACAATATTGTGATCATATGAAGTTTGCGGAGTCAACTTTTATATAATTTCAGATTCAAAGAATAGTCAAATACCACTGTTGGCGACTGGAAAGGCACCATCCTTTTTGATAAGTTAGACATATTATATATTTGTTCTATTAAAAAGTTTACATGGGTTATGTTCGCGCAATCAGGAAAACAAAAAAGCAAGGCAGTTGCCCGAGTTTCTCTCAGTCACGTTTCCACAAGCGCTGTGGTTAATTTAATTTTTGCTCGTAATTAACAGGAGAAAGGTAAGGAAAAAATGTTTTCCTGCGTGTTTAAACGATGTATAAATAACACATTGACAGTTAGAGAAATAAAAAAGATATCTTTTTATGCGTAAGTACTGTACTTACCATTTTAAATTCTAATAAAAATCATGAAACGTCATTGAATGCGGCCATTTTTTCGTGCATCAGTTTCTAGAGTTCTACGACTAGGGGAGATTTCCACCAATAAAGTTGCAGCAGTCAACGAAACAAAGCAAAGAGTGAAGAATTTATCAATATAGTTTACGCTGTTTTTTACGCAATAATGTACGGGTATGATGTGTCTAAAACATCATTGTTTGCATAATATTAATTGAATAGCTAAGCTACGATGATATTCAAACATGCATTATCGTCACTATAATATTAGTCTATAACGTCAAACTTAATAATGTAACAAACTTACTTACTCAATTGAAAACCCTCATTTTTAAGTAAAGCTAAATTTCTATTATAATCACAGTTGCTACCATCATAAATGCAGGTGAAACAAACTTCTGAAAATGTCTTTAGTAGCATATAGGAATTCAAGATAACACTGGTCTTTGCAAACATCGATTCATTTCCACATTTGCAACTCACACTAGACCATCGAGCTTCTGATATTGATATGGATACAGTATAGCACTTCCTAAGAAAACGTTTCTTTCATACGACGTCAAGTTGCGCCAAGAACCACATCTCATACAAAAAGATCTCCGCCAACTTCAATTAACGGACCAATACAGTTTATTCTATACAAATTCATACTTTACCTAATTCGAATAGGGTACATATTCCAAAGCCGTGTTATTCAAGTGAGGATAACCAATTATGGGGGGATTCTTGGACCAGTGTTGATCTAAGAAGTTGTTCTATTACCGGCTGACAGTTGTTATGAATCGCTTGTAAGGTGCAACAATGGATGGTTTAATTGAAAATTAATGGCAATCCAATGTTTTGGGTGTGTAGAATTGCTTTTTTCTTTTATTCCTTTCACTATTCATAGTATAATGAATATTATTGTTGTATTGGGGGCGACATATTAGAACCTTTCCAAGTCCTACAAATGTTGTTGAGAATAAAACTGATGAAACAATTGTATTTATTTGTCTCTAGCGGAAAGCAACTAACCACAACATCTAGACGCGAGACAATATTGAAAAGTTCATGTTCATTTCATACACACAGTTCATTAAGGTCTATAATGACTAAGCTCTAATAATTGTTTTAAATTTGAAAGTTTGTATTGTGTTTCGACCTTTTTATACCTCGGCTTACGTTCCCATACAAATACACATCGAGAGTAATCGTGCGCGCTCTATTACATACATTTTTAATAACAGAAAAAAGAATTCAATTATAATTGTTTTTTGTATGCTTTAGAATAAATCAAAACCTATTTTTGTTTAAATTTTTATAAAGTTAAGAAATATATTAAAATCGATTCAAAAATGTATTTAGACTCATCTTTGCGACTTTTCTGTCGAGAGAATTATTGGAATTTATGTTTCTGTTATCAGTAAGCAAACATATGAAATGTTAAACTACTAGGAATATCATACAATTTCGCCTTAATGTCGGTTTACTAATGATAATTTTAATGAGCATTTGTGCAACTGGATGATAGTCTTCAAACTAAATTATTGTTAGTATAACCTTCAATAGAATGTTCACGTAAAGGTGGATAGCTAGTTTTAACGTCAGATCATAAATTCTGCCCATTCATAGAGTACAATGCGTTTCCTCCCAATGCACTCTCACTGTTCCCACCCTCCTTGTATTGTCTATTGACTATAGAGAATCGCACAATGCGAAAGAAATATTAACTGTGATTCCGTATGTTTTGACTAGGGATGACAACTGTGTAAAAAAAAAAAGATATTCTATATAGTCCGTTAATTACATAATAAAATAAATTGTTTTTTTTTTTTTACTTCAGTTTAACAAGAAATAACCCATGATATGTTAACTCGACCCACTCGACTGATTTTGTAGCGAAGTCATTTTTCATCAAAACCATTATATTGTGGAACTATTTGCCTGTGGTTATTAGACGTGCGCAGTCTCGGGACTCGTTCGTGAAACAAGTTAAGGATAATTTCCTCGAGCTGGATCTTTCTTCATTTTAGTACTTTGTCTCTCCGGTAATCTGTTCCTTTTTTTTCCCTCTCTTTTTCTCGTTATTTATTTATTAATTTATGTACTAATCCGTTATATCTGTTCTTGGTTGGTATCGTTTTTGTTAGCCAAAGGTTGTCTGGTAGAAATTGCTACCCTAGTATTAAGGCCGCCTTTTGCGGTTTCTTTTTTGTTTTGTTTGTTTTTAGTGCAATAAAGTATTGATCAATCAATTAATCAAGAAATAGATAAAATATCAGGCATTAAAGTTAAGGAGTGGGGACTCGCTACGTCACAGTTTTGTAGAAATTTATACAAAAGCGTGACGTCATGTGACACTTTAACTCAATGTAACGCCGTAATTTAATGATTAAGAAAAAAAAATTGTTTAATATTTTTCAAAAATCTACCAGACCGACAAACAAAGAAAAATAAGTAGTCATCCCTATTGTAGGTTTCAATGTAAATGGAAGTGATACATACATATTAAATAACAGAAAAATATGTTTTTTAGGAAGTGAATCACTTAAGAAGGAAAATTCTATATTCGGGAATCATCACTAACTATATAAACTTTTAAAACTTTCGCGTTGCATTATATTAGATTGTATAAGACAGGTATTAAGGCGATAGATTTCTGTTTGGTTTTTCACCTACCTATATTTCCCGACATTTCGACCAGTTTACACTGGCCGTCACGGGCTAACTGTTTCTGCGATGCTACGTCTCATTTTCAGAAGTGGAATCCACTTCTACCGTCCAGTTTTTTCTCCAGGTACCGTCACACAAATATAGGTAGGTGAAAAAACTTAACTATCCAAATCTATCGCGTTAATACCCGTCTTATACAATCTAATCATCACTAACTGTTTTCCTGCGACTGCCCACATAAATTTTACCTATCACCCGCGTATGATAATCTTCTCCAAGTGAGGCAATCTGTAAAAATACATCTACCCACCTATAAAAGTGTTTGCAGAGCACCATATGTGCTCATTGCTCTTAGAATTGCTCTTCGGCGCCGTGGCGTACAGACGTTGGTGTAGCTTTTCAAACTGAGACGGTCACTCTAATGAAGGTTATATGGAATTCGTGGTAAGCAAAATTTGGGTTTAACGCTTTTCAAAAGTATACGGACTTTACGGGTTAGTATTATAGTAACAAAGTTCCCGGTTATGTTCTAATTATTACTGGATTAATTTTATAATCGCTGTTTTATTGATTAGTTGATAACAGACATGTTACATTGTTATTTATAATGATTGAGCTCATTATAAGTACCTATCCCATCAGTATAACATATCAAACGACACTTCTAGAACAACGTGTCGTAATAATTCTTGTTTGCGTGACGCGACGCGTTAGCGCGTAGGTGTGCCATTAAAATATGCTTTGTATAAGAAAAATGACCCCTGATTGCAAATAATTTTTAATTTGTGCTTATAGCAGCATAGTAGGTTGATTTTATAAGTAGCTAGACAATAATATCGACAGCATACAACTCTTAAGGTTTGTTGCATTAAATTACTTTAACGATACCAAACATGATAAAGTACAAGCTAAGAAAATAATAATAATAAAGCATTTATGAATAAGTTCATCATCATTTAGCAATGGTGAAATTACATCATCATCATCAGCCCTTTAACGTCTCCCCTGCAGGAGCTCAGGCCTTCCTTATGGATGGTAACGGAGTATGGGCCATGGCCTGTAACTGTAAATGTAGTCGGGACCAACGGCTTAACGTGCCTTTCGAAGAACGAAGTAGCTCGAGATAATAATTTTTTGGTCACCCATCCCGTGACCGACCCTTGCGAAAGTTGCCTAACAACAACGATCGCGGGCCGCGGCGCTTATCCTCTACGCCACCGAGCTACTTATGGTGCGATGACGTCATAACTTAAATAATAACCGCCCAATCTTCGATAGTTAAGATAATTGTTTTATGTCGAGAAAGAGGATGGTACAACTTATTACACGGCCAATGTTAAAGTCTCCTTGACAGGTATGGTCTTTTTGATATAAATCTTAACTTTTAATTGCTCAAGTGCAATCTAGCCTTAATGTGTGACATCAATGTACAGTGCATACCCACGTTACTGTCATATTCGATGAAACTTTCGTAACAGGGAGCTGAGCGGAAGTGACGCGCCATCGGTGCAACGGAAGTTGTCGGCCATATTGCTAGTTTACGACGCGCGAGCGCCAGCTAGCGACGTCCGAATGCACCATATCTACTGTATTGTATTTACCAAGACACTTTTAAGGCTCTTAATGTGGCTATAATGATATTTTGAATATATCAGTTGCAAAGAATAAGTAATATGTAATGTATAATTTAAGGTCGATTAACGAAAGCTTATGACGATATCGCATTGGCAAATCATTATTTTAAAAGAAGTTTTGCAGATTTTTAAACATAACAATATTTTTCCACATCGAAAACTGAATTTCACTATAGTAGTACTCTATAGATACTATTAAATATTATTTTGAAGTCCATTCGATAGTCCATTCGAATGGACTTCAAATTTATCCCACATTCAATCAGACAAACATTTGATGAGGAAAAGGGAAGATGACAACTTTTTGTTGTCTGTCCGTCGGGTAGATTTTTAAATAATATTTAACATGCATTATTTAATAATATTAAATTTGCAAAGATTAAATTCGGCAAAGCATTGATTTCAAATGTCTCATGAAGTCACATATTTAAACATTTTCACATAGTTGTGTGACACAGCCAGCCCCACTCTTTAACTTTGATGCCTTTAATAGGCAACTCAACTTCTTGTTAAATTTAAGCATAATAATGTATATAATATTTTTCTTTTTTATTATCTGACCAAATTTTTCGTAAAACGCGATTCCAACTGCAACATCATCGAAAAGAAGAAAAATCTAAACAGTCCAAGTTTAAATCGAGTCCAAAGTATAATTAATTCGCAAAAAAATAACTTTCTATAAATCCAATTTATATTTTCGTGAGGAGACACCGGATTTCTTTTGAAGACCGCGCGAAATTCGCGAGATTGGAACGAAAACGCTGAATAATCCGCTTACCGAGCGCCTTTAATCTTTAATTTTAGGAACTTCTCTCTGAGGCTCTGATTAGGCGGCAAAGAGTATTTATTCTTCGGTAAATGCCGTTGGTGTAATTCTGATTAAGGTTTTACACGACCCGAAGACTGTACCAATATGTACTTGATCACAATAATAAATAAATAATACATTAATTATTATGAATAAAACTTAGGTACATTCATTGATTTCTTCTTGAATTGTGAAATATTTTCTATCAAACTAGCTGTGTCTCCGCGGCTTCGCCTGTGTAAATTATAGCCTATGTCCCCCGCGTATTTAAGACTGTCACCGTGTTGAATATTTTTAACATATATTATTTAATATTTTTAATGTTACCTATTATACAAAAAATATTAATATCACTAAAAAAAAAAGAAATAAAAACTTTAAAAAAATAGCAGCGACTTCGGTCGACTTGAAGTCTATTTTATTTTTAATGAAAAGTGCTTAAAAAATCCACATTGTCCCTGGTACCCTGAGATGGAATCGAACCCACGACCTTTCGCAATCCGGGCGACTGCTCTAACCACTGAGCTACCCAGGACCTAACAGGACTGACGAATCTTTTCAAGCACTTGTTACTTTTACGCTACAACAGAGCGTATTTCTAGCGTAGTATGTTCAGACAACTGACAGACTAAATAGATTTTTATTTTTTATCCAAGCATTATCCCTATTACAGAACAATTTTAATAAAGCATCTGTACTAACATTATCTATTCAAATGAAGCCTAAAATATACAAATCCAAATTTACTTATATCACAAGATCTAATATCAGAAGCTATGATGTATTTATATTAATTTCCTATCACAAAAAAAAAATATTACTGACACACTAAAGACACTGACGTAAAAGAAAAAATCTACATTCATGTCCCCTCTTCAATTATCCAGGCGTGTCATTACCAAGAGGGATTCCCTTCTAATTTATATTTTCTTAGAAAAAAGGTCTACAATCACTACTCCAAGCTGTCTTTGTAATACTTCATAAAGCGCCGTCTCATCAACGTGATGTCTGTGAACATCACAGCTCTACATGAATATGAAATTACCGTTCTTTTACATTAGCGGGTGAATGCTAGTGTTGAATATTTATACGTTTATATTTCTTATGCTTGAGCCTGTGCAAATACGCTTCTTTAGTTGCTCCCTCTTTGGTATTTAAAAAGGATGTTAAGCGTACGAACTGTTTAGCACATTAATTATAATTTAACTTTTTAGGATACTGAGGAGCTTAACGCTATGGTCAAGGAGTTCTGTCTGCTATGCGGGGGTTTAAGAAACTTTATAAAGGGCCCATTATAGGATGGGTGACCAAACATTTACTATATAGCTGTTTTAGCAGTCGTCCATAATCGTCTCGCACTGGAAGCGCGGCTTTTTATGGGGTTGTTCCGTATTCATTCTATGACGTCTCATCCTCTGCATTATTTTTTCCTTACTCATCTTATCATTACAGTTATTTTAATTTTGATTTCCTTATTCATCCCATCAGTATTCCTACGAATTATAAGGTATTAGACCAATTTTAAATCACTTCCGACCTCTCTGCCTATTTGATCACATTCATAGGAAAAGCTTGCTTTTAATGATGACGATAGATACTTATTACGAATTTGGTATGCTGTAAACGATTTAATTAAATACTGGAACAGTTACAAAAAGAAGCACATGTAAAATACGATAAACGTAAGAGACTACGATAGTGATGCAACGGTAATGATCCCAGTACAGTTTCGAATAGTAATGTACGTGTGTACGCTCCCACTGTTCGCTGTTTGTACAAGCTCAGCGCGTGTGATTTCACCTAATATAGTAACAGTCCGACGAACTTGATTAAAAGCTATTACCGACGTTTACATTGGTGGAACGCGAACGCCTGTATTTGGATTTGGTTGTTAATTAAACGCTGCAAATAGTAAGCGGCATATGTTGAAGTGCGAAACAAATATTAGTTTCGGAATGATACTTTGCATTGCGTAGATAATAGCCAAACAATAAAAAACAGTCGAAGTAAATTCTATTTATACATTGGCTAGTGTTGGGAATAAGAACTTTTTCCAAACGCAAAAGACATATTATAATATTTTATGTATCCTAACTCATATAGTCCATGTCTTTTTCTAAAGATTTAAACAGGTTGACAGAGTCAGAGAGAGTACTTCGTGTAATATTTTGCACTGTCAATGTGACTACTGAAGTCAGTTTCAAATGAGAAATGAGGATAATATCACCGTATCCAAAACAAGTTGTTTTAAAGTGTAATTTTGAGTTTTTTGTTTATGAAGTTGCATAATTTGTTGTTAATAGTCGTGGAAGCATAGTTGGAAATGCAGGATCGACTGCGTTAAATGAAATTCGACACAGTATCATATCTGAGTATTGTGGTTATTTCAGATTACCAAAATAGAACAGTATTTTTCTTCTTCGTTCAGCAGAATAATTCTGCTAATCTTAGCATAATTATGGAAAGTAAATAGCGTTGGTGCTGCAGCTACAACATTTTATGACACATTTCTTGTTACTATCTTATAAAATAATTATTATATTATGTCATTGAAGTCTTTGCACTAATAAATTTGGACTTCGGGTAAATGCGAGTAGTTAAATATTTAACTGAGATGCTATTATAACGTAAAAATTTTAGAAATTGAGGCACGGAATTGAGTTTTGTAGGGCAAGGGTGTTCTTTCTGTTTATACCTCTAGAAATAAAAAAGAAGATATGAAAGAAATACGAGTCAGATTAATAAATTAACT